>PVIU01000885.1:88354-130622 GCA_004026605.1 Ondatra zibethicus
GAGGGAAGGGGGCACACGGGATAGTGAGAGGGAAGGGGGCACACACGGGATAGTGAGAGGGAAGGGGGCACACGGGATAGTGAGAGGGAAGGGGGCACACGGGATAGTGAGAGGGAAGGGGGCACACGGGATAGTGAACACTGGAAGAACTCACAGCAGGTGGTGATGGCCATGGTGCATTTGGTACAGTGCAGACAGACAGCACAAATAACACCCTGGCTTGTCTGAGCTGGGCCTAACATTACCTGAAAATCCATCTTTCTAGGATTGAAGATTAAATTTGGAGAGATGGCTCAGTAGTTAAGAGCGCTGGCTGTCCTTGCAGAGGACCTGGGTTCAGTCCCCAGCACCAACATGGTGGCTCACAACCATCTATCACTCCAATTCCAGTAGATCTGATGCCCTTTTCTGGCCTCTTTGGGCACTGCACACACTCATACATATTTTAAAAAAAACAAAAGCTGGGTATGGTGCTGTACACTTAATCCCAGCACTCAGGAGGCAGAAGCAGATCTCTGTGAGTTCAAGACCATCCTCCTCTACACATCGAGTTCCAGGACAGCCAGGGATACACAGTGAAACCATGTCTCAAAACATTAATTTGTAAAGTATGGAATGGATATTATTACTATGCTCTTGACTAGTCCCGAGTGACATGCAACTGTAAGATGTAGCAAGGGCTCGGGGAGGGGGGGGGTCAGCTGCTTGGCTATTGGTTAAGCACAGCTCCAGGCATACCAGAGCTGCCAGGTCACCCGGGGAGTTGACTGTGTCTACCCTGCCTGTCTCTCCAAAAATGTTGCCTTCCCCTTTAGCCTCAGGCTCTGGGTGAGCCGTGTGTGCCGGCCCCACTGGGAAAACTGTTCCTGCGACAGTGTGCCTCTGTCATCCCACTGAAGCCGACACCAGAGCATGGCATGCGGCCCCACCCTGTTAGACAATCAACCCGGGTGCGGCTTCGTACCCACAGTAGATGGATCACCGCTGGGTCGTTCTGCTCATCTATGGTGGGCCCGTGGATGGAACTGGCTTGCCAGTGACATTCACCGAACTGCTTCCGATGAGGACCTTGGGGGGGGGGGGGTAGAAGTCCTTGTGGGTGCTTTCTGCTGCTTCCCACGGCGTCCATGCACCCGGTGGCCCATTCAAACTACTGGCGTCTTGTCACTGAAGATAACTGGCAAGTTGGCTCTTGGTCACTGATTGGACTAAGCTCCAGCTTGTAGGAAGTGTAAATGAAGCGCACCCCCATTTATGTGTTATCAGTGTTTGCCTGCAGGTGTGTGTGTGCACCACACGCACGCACACAGTACCCAAAGAGACTAGAAGAGGGCGTCAGACTCTCCTGGTACTGGAGTTACTGTGGTTGCTGGGACTCAAACCTGGGTCCTCTGAAAGAGCAGTCAATGCTCTTAACCCCTGAACCATCTCTCTACCCCCAAGTATGACAATTTCTCCTACACAGCTTCTGCTTTATTGCACTGATTACACCTGCCAGCTAAGGACCGGTTTCCAGCCAGCTCTAGCTTCTGTGGTTTTTGTTTTTTGTTTTTTGTTTTAATTGCTGTTCTGTTTAAGTCTGTTAAAAAGATATAACATTAAATTACCTCCTTAACCATTTAAAAGGCGCAGTTCTGTTCTGCTGGTCACAGTCGCACGCTGTGCCATCGTCACTGTTCTTCCCCTGAAGGTGCTCTGTTCTTACTAAAACAGCATCTTCATCTCCCTTCCTACTGTGACCACCATGCTGCTTCCTCTCCCTCGCTGAGCTGGCTGCCCCCATGTGTCTCATTGTTCCGGTTTGGACTGGATGTCCCTTAAATGCCCTGTAGCTTGGTTCCCAACATGGTGCTATTAGGAGCTGATGGAACCTTTATAGACACTTAGTAGGGGACCTCCAGATTATTGTGGATGCATCTTCAGAGATAACTGTCAGACCCCAGGGTGGTCTTCTCTCTCTAACAGGAGGCAAACAGCTTTGCCCTAAGTACCAGAACATGGACTTCACAGCAGTGAGCCAAAGCAAACCTGGCTCTCTCTCTCTCTCTCTCTCTGTCTTTTAAGATTTTATTTTTAGGTTTTCATATATGTGTGGGCATGCATAACATAGCACACATGTAGGCACGCATGGCACAGCATCTATAGAAGTCAGAGCACAGTATGCATGTAGACACGCATGACACAGTGTGTGCGGAAGTCAGAGCACAGCGTGCATGTGGGCACGCATGACACAGTGTGTGTGGAAGTCAGAGCACAGCATGCATGTGGGTACACATGACAGCATGTATGAACGTCAGAGCACAGCACGCATGTGGCACACATGACAGCATGTGTGGAAGTCAGAGCACAGCATGCCTCAGTTCTGCCTTTTCACCACTTGGAACTCAGAGGCCAAAAGCAGATCACTGGGCTTGGGGCAAGTACCTTTGCCCACTGAACCACATCACCAGCCCACAACATGATTGAAGACAATCATGGAATCCCCAAATTCTGTACTATAGCATATGCACCCGAATGCCGTTACTTTCTAAGATCCAAGGGATACAAAGGAAACACAGAAGATGAAAAGCTTTTGTTCACAAGGACAGAAAGGAAGATGTTTAGAAATTGATGTGGTACTTTAACTTCAATAACAGAAACTTAGAGGGTTTTGTTGCTGTGTTGTTTTGTTTTGGGGGTTTTTGTTTTTTTGTTTTTTACTGATTATTTGGGAATCTCACATCAAGCACCCAATTTGCCCTCCCTCTCCCAGGAGCCCCACCCCCAAAAAAGCAATGAAAAAAGAAAAATTTTAAGTCCATTTTGTGTTGTCCATACACTCATCAGAGCATGGTCAAACTCCTAGGGGCCAGTTCCCCCAAGAAAAGCTGTATTTTTCTCCACAACCCAGAAGCCATCTACTGTGGAGAGCCATGTGGCAGCTGGGGGCAGACAGGTCTCCTGCATCTACTCCAAGGCTTGCACCATTGGGCAGGGCCTGGCAACAACCAGGGTCAACTCTCCCGCACCCAAACACCACCCCCACTGCCGGCAAGGGTGGGCCAGCTCACCCAAGCTAGCTCATTCCAGCAATTCTGATGAAGGGCAGGACCCGCTCTCCAACCTGCCAGGTCAAGCTGGTGGGGGGCGGGGCCAGCTCTGCCATCCAGGCCCCCACCTGCTATGCAGCGACTGGCCAGGGGCGGAGTCAGCTCTCCGGAAGAGCAGGGCCAGACCACGTAGGTCTGCACAGTCTTCAGTGGTAGCGCTTGCCATGACGTCAACACGGCCGGGCTGTATCAAGACCACCGATCCACTCCTGGCCCTCAGTGGGTGCACCAACCACGGGTGTCTCTCTCTCTCTCTCTCTCTCTCTCTCTCTTGGTTTTTGTTTTCTTTTCTTTCTTTCTTTCTTTCTTTCTTTCTTTCTTTCTTTTTTTTTTTTTTGTTGTTGTTGTTTTTCGAGACAGGGTTTCTCTGTAACTTTGGAGCCAGTCCTGGAACTAGCTCTGTAGACCAGGTTGGCCTTGAACTCACAGAGATCCGCCTGCCTCTGCCTCCCGAGTGCTGAGATTAAAGGCGTGCGCCACCACCGCCCGGCCAAGCACGGGTCTTAACACAGCTACACATTCCACTCACATCCAGAAGGTCCTCTGAGCCAGCAAAGCCCAGTGGCGTCAGTCAGCAGCACAGACCACGCACATCCACATGGATCTCAGGCTTCCTCGGGGCCTGTGGCAGCACCGTGGACCACAGACACCAACACGGCCTCCGAAGAGTGAAACTTTCTTCTCACGGTGGTTTTCACGGTGGCCCAGAGCCAGGGCAATCCCACATTCAGGCACTACATGCAGGAGCCCCAGGCTGCTGTACGGCACTCAGCCGACACTGCGCTCTGTTTTCCTGTTTTTCCCACAGTGGTCTGGTTGGCTTCGGTCACCCGCGCTGAGAAGGCAGATAGCCTGGAAATTATAAAGTTTCTATGAGAGAAATGAGGCATTCCAAAGTTAGGCTTAGGGTTTCTTCCTTCTGGTGAGTAGGAAGATTTAAAATAGTAAAGGTCATGAAAGAGAGACGTCAAAGACTCCAAATCGCCACAGGAAGTATAGTTAAAATCTATTTTTTTTTTAAAAAAAAAAAGTGCAATCAGATAGATCTTTGTGTTAAGAAAAAAACATAATCAAAGGCTTTGACTTCTCAAAGAATTATTGCATGATGGGCTGGAGAGGTGGCCCAGCAGGGAGCGCTGGGGCTGCTCTTGCAGAGGAACCAGGTTTGATTGCCAGGATTCTCAGCACCGGCATGTTGGCTCGCAGTCATCCGGAACTCTAGCTCCAGGGACTCTGACGCCCTCTTCTGGCCTCTGCAGACACTGTATGCACATGGTACACAGACACACATGCAGGCAAAACATCTATACACATAAAGTAAAGTAAAAAATGTAAGTTGTATGATAATGGCTTAAAATAGAAAACCTTAACTAATGGAATTAAGCATAGAGCCCTAATACATGCCCAAACTGTATGATTGCTATTAGTAGCAGTACCGTAAGAGAACGGGGAAAGAAATGGCTTTCAGAAGGTGTCTCTGAGGAGACTGGCTGACAGGCATGGCTGGCATTTAATCAACACTGACTCTGCACGTCCAATGACTTAATTCTAACATGTTCTATTGTCATCCCAGCTTCAGATATGAAAAAGGAGGCTCCAAGAACTTGTTCAAACCTGCCAGAAGCCACACTGGCAAGTTAGCTCTCCCCAGGCCACAGCTCACCTTCATGCTGTGGACATACTTATTCTCTAAGTCAAGAGTTTCTGGGATGGAGAGACAGCTCAGTGGTTAAGAGCACATCTTGCTCATGCGAAGGATCTGGGTTTGGTTCCCAGCACCTACATGGTGGCTCACAACCACCTGTAACTCCAGCTCCAGGAGATCCAGCGCCCTCTAGTGGCCTCTACAGGCACTGTACACATATGGTGCACATATAGCCACGCAGGCAAAACACCATACACATGAAATCGTCTTTTTAAAGGACAGGAAAAGAAGAGATTCGCCCCAATTGTTCAAATGCAAATGCTTTCAAAGATCGAATAAAAAAATAACAAAATGGTATTTAAATGTCTATTTCAAAAGTGAGACATTATCAATGATTTTCCTGCTTCGTCCTCCAGAGTGGCTAGGACTATGGGTGTGTACAACCACACCCAGCCTGCCAGTGATATTTGAAATGCCATTACAAAATTAAATATTTTGTTGCAAAGACTAAATTGATATTAAGTAAGAGATAATAAAAGCTTTGGACTCCTCAGCTGCCACTGTAGTAGATGGTCAGACACTGATGCTAAAGACACACATGCTATGGTTGCAGGACTCGAAGCAATCAAGCTGGCGCTGGTCTGGAAATGTTCTTCCTTCTGACTAGTTTCCATAAGGCTGGAAGGGGCTGTGTAGACATCTGGGGGAGAAGAGACCCTGGTGGGTTTACCCAGTGGTGAGCTTGGTGTGCTACAGTACTGACTTAATAGGCAAAATTTGCCTACTGCTTGGGGGCAATAGTGGCATGATTGCTAATGGGGTAACAAATTGCTTTCAGTTTGGATCTGAGGCCTGCCCCACAGGAAGGAATTCATGCCTGGTACTGTAAACCTGGCCAAAAGTCCATGGTCGGGGAGGTCAAAGGTCCTAGGGGAGAAACCTACCACTGTTGGTCTTGCTAAATGGGCATGTTGTCAAAGTGCGTTCTGGATATTTGCGTTTATAGTCATAGATTAGTACTGCTCTCAGCCTTGGTTAATGCAGAGACTTACAACAGATCAGAGTGCTGAAAAGTAAATGACCATTTAGCATTGAGCCCTAAATGATGCGTGTATATCGACCCCCTCAAAGCCCAGGGAACACTGAGGAATAAGAGGCTCAGGAGCAGAAGAGTCTGGCGACTGGAAAGAATGACGTCTCCTGGGCATGACATGGCTGTGGCCCTCACGAGCTCACTGCACCTATGGTTACTCACACAAGACCTACACCAGATCAAACCAGCCGACGCAGTAGCTCGGATGGGAGAGGAGTCGCTGGCGACTGATGGCTGCTGGGACAGGAGAATCGTTCTCCTTCAGGAGGGTGGCTGCTGGTGGGTCTCTCACACTCCAGGGAATGATCCCATGTACTCATGTGTGTGCTGGCAACCTTAACCATACTCACTGGCTTATTAGCAAAGAAGTCATGAAAGCAGGAGGTGGGGTTTGAGAGCTCTGGGGAAGTAGCAGGCGAGATTTGGGGGCTGAGATGATCAAGATACGTTGTATACATGCATGAAATTATCAAAGAATACATTTAGAACATCATTTACAAAATAAAAGGTGAGTTCAAGCACCACAATGATAGACATCAAAAGATCACGGTACCAAACACTGAAAACACAGGGCTACTGAGACATAGTGGGGGCCCAGAACTCTACGCTGAGGCATATACATAGTGCATATACTTCTCAACAGACATAGTTATGTCGTCTTTGTTCACACTAGCCAAAAAAACTAGGTGGGTGTCCATGGGTTGGGGGGGTGGTGCCTGATAAGAGACGCGAAGGGTCTTCTGAGGCTGGCTGGGAGGCCCTGTGTCTCTCTACGCTGTCAGCTCAGGAGTCCCTATGTAGGCTGTGGTTATGGTGGATGAAGCTATGCATGAAGCCAGAGTACCTGGGATGGGGTCCATATTCTAAGGGCAGGGGAGAAAGGAGAGAAGGGTAAAAATGAGGCGGTCAGAGATGCCATGGGAACACTGAGGAAAAGGTGAGGGGGAGAAGGAAGAACAGTTCCGAATCCAACAGGCGCTGGAGACAGGTTGGGGGCAGGGTAACAACAGGCCATGTCAGTGAAGCCAAAGGGCACCCCTACACCAGGGAGTGTGGGCAGAACATCTGGCCACTTACAGAAAGAGTTAAGAGAGAGCAAAGCTGAGGCAGCAGGTGGCCATCAGGATGGTTGATCATTTATAAGCCATTAGAACAGAGCTTAACATTACAAATATTGTTTCACACTTGTTATTTGGGGGAATGTTGTTACCAGACAACGTGTGGGAGTCAGCTCTCTTCTTCCACCATGTGAGATCTGGGGATTGATCTCATCAGGCTTGGAGGCCCGTGTCTTTATAATGCTGAATCATCTCACGGTCCAACTAAGCATGGCTTTTCCCTCAAGATGGATTCATTTCCATTTTATGTGTAGGAGTGTTTTGCTGGCACGTATGCATGTGCACTGGCGCTGTCAGATTCTGGGAACTTGTCCGTATTGGGTGTCATGGTCTGAGTGGATGAGGACGACCGACTAGGTCTCTCCCTCTTCGTGTGATAGCCTTTAACCGACCAGCTGGACCTCTTTCCACCCACGTACTCAATTCCCCAGGTTTCCAGAGGACCTAGCTGGTCGTTTCCAGTCACGCCATCGAGGAGGCAACTACCAGAAGACTGTGGAACCCTGGGTGTGACAATAACACAAGCATCTAGGACAGCCCAGGATAGGAACAACTGGAGAACCACCATAAACAGGCTGCCCACGCATGCTTAAGTGTAAATGATGATATGTGCATTACATGCTTGCAGTACCCATAGAGGCCAGAAGAGGGCGTCAGAATTAATGCCATTGTGAGCCTCAGTGTGGATCCTAAGAACTGACCCAGATCCTCTGCTGGAGCAGAAAGTGCTCTTAACTGTTGAGCCATTACTTCAGCCTTCCTGCCCCCCCCAACTAAGCTTATCTTGAGGCTAACACAAAGGTGTAAGGAAAATCCATGACAGACTTGTCAGCTCAGCTCAGATTGACTGAATTGAAGATGCCAAAGAACTGACAAAGCATTAACTGTGGGTTTGTCTATGAAGATGTTTTTAGAGAAAACTGGCATGCGGGCATTGAGGGTGGTGTGACGCTCGGAGGCGGGGGGGGGGATAAGCATTGTTTTGTAAACAGCACTGCAGCCCCCTCCCACCCGGGGCATTCACAGAGCAGCCTCTCCAAAGACATCTCTGAGCCCCCCAAAGCCTGAGAACCAAACTGCAGTCAAATGTCAGCCCTATCCCAGAAGGGCTTGACTGATGCTCGCAGGACTTGGGTGGGCTCAAGTCCCTTTGTATCATGACCCATAAGTTACCCACCTTGCTTCCTAAGGTACCTCCTGGAGATCCTCCCCCGCTTAGCTCCCCGGCTGGCTCTAACTTCCAGCCCTGGCCACTGAAGTGGAGGTTTCTAATGGAAACCCTGAGCCCTTTACTTAGAGACTCGCCGGTGGGCACCACTCTAATTATTCCATGGCCCTAATTCCATTTATCTTTTGTGGTCCATTATGTGCCCTGACAGGCTGTGTCTTCCTCAGCAGGTACACAGCCTACTCTAATGCACTCTGGGTGACAGCAGCCGCATAGACAGAGGGACTTGGCTGGCACCTAATTCTCCTCAACTATAATTTTATAAATGAACAAGGCAGACACATTTTCTGCTTTAAGATAAATATTTTATGAATTGCCCCCCTGATACATTACATTATCAGTACATTATCCTTCATTCCTCCTGAGCCCAGAAGAGCTACATATACACTCAGGAGGACATTTGGGTGATATGATTGAATACTCTGCTTTTAAAATCTGTTTGTATCTGTGGGGAAAAACATAATTTTGTCTCATGGAAAGGAAAAGTTCTTTAAATGTTGTTTGGCCATCTCACTGGGAAAGCTGTCAAAGGGGACTTTTTGTCTGGCCAGTGTGGAGGGTCCTACTTTTTAAAAAAGACATTGGATTACTTTATGTTTCTCCTGGAGTCCAACAGCCACGGGAAAGGCACGCAAAGCCAGGAGGGGTCTTTCTCACTGTCAGAACTGTGTGGGGTTTTTTGTTGTTGTTGTTGTTGTTTTTTCGAGACAGGGTTTCTCTGCAGCTTTGGAGCCAGTCCTGGAACTAGCACTGTAGACCAGGCTGGCCTCGAACTCACAAAGATCCTCCTGTCTCTGCCTCCCGAGTGCTGGGATTAAAGGCTTGCACCACCACTGCCTGGCCTGAGTTCATATTTTTAAATGATGTAAATTGTACCATGCAAGCCTTATTATTTGCTGTATTTTAAAAACTAAATGTGCTGTGCCTCAGCCCCCCTTCACCCTGTGGCTATTTTAACTTGTGGTGGTGGCAGTGGGTGGTGGTGGGAGGTGGGGGGTGGGAGTGGGGGTGGCAGGAACAGTGCAGGTAGAGGCACCCAGTATGTTTGAGCTTTGAGCTCCCAATGTTACCCTGCTCTAACTGCCAAGAAAAACTTGCTTTGAATTGCAATGGCTGTTCTATTAAAACATATATTGTGTTTCTTCATGGTTGTAAACCAAAGGATGTGTATTATCTGAACAAAAATCTCTTACCATGCCTTTTACTCTTGGTGGCTTCACTCTCCAGGGAAGATAGGCTAAGACCATGCTTGAAGGCTGAGGCAGCCAGCTTTGTGGCTAAACAGGATCTATGATGAGATAAAGATTTGGAGCCAAAAATGAATTTACTAAATTCTAAGGGTTTTGTTTTGTTTTGTTTGTTTTAAATGAGCGCTAAGCCTTGCTGGTTTGAGATGCTATGCCAACATGCCCACTTACAGAAATGAAATTAACCATAATACCTTTAGTGACTAATTAGAGCTGAATTCGTAGAGAGCACTAAATAGCCTGACAAAATGCTGTGGACATTGGGACAGGAGTGTGTGGGGAGGGACGAAGCGACCATCAGCGACGAGCCTGCATCTTCCTAGGCCCTCCCGCGGGTGTTTTACCTTTGCTGCAAATGAAAACATTTAAATTTCTTTAAAATTACATTTGACTTAATTACACCCAGGCCCTGATACTGCTAGGCACCCATTTTGCCTGCTTTCCCAGGGGATGGAAGCGGCAGGCTCCTCACCCCAGAGAGACTTGCTTTTCTCCAGGATGCTCGCTATGTGCAGAATGTTAATAGCCGGCTGAGCATGAATAGCTCTGTGGCTCCACTTGAAATATAGAAAAATGGCCCAGACATTAAAAAAGATAAAAGCGAAAAGGGCAGTAATGAATTTAGAGGAAAATGAACATTAATGGCACTAGCATTACTCGTGTTCCCACGTAGCAGATTATTGGAAATCTGTCAAGCACACCAAATTATCTACTCGTCGGCTGCTGCGGGCCCTCTCCAGCCATCCAAAACCAGCAAAAGCAAGACAATTTAAGCTAATTTTACTATTTATAACAATAGAACAGGCCATTAAGATAAATTAATGTCATTATCAAGTTTCTATGAAAATGACAAATACCACTATCTGGAGCAACTGAGGGGCTGTTGACTATAATGAAACCCACCGCACAGGTACTAAAGACAGACACTCCAAGTAATTATATTCTAGTAGCCTGTTTGTTTCCTGACCATTCATTTGCTTTCCCCACAATTAGTTCTGTACACAATATGGTGGAAACTAAACAGTCAACACCATGAAGCATTAGGACTAATTGGGCCATTAGGATGCAGTTTCTAGCCTTTTTCTTCCTAAAGGAGCTGGGAGTAAACAGAGTAGAGGCACAAAGGCATAGATCATCTTAATTTAAGGAAGATACAAACAGGATAATCAATCAGACAGGTGAAGGGGCCTTGCACAGAATTCCCCGAATCCGCCAATGTTCACAAACTCCACAGCGGGGTCCCCTGCTCTACCCTCCTCTTGGGAAGCTGTCATACCAGGATGACCCAGTAAGCAGCACTGTGGGCTGGAACAGAGCCACCCAGAGGTGCCAAGAATTCCTATTGAGAGCTGGACCTGGCAGCCCTACCAGCCGGGACGATGCTGAGTCACTTGAAGTTTTGCTATGAAAGAGCCCAGGCCTGCAGCAGGACTGTTGTCATCTGATCACTGCCTTAGGGACAAATTATTGTGAGATCGATTGCTCAGGAACTGGCCCCAGCACAGGTGGGCTTTCCCTAAACCAGGGATCAGTGGGAAGGAATTGTCCCTAGCGATCCAATGAGAGGTTGGCTGAGCAAAGATGGTCACAGAATCACAGTGCTCAGGCGCGACCGTGCACTGCCAATGTGGCTCACATCATAGCCCACCCTGGAACTGCAGGTGCCATCCTTATAGAAAGGGTGGGACTCGCGAGGCCTCTCACGGTGGTGTTGCAGCTGCCAGGGCCACATGGCCATCCAGTCTGGGGGAAGCGAGCAGTGGCTCTTTCCGGACCTTGAAAACTGTCTGCCAGCCCACCTCATCCTTGCTCTCTGTCAGCCGGACCAGCGGTGCTGGTGTTGTGTCCTGCATCAAAAACCCTGTGATTCTCAGGAGACAGGAAGCATGACATGCAGATGGAAACTTCGAAGATCTCCATGTACAAAGGAATTAACTCAAAGGAACTACCAATAAAAGGGAGGGGGGAAGCAAAACCAGCAATAACAAATGGGAGCCAGTACCTCAAGGCACCAAGGAGACATCTTGGAAGCCACATCACATGAGAGGGCAGCCACTTTATCATGCGATGTCTGCCAGGGCTTGAAAATATCACAGCAGAGGGGACCTTGGAGATCAGCTCTATCTGCAGGTAGCTGAGGAGCCGAGAACCAAGGACCAGATTGTAGGGGGCTGGACTCTTTCGCCTGACTCCTCCATACAGGTGCGTGTGTGTACACGTGCATTGGTGTGTGTGCACACGTGTACCTGTGCCCAGCTAAAACACCGCTAACTATCATCACGGGTAGACCCATTCACAACTGGAACTACGAAACCAGGGTTCTTCTAAGAAAAAGCATGCCCCTGCCGCCACTGTGAGCCTGAAGACACAGGCCGGTGGTTGTCAGTATTCCCTTAAGTCCATATCACGGTCTCTGGTTCTTTCCCAGACCATTCAACTCCCATTCCCTGCCTTAAAGGGCCTGCTACTGACCCACCGGCCCCAGCATGACTACAGCCACACCCACTCTCTGAAGGCGAGGCAGGGTGCTTACTTTCCTTCCTATGCCCTGGGCCCCAGGGAGAGGTAATAAGGTCTTTCCCAGACCAGGGGTGTGGGCTTTGGTCCTCCTCCTCCTCTTTAGTAGCATATACTTACGTAAAACAATGGGTTGTATTATGACACTTGTACATACGAGCATCGTGTTCTTTGATGAGACTCAAGCTCCCAATGCTCGTAGCATTGACCCCTCCAGCTGACCTCTTTCTGCTTCCTGAGTCATCTTCTGTTCTACTTTGCTTTCTGTGACCCTGACCAAAAACAACTTGGGGAGTAAAAGAGAGATTTGTCTTAGGGTTTCAGGTCACAGTCTGTCATACAGTCCGTCATCGAGGGAAGTCAGGGACTGAAACGGAAACCAGGGACGAGAGCTACTTGTTGGCTTTCTCAGCCTGCTTTCTTTCTTCCTTCCTTCCTTTCTTTCTTTCTTTTTTTTTTTTTTTTTTTGGTTTTTCAAGACAGGGTTTCTCTGTAGCTTTGGAGCCTGTCCTGGAACTAGCTCTGTAGACCAGGCTGGTCTCGAACTCACAGAGATCCACCTGCCTCTGCCTCCCAAGTGTTGGGATTAAAGGCGTGCGCCACCACCGCCCGGCCATGCCTGCTTTCTTACATAGCTCAGGCACACTAGCCTAGGGATGGCACCACCCACAGTGGGCTGGGCCCTCCTAAATTAATTAGCAATTAAGAAAATGCCAGCTGGGCATGGTGGTGCATGCCTTTAATCCCAGCACTCGGGAAGCAGAGGCAGGTGGGTCGCTCTGCAAGTTCAAGGCCAGCCTGGTCTACAATGCAAGTTCCAGGACAGCCAGGGCTGTTACATGAAGAAACCCTGTCTGGGAGTGAGGGCACGGAGAGAAAAGAAAGAAAGAAAAAAAAAATGAAAGAAACAAAAACGCTCCCACAGTTATGCCTACAGGACAATCTGTCTGAAAAAGTCTCCCAGTTGGACTTCCGCGGATAACTCTGGCCTGTGTCCAGTCCAGTTGATAAGTGAAGCTAACTAGGGGAGTTCCTTTATTGTATTTGATCTATATTTTACATACAAGAGAAGACATCCTTTTCTGTTTAGTCTAATTTGCTTGACACGCTGATGCCCTGTTTCATCCATTTTCCTGCAAATGACATGATTTTGCTCTTCTTGATGACCAAATAAAACCCCTCTGTGTGTGTGTGTGTGTGTGTGTGTGTGTGTGTGTGTGTGTGTGTCACATTTTCTTTAGACGGTGACCTCTTGAAGGGCTCTGATGCTGGTTCCATACCTTGGGATGTGACTAGACCTGGTGCTCGGGTGTCTCTGTGAGGCGGACTTGGATTTCTTCGGGGATGTGCCCAAGAGCAGCAGCATGTCTAGGGCATATGGTGATTGTAGTTTTCGCTTTCTCAGGGAGCCCCATGCTGGCTCGGGGTGCTAGCTTTCTGATAGCAGTGACCTGGAGAGTAAATGGCACATTGCCAGGGGCCGAGGAGTGGGAGAGGGAAGCAGGGGGCAGGGGATTCTGAGAAGGAGCTATTTGCAAAGGGATGTCAGCCACTGTGTTCAGAACTAAGGTCCCTAAGGGAGACACACTGCTTCGCTTCCCCCACACCCCGGGATGCTTGGGCTCTCGGGGACTTGGAGTGCAGGTTCCATCCCGTTCTGACGGGTGTCATCCAATTAGTAAATTTACTTATTACTAGTGGTTTTTAAAGACATGATTTCTGAGCAAATTAGACAATGCAGTAATTATATGTACCAGCTGAGTAACGGCGTTCATCATCACCACTCCAAGTTCAAAGCACTCCAAATGATGAGATGAATTGTCTTCAGCTTCCCAAGAGGGTGGCCACTTTATTCTATCAACTTCCCAATGAGGAAGCCAAATGACCCAAAGGCGAAAAGTCCAAGGGAACAGCCTGGAAGATACAGCCTGCCACATTGTGCAGGAACGCCCCCCAATGGCAGGGCTCTCTCTCTCTCTCTTTTTTTTGTTTTTGTTTTTGTTTTTGGAGACAGGGTTTCTCTGTGGCTTTGGAGCCTGTCCTGGAACTAGCTCTGTAGACCAGGCTGGTCTCGAACTCACAGAGATCCACCTGCCTCTGCCTCCCGAGTGCTGGGGTTAAAGGTGTGTGCCACCACCGCCCGGCTGGCAGGGCTGTCTTTGCATCCTGCAGCGTCAGGCCTCACTGGGCCTCTCTGCTGCCCTGCAAGCCTGTGATTGCCTAGCCTTGCACTGTGTAGAGACTCTTTTCCCCTTTTACTTAGACCAGATGGCAGGCACTGGGTTAAGTGTATTTTCTGTTTTATGCTTTCTGTGAGGCAGGTTTTCTTACAAGAGAAAATGAAACTTAAACAAATCGGGAACTATGCTGGTGCCCGGCACTGCTACCATGCTGGGTCCTGGCACTGCTAATGGATACCAATACTTTTGGGTCAGAATTCAGGGCACCTGCCTGACCAGCTCTGTGCTTTGCCCCCTCCCCTCCCGGGGCAGGGCACTTCCTCCCTGAGGCTCTTTCACCAGCAAGTTCAAGTTTGCAGAATCCTGGCTCCATCACCTCCCGCCCTTCACCTTGGCCATGTTTTATAAAACACTGAGCCTCAGCTTCCCCATCCATGAAATGGGGGTGAGCGCTAGCCCCACCTGGTCATTAGCAGATGTTAAGACAAGATATTTCCACTCCCAGAGCCTCTTTGACCCTCTCTGGTTGATTTCAAAGCTTCTAGTGCTGCGCTGGCCGATTACGGACCGTGGCAACCTCATTCTGCAAAAATCACACAGGCTTTTACAGATCTTTACGGGAAGGAAATGGGCTAATGTGCTGTTTCCCCGGTGTGTGCCGGCACCCGATCTCTCTCTAATGGGCTTAAATTGCTGTTTTAAAACCTAAACCATGAACTTAAACCCTCCCGCAGACATGTACAGGGGGGTCCTCACTTCTTATGTTTCCAGAGAAAATGAGAGCTGAGAAAAACACCAGGCCTTCCCCTGCCTTCGAAGAGCAGGGCAATGGTGACCTCCTAAAGGTGAGTGACGGGGATATTTTAGGAGACCCTTCTGATTTCAGAATGGGTTATAACTTCAAGCCCGGATTGATCTCTCCATGACACTGTTCCCCTGCAATCCTGAGAAGAGCAAGGCAGACTTAGAGTCTCCCCAAGGGGCAGAGGCCAAGGGTCAAGGGTCATAGGTCAGGGACACACTCTGGTGGTTGCAAGCATCTGTGGCCTGCAACCTACCTAAGCTGGCCACACCTCTGAAGATTGCTACCAAATTCCCACCCAGGCCCTCTGTGTGGCTTAGATTCTTGAGAACCAACCTTGCTTTTAATAAATACTTTCTAGGCAAAAACTGGTAAGTGAGCCATGAACACCTTACACAGCCCAGCACTGTGTGCGGCTATCTGTTCCCTGGAGACCTGTAGAGTCCTATGAGGTAGACACTGTGCTGAAATGAGGGGCTTTGACATTTATTTGCCACACCCACATCATTGCTGATTGGCAGGACGGACAAGACAGCAGCTAAGTCACTTCAAGTTCAGCTAGATTCTGGTTCTTCCTTCCTTTAGCCTCACTGACCTGCCCTTCCCTTAGCTACACGGACCTGCCCTTCCTGTGAGCACCCAAACACACCATGACAAAGTACTGGTGTGCTGGCAGACAAGGCAAGAGCAATACTGTGACTAAATGATTAAGACATTCACTGGGCGGTGGTGGCGCACACCTTTAACCCCAGCACTCAGGAGGCAGAGACAGGCAGATCTCTGTGAGTTCGAGGCCAGCCTGGTCTACTGAGTGAGTTCCATGACAGGCTCCAAAGTGACAGAGAAACCCTGTCAGGTTGATTCTCAGAGCTGTTTTGTTACAGTAATGAAAAGCTGGGACTGTAGTCTCCATGAAGACAGGAAAATCTCCACAGGACACAAAACATCAACTTTCCTCGTTACTTTCTCCACAGCATGAGTTCCTGGCACAAAAGAGTGATCAGTTAAAAGTGGGCACCATAAATGAATGAATGGCTAGACTGAACTGCTGGCTGCTCTTCCAGAGGTCCTGAGTTCAATTCCCAGCAACCACATGGGGCCTCACAACCATCCATAGTGGGATCTGGTGCCCTCTTCTGGCGTGCAGGTGTACATGCAGATAGAGCACTCACATACAATGTAAACAAATTTTTAAAACTTAATAAATTGCTGATGAGGTAAAAGCCCCTGGTGGGCCTCACCTAGAACCATGGACATGGTTTGAGCACCTTCCCTGGTATTTTTCTTTTTAAGATTTATTTATTACATATACAGTGTTCATTACAGATGGTTGTGAGCCATCATATGGGTGCTGGGAATTGAACTCAGGATCTTTGGAAGAGCAGCCAGTGCTCTTAGCCTCTGAGTCATCTCTCCAGCCCGCCCCCCCCTATTTTTTAAATATTTATTTTATATGTAAGAATGCTTCGCCTACATGTATGGATGTGCACTCTGTGTGTACACAGTCACTAGAGGAGTCAGCTCCCAAGAAGTGAAGTTACAGACGGCTGTGAGTTGCCATGCAGCTGCTAGGAATTGAACCTGGGTCCTCTGCAAGAGCAGCCAGCTCTTTCCCTTAACCCTAGCCATCTTTCCCACCCCTTGCCTGGAATTTTTGAGTGTTGTTCACAAATGATCCCCCTATGCTCCTGATACCATCAGAACTTTCCAGAGTAGTCCTCACCACACTTGGCCAGTTGTCTGTGAGGCTTACTGTCCCCTGAAAGTGTGGCAGAGAGCACACTTGGCTCCTCTCAGAGCCGCTAAACAGGCTCCAGCTGGATCTGGGGTGAATGGCTATGGCCCTGGCCCCTCAAAGGCTTCTTCTAAATCTCAACAAGAATTCTCTTTCTTTTTTTAAGATTTATTTGTTATGTATACAATATTCTGCCTGCATGTATGTCTGTACACCATAAGAGGACACCAGATCTCATTACAGATGGTTGGGAGCCACCATGTGGTTGCTGGGAATTGAACTCAGGACCTTTGGAAGAGCAGGCAATGCTCTTAACCACTGAGTCATCTCTCCAGTCCTAGCAAGAATTTTCTAAATATATACGTTTGAGGTTATACATGCACAGGAAAAACATAGATATAAAATAAAATAAATAAATCTAAAAAGTTAGAATAAAGAATGCGTGGCAGGCCCTTTCCCTGCCTTCCCCAGAACCATGAGCCGGACCATGTCCAGCAGACACGGGATGGTCCCTGGGAGAGCCTTGCAGGCCCTGATATGGTGGCCTACCCCAGACCCATGAGTTAGAGTACCTCCAGCAGACATGTCAGTGGTACCTGGGAGAGCCTTGCAGGTCCCGGTGTCGTAGTCTAAGTCTGGTTTATCATATAAATTTAGCCGACTATTTGCTCCAAAGACCAGTAGTATGGTTTAATTGTGGTTTGGCCTCATCAAAACTCAGGCCTGAAGCAGCGTTGCCAGGGAGTCACAGGGGAGCGCATCACAGACACCAAGACCAAATGCCTGCAGATGGACACTGCACACTGATGCCAGGTGCCTCCCCAGGCCAGTTAGGAGCCGGATCTGGGAGGCAGCCTGTGGTATCCACCTGACTTTGAACAAGTTCCCTAACCCTGCTAGGCCTGGCTTTTCTTATTGGGACCAACATCTGATTAGTGCTGGTTTAAATCATTATAGGATAAGATGGAAGAGGAGCTTCCTCCCTTCCAGAGATGTCACCCACAGAAGGGGGGGGGGCTCTGTTTGTAATCACCCAATTCCTCTGAACACCAACACAAATTTACAACACACATGCTGATGAGCAGCACACATAGCAGATAGCCAGCGACGCAGGAGTTGGTGCATACGGGCCACTTTGTCTTCATCTCTTTCAGGGAGCTGTCCCCATCCCAACTCCCAGAACAACATCATGGGCCAAGTCGTTTTTATTTACTTGGGATTTTCCTGTTGGTTTGAGTCCAGTTTATTTGCTAAATTAGAATTTTATTGTCAAGCTAATGGTTGCAACAAATTGTGATTTACTGTAATTTTGAAAGGCCGGGATCCAGAGCAGTTGAATTCTGTAACAATTACGACTTACCATGAGAGTCCGGAGCGGGCACTTCCTGCATCTCAGGGGAGACTGTGGGAAGGCCTGGGATCTGGCGTTCACACTGCCCATCTGCTCACTCAGCCCTCTGCTCGCTTGCCTAGGAACAAGGAATGAAAACCTGCCACAGGAGAGACTTCCTTTGTCCCGTAGCTCCTGGCCATCACCTGTGTGTTTAAATAGCCGTCACCAAGGTTCAGCTAAGTAGATCCCACAGTAGTGATGACTTCGGGTGTTACATATTCTTTTTCAGATAGTGCCCCTGATCTTCTGGGACTATGTGGCAGCCGTTTCTGCTTGCCCTTGAGAGATGGCAGAGGCAGGCATCAAGGTTTGGCTTGGGGTGAAAAACGGAGACAGGAAGCCTACAATAAAGGTGATGACCCCTAGTCCTAGTTCCTCTCATTTCAGGACTCTGGGAAGGACAGAACACCTCAGGCTGCTGTGGAAGTGGAGAGGGTAGAGGTCCCCGGCTGTGGGGACCGATACAATGCAAGGGAAAATGGGCATTATTTCTTTTCTAATCAGTATCATGAGGCATTTTTCAAATTAACCACTTTCCTCCAACACTTACCATATTGAATGGCTCGAGGTACAGCCATCAGGGCAGACTCTGCCATCTGCATTTAGAAAATTGCCTATACATTTATTAAAGTGAAATTCACCCATTAATTAATGCCATCCCCCCTGAAGACTCTCATTAGCACATCGAGCTAATTGCTGAAGCCGCAGGCCTAGGGCTGGCGGCGTGGGTTGTGCCTTTCTTTCCTTTTGCAGTAAAAATCTGCTCCGGCTTTGCCCTTTGTGCGATTTGCAGAGAAATTCGACAGTATCAGGGCGACCTTTGGACGCAGGAGCTGAGGCAACTTTCAGAGCACTTTCCCTCCGTGTGAGGTACGGACAGCTGTTACTCCAACAAGAGATCCTTCCAGCATGAGGGACAGGTCTGGCTCAGCAGTCTGTCAGTCTCTGGGATGGTCAGGAGACCAATTCTGGGAGGGATTCCAAGTCCCCTTTACTGAGTTCTGCCATACACTTGGTCTCTTCTTCTCTTCCCATCCTTCAATGTTGCTCTCACCTCTTTATCAACAAGCAGATAAGAAGCAGGACTCACCCAGCTCAAAGGGCTTAGGTGTATTTCTATCAGCGGAAGGCATAAGCCATCCGGGAGGAAGGCACGGGTCGGGTGGGGGAGAGAGAGAGTCTTCCACTGGGGTAACAACTGTGGTACAGACCCGCCCTGTGCAAAGCTTTCTGCTAGCCTTAGTCCTTAGTGTCCCAAAGACAATCTTTATTTGTTCTACCAGGCACTGGGTTGAGTCCTAGCACCAACAAAAATCAAAACTACAGACACTGTTTGGTTGGGCAAGATTAAGACACGTTTTATCGCTTACACATCACAAAGGATGTTTGAGGTTCACATTCCCAAGCACATTACTTACTTGGCACGTTGCCCTGTTCCCCCCTATACTGGATCCTCGGGAAGATGCTAAGGGTAGTGGGATAAATAATGACACCCCCAATCCATCATTTATATTCCAGTTCCTGAGGCTTCAAGTATTACCCCATATAGCAGCAAGGACTTTGTAGATGTGCCGAAGTGAGGATTGGCGATGGGAATGCATTCTAAATCATCCAAGAGGCCTTGGCAGGCACCCGTGTCAAAAGGGCAAGGTCGAACACTGAGCCAGAAGCAGACAGAGCGACAGAAACACTGGCAGGAAGCAGTTTCTCCAGTAGAGTCTCCAGGAAAACGACTTTGAGCATCTGGCTGCCAGAATTGTAGGGAAGGAAGGTGGGAGGCTCAGGTTGTACACCTTTGTTGTTGGAATGACACCGTGAACCCACCAGCTTGCCTGGGTTGGTTAGAAAGGGAACTGCGTGCTGTGCTTCAGCATGCCTGGCAAACCCGGAAGACACCAGTGGAGCTGCTGACTTTCCTGCCTTCCGGACAGGCCGTAAGGTGTGGACGCTGACCTTCCGCAGCAGCAGGAACTGGAGCCTGGAGACAGCACTGACATCTGACTCTAGCTTGTCTCATTTCCTCCATCTTTAAAGTCATACACATGCCTGATTCTTACTGGGTAACCGACAAGGGCAAAATGGGGTCATGGACATCATCCTGCACATGGCAAATGCTGTGTGTATGACAGTCTCCCTGTCACCTCCCAGGTGGCCACCCTGCTAACACTGTAGGAATGGTATCTGCTGGACCAACCCCAGGCTGATGCATACAAGAGATTTGTTGGGATTGAAACCCGAGTTTAAGTACAAAATTTATGTCCCGAGGTGATTTTATCCAATGTTTTCAGTGTGTGTTCATTTTGAGTCTACCACCTAAAAGGACTTCTGCCTGCTGTCTTAAGAAGCAAGCACTCAGCAACTTATGCAAAGAGTAACTTCACTGCAATACACACACACACACACACTGTACAGGCTCATTATAAATTATATAAATACAGAAAAATAGACCCCTCTATTTCTTGGAACTTTCCTGTAATTCTGTTTCTATCCTGACAAATATTGCAAATGAATTTTGCATCGGTGTTAGGGATACTTAACAATACCTATGCCTTCCTCAGCTTCAAAAAGTGCTAAAGTCACAGCTGTGCTATTTCCTTTCTTTCCCTTACCTGAGTGAGTAAGCTTTGTTGACATTATCTAAATGCCTGGGCTTATCTTAGATTTGTTTATTTTTATGTGTGTGTGTGTGTGTGTGTGTGTGTGCTTGGCCTGCACGTCTGTGCGTCATGTGTATGCAGTGCCCACAGAGGCCAGAAGAGGGCATTGAATCCCCTGGGAGGATTGTGAGCCACCATGTAGGGTGCTGGGGACTGAACCCAGGTCCTCTGCCAGAGCAGCCAGTGCTCTAACCACTGAGCAATTACCTCTCCAGGCCTGCCTAGACAGTCTTTAAAATCCCTGCAGGGCATTCAAAGGCCTTTTTCTCTCCACTTGAAAAACAAGCATGCTTTCTCTGGGGCTCTGGTTGCCTGTCTGTGCGTTTGTTGGTTGAGATCAGGGTCACTGTGCTGGCCTCAGACTCATTGCACTTCCCCTGCCTCAGACTTCCGAGTTACAATTACAGGAGGGTGGTACCACGCTCAGTTTACTCTGGGCTTTTATTTTATTGTTTCTCACGGCTTCCTTATTTTTTAACTCACTGACGTGTTTTCAGTTCAATGAATGGCCCTGATGTTTTCTTGTTGTTCTGAGTCAGGGAATCCATTCACGTTGGTCTCTGTATCATTTTACAAACTGCTGAATGATTGGCACATGATACATCATGAAGGGCCTTTGGCCAGTTCTAGGCCAGCCCTCCACATCTTGTGCCATGAGCAGTGGAATCTCTGGTGTCTTGAGGCATCTCTGCCAGTCTGGTTCCATGTTTTCTGTGGTTTTCATGTGGTTTGTCAATCCCAGGCTTCCCAGGTTGGAAGCTTTGCCCCAGTGCGGTGTCATTTAGATGGAGCTGATGGGAAGACAGTGAGTTCACGGAGGGCGCTCCCTTCAGGGGGGATTAAGGTTGCTCTTGTGGGACGCTTGTTAGTTCTCTTGAGAAGTTGTTCTATACAGGCAGAGCTGGTTTTCACCTCCCTGGCTCCGTGTCTCACCATGTGGCCACGAGTAGCACAAGTCTGTGGGACAGTTCTCATTCGAACCACCACAGCCTCACAAAGTTCCACAAGCATGCCAAGTCTTCCTAATCATAACTACCAACTCAGGTTGGCTCAAGAGTCTTTCCCATGAATGACGTAAGGCTATATGGCTGTGTGTCAGGTTGACAAAGGGCGGACTTGTGATGGCTAGTCTTGGTTGTCACCTTTGCTACATCTGAAGTCAACTGAAACACAAATGGCTGGGCACAGCTGCAAAGAACCTTTTCTCTTTCCTTTTTAAGATTTATTTATTTATTATGTATACAGCGTTCTGCCTGCATGCCAAATGAGGGCATCAGATCCCATTATAGATGGTTGTGAACCACCATGAGGTTGCTGGGAATTGAACTCAGGACCTCTGGAAGAACAGCCTCTGAGCCATCCCTCTAGCCACAGGAATTTTTTTCTTAATTAAATCATTTGAAGCCGGGAGGTGGTGGCTCACGCCTTTAATCCCAGCACTCGGGAGGCAGAGGCAGGAGGAGCTTTGTGAGTTTGAGGCCAGTCTGGTCTAAAAAAAAAAAAAATCATTTGAAGTGGGAAGACACTCTTCTAACTCGCATCTTTTGAGGTGGGAAGACCCAGTGTAATCTGGACCACACCTTCTGTGGCAGCCTATATAAGGACATGGAGGAAGGAAGCTTTTGCTCTTTGCCTTTTTGCTGTTGCCTTGCTAGCAAACCACTCCTTCACCGGTATTAGAGACAACTTCTTCAGGATTCTGGTGCCTACTGAAGACCAATTAAGACATCCAGCCTCATGGACTGAGCAACTACTGGATTCTTAGACCTTCCATTGGTAGATAACCAATCCTGAACTAGCTTGACCACAACCCATAAGCCATTATAATACCCCCCGTGTGTATATTCTTGTGTGTGTGTGTGTACATGTGTGCACACATGGGCATGCATGTGTGTATGCATATATATGTGCACATATATGTATGTATGTATTTGTATTCTATAAATTCTGTTCCTCTAATAATAAACATATGACAATTTGCCATCTTGAAGTCAAAGACTAGCATCATAATTATAGTTTTCAAGACAGCAGTAGCTGGTTGTGGTGACTCACACCTATAATCCCAGCTCCCAGGAGGCAGAGGCTGGTAAAATCTCTGTGAGTTCCAGGTCAGCCAAGGTTATATAGTGAGACCCTGTCTCAAACAAACAAACAAACAAACAAACAAAATTCCTATAGTCTGGGACAAAAATTAGGTCATGCATGGTAGCAGGGTGGAAATTTTATTTCAAACAGAACCTTCCGGCAAGTGTGGGACCGTCTTCCTTAGTCTGGCACAAGGCAGGAAGGCAGCCATTTCTCAAAGAAAGGACGGCACAAAAGACGTTTTCTGGTGAATTTAGCTAAGTGTACCCCACTCCCGCCTTGTGAAGCAGTCACCTGGAGTAGAGATGACCGTCTGCCTAGGATGCCCAGGATGCACCAATAGAGCAGCACTGTTCCCTTTCATTTAAAAGCGGAAACATCTGTCAGGCGCAAAACGTTGCTCAAATCCTGGAACAGAGAAGTAAGTCCCTGGGGAAAACGGGGGCGGGGGATGCTCATATCCCAAGACCTAAGAATTGGTGGAGGAATGACCTCCAAACAGTGTGTGGTTCATCTTTGAAAAGCCTCAGGATTCAAGCCCTGTCTAGTGTCTGCAGCTGCTTGGATGGCCGAGAACTGTAAAGTCAAAGGGTGGGTGGTCGCTACGGGCTTCAGGACGATTCTTCAACAGTGACACCTTGTGGCCACTGTAAGAAACTGCAGTGCTAGCATCTGGGGGCTGGGGTCCTGGCGGGAATCAAGAGTTCCTGAGCCTGGAGAAGGGCTACAAGGAAATTTTGAGAGAGACATATTAGACTCACAGTTCTGAGCGCTCTATCAATTTATGTGAAGAAAGAACATGACAATAGAGGCGTACCCGTCGACTTATACCACCGTGATTGTAAAGCGAGCCTGACGTTTGACAACCAAATCAGATGAGTTGTTTAAAGTCCTATTAACATTACAAATACTGAACCTGCTCGAGATGCAATGTCAGTTTTAAAAGCAGAATATGAAAGTGTATGTAGATGTGACCCATTTGGTCCTATTTATCCAAAAGAGGACCGTGAGAGGAACCAGAGATAGCTATGAACACAGGCTGATCAGAGCTGCTCTCTGGCCATGGCATGAAGGTGGCTTATGATCTACAGCACCTGGCTTCTTTTTGACCTCCCTCAATGGCCCCCATTGTGAAAAGGAGCATCTTCTGTAGTGAGCGCGTCTTCCGAGAGGCATATACCTGTGAGCTTCTGGTCCCCATAGGTAAGCTGGTGGGTGTGCACAGAACCCAGGGTGCTGCTGAGCCCCTGGAGCTTGTGACTCATCGTCATCATATTGTTATTGTTGTTATTATCATTATTACCCTTCTTCTTCGAAACAGGGTCTTACTACAGGGTTCAAACCTCCAGCCTCTGCCTCCTAAGGGCAGGGGATTGCAGGTATGAGACACCATGCCAGAATAGTTTACTCTCTTTTGGTACCATAGAGTGGTTTTGGTGTGGATGTTGCATGCGGGGAGATATGGATAAAGCCCCCACCTCCTCAGCAAAAACAGGCAGCTATTCCTGTCTTTGCTGAGTGAGTGTTTGGTGCTGGCGAGACTCGGCCATGTGGACGGTCCAGGAGATAGAACGACGAGAGGGATAGATGCCAAGGATGGACTGTATAGATGGAACCAGTTCTACTGACAGCTAGCAAGGAAGTCCCCAGGGAGATGCTGACCCACCTAACAACAGTCCTTCGCCAGTCTTGGGTCCCCAGTTCATCTGTCTTTCTGGGAGTCTTGGCTGGGCTCTGTCCCAGTGTTTCTCATTAAACAATCAGTGTGTGAGTTTACCCCCTCTCTGCTGTGGGGAAGGTGACTGCCCAGACCTGTGCCCCTAGTTCACCTGCACAGAAAAGAGTGGTCCCAGTCACTGGTGGACTTGAGAGTCATGCTGAGCCTTCCTTCTGGTGGGAGTCGTTCCATTGTCAAATTCTCTCAAAGAGGACAACTCACTCGGTCACTCCCTGGCTTTGCTGACGGAGACAGGGAACGGTTGTGTCATTCGAAGAAGTATCTGAACCTTTGGAGGCACCAGGGACCCGGAAGTCCCCACCACCCTCTCTCAGCTGTGAGCCAGCACACTTGCGAGTGCTTTGAGGGAGCAGATGTGTTCTGAGCCATAGCAGAGCATATGCTAGGTGCCAAGAGTCTGCTGACGTTTGATTCTGTAAGTCCCTGTACCTGCACGATGGACCAATGGTGCCTCAACCCAGAGGACTACAGGCATCAATATAACCGCACGCAGAGTCAGCCTGGCTCTGGATCAGCTCAGCTCCATCTACAACCACCTTCAACCTTCATTCTTAACCTCACTCCATTCTGTGGAGCCGCTGTTGCCCGGTAGCCTTCCCTAAGAGGCCAGGATTACTGTAAGCTGCACAGTTATCCAAATGTGTCGGGATGGCTATGAGCTATGCTGTATGGACACACAGGGGTAGGTACCCAAGAGAGACACCTGCACTCCTGACTTGGGTGGTTCCATTTGGGTTGGACCCAGAGGGTGAGTCAGGCAGGTGGAGAGAGGAGAATAACAGCCAGGCTGGGCTGAGGAGGGAGAAGGGGATTGCCAGGGGCTGCAGCAGTCGGGAGCAGAGGAAAAGCAGGGAGGCAGTCCCACAAAGAGAGAACATGCTAGCCTTGCTCCATCTGTGTGTCTGTCTGTATGTCTGTCTGTTAACAAATTAACAAATAAATGGACACACAAACTGTGCCTTTCCTGGCAGAACTCTAAGGACTTGCCTTATTCACCTTCCACCTTCCAGAACTGGCTTGCTATTTGTCCTGCTGAAGGGCATCTGTCAACAGGGATTGAGTCCCTGCCAGGTCTGAGCACTGCCTGGGACATAAAACTTCCTGTTGTCATAAGCTCAGCAGTGTCCCCAGAGCCTCTGGGAGCCATGCTTGCCGCAGGTTCAGGCTTTGGTTATTTAACATAAGAATGGCTTGGTGGGTCTAGTCATGGCCAGGTACCCAGTGTACACAACAGACCTGGGGAAGAGCTGACTCCCTAGGACAGTGGTTCTCAACCTTTTCAACACTGTGACCCCCCAACCACAAAATTATTATAGTTGCTACTTCATTATTGTAATTTTGCTACTGTCGTAATCGCAAGGCAAATATCTGTGGTTTTCGTTGGTCTTAGGCAAACCCTGTGAAAGGGTCCATTCATCCCCCTGCCCCCCGCAAAGGGGCCACGACTCACAGGTTGAGAACCACTGCTCTAGAACTCTCTGGCCACTTTGAGTCTCCATCCCAAGAAGAAAGCTCCCTCCACCGGCATCATGCCCTGTCCTCCTGGGTTTGGGCTTTGGGGATAACGATGAAAGGCCTGCCACATTAATGTGTCCACAGGATACCCAAGGCTGACCTGTAATGGTGATACAGGGAGGAAATAGTGGCTTTAACATATGATAATCCTGCCTCCTTAGCCACTATTTCAGTTACCTGTGGTCTGAACAGGCACATGAAAAATTCTAGAAATAAAAAATTTTCAAGTTTCAAATAACATTGATTACCGTGCATTAGAATTGTTCTGCTTTGTCATCATTGTTACTAATCTCTTACTGTGCTTAATTTATCGATTAAACTCAATCATAGGTGTGTGTGCAGGAATCAGCATTGTATATTGGGTGAAGTGGCAGTCAGTACTAGCTGCTGCTGCAGGCACTTGCTGGGTGTTGTGCAGGCCCTGTGATTAAGCACGGACTGCACAGACTGCTGCAATAAGGCTTGCTCTTACATCATGAATGTGAGTCTGGTGTCAGAGCCCCGCCCCTTCCTCATTCTGACAGTTACATGCGTCTACCTCTCTGTGTTCCCAAATGGGCAAGCAGTGGTCCAAGGCAGGTGCAGTGTGTCTCCCCTGCACCCCAGAGCCAGAGTGCTCATGCCTGACACATCAGGGTATTCCTCACACACACCTCTGAGAGAAGTGAACTGTTAAACCCAGTCACACATGCTCTGTGGCCATGAATGAGTCACATGACCAGAATGGGTCACAATTCTTTTTCCACCTGTATACCAGTCCCCAAACTCATCAATCACAGAGTCACGTATCACCCCCAGATCCAGGGAGGTCACCACTGACCCATCCTGGACAGCCCTCAACTTTAGTCCTAGCTCTATCACCCTCAGTTTGTCTCCAGAATGAATTTTCTGCTTGCCTGTTTTGGCCTGATTCTGCCTCCATGTGGAGAAGGCTTTTGTCACAAGGGAAAGGAGTCAGACAGAGGTGTGGTTAGAAACCCTAGTCAACCACTTGTTATTTGTGTGACATTGGGTAAACTATTAACTTCTTTTCCTCATCTGAGAAATGGATGAGAACGGTATAGGTCAGGGCCTTTGTAATCACAAGAAACAGAAAACCACCCAGCTCAGGGGCAGACAGCCCTCTGATAAGATCAGTGCCTTCTAGGTCAGCAATAGTGTCCCCTGGAGGAACAGGATTGTTTCAGCTCCTAGGTTTTGCACCTGTAAGGCGACTAGAGAAGATATATATGGTTTCAAAAAAAAAAGTCACTGTTGAAAGCTGGTGTTGAAACCCATGGTGTAACCTACCCACAGGGCCAGTGGTTGCTACTGGCACACGTGGTGGTCAGCAGCCTGCCCACTGGGCCTCTATGAATGGGTGTCCCAGGGGAACACTACCAAGATGGCTGTGCTAGCTCGCACACACAGACCCTGACTTTATTCTCAAAGTGGATTCTTAGCAGGAGTGGGCCATCACCAACACTTCCCCTGGGGTGGACATTCTTACTACAGCCCACATGTCCGGCAAGCTCCCAAGTGATGCCCATGGACTGGCATAGAGGCTGCCCAGGGAGGCTGCTAAAGCTTCTTGGGGGAGTTTCAGGCAAGGCCAAGGTGGTCCAGGAGGAAGAGATGCTTAAGCCCACCGTGTGCATGAAGCCTCCTCTTAGTGTTGATGTATTTGAACAATGCAACAAGGTGTGCAGACTCCACCATGGTATCACACGGGGTAGTGTTCCCACTCTCTGCCTATTCCTCTTCCCCTCAACAACTGATAACTGCTAGTCCTTCCACGGGCGACATGGTACCCAGCTGGAATTCACTCTATGCTGTCTTGCCAACTAGCTTTCCTCCAAGGTGACATGTTACTAAGATGGTGTCTGCTCCCTCCTCTAAGACTGATAAAAATGTATGTGATTCGGCAAATCCCTTGGTGCAAGACCTGTGACATTTTATGCTGTATGGCTAGCTGCCAGAGTCACATATGGAATGTTGTGAGTGCTTCCGGACTGAGTGAGGCTGTTTTATTTCTGTTATTGGCTGAATGGTTGTGATTTATCCAAACATCAAAGAAATCCCTACTGAAACATAATACCTTCCCAAGCTACACTAGAAGTTTCACCCTGACTTTTATTCTCAGATCATTTCAAGCCCATTAATTTCTGTTCTCTATCAGAAAGTACAAAAGCAAGCCAGGAATAACGGTGAACACTTTTAATCCCAGCACTCAGGAGGCAGAGGCAGGCAGATCTGTGAGTTTGAGGCCAGCTTTGTCTGCAAAGCAAGTTCCAAAACAGCCAGGGCTATGCAGAGAAACTCTGTCCTGAAAAACAAAAAAACAAAACCAAAGAAGAAACGTGATATAAACCTTATTTAAGGGCTGCTAAAGAGTTAGCAGGTTATGGATATAATAAACTAGACAAAGCCATTTAACGTCAGCATTCCATGGAGTACTGACAGTTATGAGAATAATCCCATCACAGCCGTGCTCAACAACACAGCCTCACTCCGGAAGCAATTCCCACCTCCATTGTGATTTATTTTAACACGTCTCTGACAGGCTTAGTGAGCAAAGCTCTTGTTTAACCTGCTTAAATTTAGTCTTTAGTGGCCTCAACCAAGAATGAGTTGGGCAGAGATGAGAGGGAGACTTAGGACATGAGTGTGTGTTTGCGCGGCCATCCGTGAGAGCCCTTGCTTGGCTGATGATTTGAGTAGCTTAGACGCATTTTCACATGCCTACGTTTCTTACCGCTTTAACCTTCACATATGTGCACTCAGTATTCCTTCACCAGCTGTTAAGCAAGATGCCGCTGTACCATTTGCAGTGTTCATGGGTAGGGCAATCTTTTTACTGTCTTTACCCTGACCAGCACTCATGGCATCCTCTTGTCTCCATAGCCTCTGTGGAGAGCACACAGGATATCTATAGCCGGTGATGCCCGCCATCGGATAGGGAACTCACTTCCGCTCTCACCTGTTGGGTGACCCTCCGACCCAAAGCTGACTTTCCTAAAATCTGTTCTAGCAAGTCATATCATATCTGATATGACAATTGCACAATCCCATTAAACATAGCCATGTGCCAAATTACCTCTCTGTCCATCACTGACCGTGGGTACCACAGTGGTTTGTAGGTGTGCAGCTGGCTATTTGTGCAAGCATATTCTAGAACGTTTGTGCAATGACCAAGTGCCCGGTGACGCATTCTCAGAGTGTCTTTCTGTTGTGAAGTGATTCGCGACCTTAATGCATAAACCTCGAAACTGTGAATGCAAAAAGAATATTAAAAACCTGCAATCTCAGTAAGAATGAGTCACTGAAAATAAACGTCTGACATAGCTGTAGCAAGATAACTGAAAACTGGGGGGTGGATAATGAAGAACACTGCATTCTCATTGCTTCAAACACGTCTTTAGTGGCTGCACAGATAGGTTCAGCAGTAAAGAGAACCTTCAGCTCATTCGGATCAGGTGGCTCATAACCACCTGTAACTCCAGCTCCAGCCCCAAGGGGATCCAACTCCTCTGACCTCTGTGAGTGCCTGCATTCATGGGCACATACCTACACACACACACACACGCACGCACAAATAATAAAAAATACATCTTTAAAAATGCCTTTAATTTCTTCCCATACTGATGAATAGATATGACTGTGCAAAGACAATGTGGATTCTAGAAGGGAAAAAAATGGGCCTACAGCAGAAGGGGTCAGATAACTGCAACTGCATTCTTTAAGGATAAATAAATATGCACTTAAAATATTTTTACTAATTGAGAAAGTCCTACGATGTATTTTGGTCTTACCCCCACACGCTCATCTCCCTAACTCCTCCCATATCCACCCTTATCCCCTTACCCTCCCAATCTCATGTTCCTTTATTGTGTAAGATTTGTCCATTTTTACTTTATGTGTATAAGTCTTTTACCTGCATATTTGCATTTACACCACATGGGCACAGTGTCAACAGAGAAGAGGGAACTGGATCCCTTGGAACTGAAGCTACAGGTGGTGGAGGTTGTCGTGTGGGTGCTGGGAACTGAACCTATGTCCTCTGCAAGACCAGTCAGTGCTCTTAACTGCTGAGCCACTTCTCTAGGTGTAGACCAGGCCTCTTCCCTTTTTAAAATAACCCATATGTGTGCATTTTTTTAACCACTGGTTTCCATTGTCCTATACAGAAAGGATCTCACTGCCTCATGCTAAAGAGCTGATCCCCAGTCCCATACATGGATGGATCCTTGGAAGCTGAATTCAAAAGACAAAACTACAGTGTACACTTTCCGTGCTTTTTCGGATAATATAGAATACAAACACCATTCTACAATTTGGTAAGTGCCACAGTTTGCTACCCAAAAGAATGCTTCCCTATGAGTAGTAAAGAGAATCTTGTTTTGTTTATTGCAACGGCAAACCCCATGTTATCTTGTGGATTGGAAGGAACATTATATCATTCTCGTGTCCCTGAGGGTTGGTCAGGCCTTTGTCCTCACCAGGGGTTCCACGCCAGCCATTCTCTGAGTCTCTCATTCAACTGCCACAGAGAGCCCCTGGATATGTCCTGAGAGCTTGGGGTTAAATCTCCAGACTTCTGACCAGGTGGTGGTGACGCACACCTTTAATCCCAGCACTCAGGAGGCAGAGGAAAGCAGATCTCTGAGTTTGAGGCCAGCCAGGTCTACAGAGTGAGTTCCAAGAAAACTCAGTGAGTTCCAGGTCAACACAGAGAAACCCTGTCTTGGCAGGAAGGGGGATCTCCAGACTTCTGATACTGCCCTTAGCATTCCCACGCAGAAATGCTCCCAGGCAGAAATGGGAAGAAGAGGAGAACTCAGGGTCTGAGAAGAAATATTCATCTTTGGATCAAACATTCAACCTACACCTCCTTTCCCTCCTGGCCCCAGGACTGTGTGAAGAGCAAGGAACAAAACCAGACAGTGCAAGCGTCAGAACATGACCCTGCGAAGGCAAACTCCAGGAGGATTCGATGGCATATAAACCCTCTCTATTCCAAGAAGCCCGCTAAGCATGAGAGGAGTCCCGGTCCCCATGAAGCAGTGGGGGGTGGGATGCAGAAGGAAGGCTTTTGTTCTGGGTTCATTCTGACTCCCGCATCTGGTATGCAGTTAATAATTACCACTTTCATTTTTTAAATGTTACTTCAGCAAAGCCAGAGTGTCACCAAGAGAGGAGGAACACTAAAAAGGAGATTAAAATGTATAAATAAACCCTGCAAAGCACAGCAAGGGTGGTGCTGCGACCTCCACGTGGGAATCCAAGGAGCCTCTGGGAATGTGCTTCTCTTCTGCTGGCCTGGTCTCCGCCCCCAAATCCATGTATCCTGCCCACCAGCTTCCTGTTCTTCTTGCCTCCTAACAAAACCAAAGTGTCTGGATGCTCAGAGATGATTAAACAAGGTGCCCTGTATGCCCCACCGGGCCAGAACTCGCTTGAGAACTTCTTGAAGGAATGTTGGTCCCAGCAGCCAACCAACACTACAGCAAATCTACCAATGGCTAGAGAAAATGCAATCAGAAAACTCCAAAAGCTATCTGTCTCGTGCTGACCTAAAATTCTACCCACATGTAGAGTGTGGAACAGAGAGACAGCAGAGCCAGCCATGGCTGAGAAGGAGCGTGCACACACACACACAATGCGCGCGCACACACAACACATATACACACATACAGCAGAGGACGAGTAACTCCGTAGAGATGTCAGGCTTACGTCAGACACAAAGTTCACCTGCATCTCAGCCTTGCCCATTCCAGCCCCTGCTGCAGTCATGCTGAAGTTCAGTGCGAGGGCCTCCATGGGAAGTTCTGCACCTGCCAACCCTTCCTGTAAGAGCTAAGCATCAGACAATCACAATAACATGAATGTGACTCACAGCTATGAGACATGGAGAAATCAAGTTGAAACTAGAAAGGAAATTTCCTCCCTTGTGCTTTCAGAAGGCTGCTGGAGGAGAGAAATCACTCATGGTTTAGTCCAGTAATGAACAGAGTATGCTACACTACCCACCTGCTAGACAGTATATGTTACCGGAGCAGCCGTGGCATAAATGCCAAGGGGTAACTGATTGTTTTCTGATTGGGTCTGAGGACTAGACCACAGAAGGGAATTAATGCCTGGCACTGTAAACCTGATCAAAAACCCGTGGCTGGGGAGGTCATAGGTCCCAGGGAGGAACCTACTACTGTTGTTTTGCTAAATGAGCATGTTGTCAAACTGCCTTCTAAACACTCATGACTACACACATAAATTAGTTCTCGTCTTGGCTTTGGTCAGAAAAACTGACTTTTGCAATGGACAGTGATTAATACTGAAATTGGCCTAAGTGCTGCGAATAAATGACTGTTGAGTGCTTAACTCTAAACAGGGCATCTTTATCACGCCTTCTCTTCTCAAGACCCCAGGGACATCACTGAAGAGAGGGCACAAAGCATGTTAGAGTTGAAGACTAAGGAGGAACGCTATGAGATGCTGCTCTAAACATGGCATGGCCACTGCGTTCAGGAATTCCCAAAGCTACGGATCTCTACACTAGACCTACACACAAAGTCAAGTCTGAAAGATGGGGTAGGACTCATGAGGCACCACCCTTTGCTGGGTAGTCATTGCGGTTGAGGTCTGTTCGGGGAGGGAGTGGCGCTTGTCTTCAGGGGTGTGGCTGCTGTAGACCGCCCATGCTCAGGGGCACTGCCGTATTACACTGGCACATGGTCCTGCCTTCCTGGAAGGTTGGTTCTGACACAAGCATGTGCTGCCAAAGCCTGGCAAAGAGAAAGACAGATTTCCAGCTAGGGTTTCTGTCACAAATACCCCCTCTCCACTTAACTGATCTCCCACCTCACGCTGGCAAACTGCCAGGCTGTGGACTGGCTTCCCAGAAGTCCAACTGCTTCCCGGGTCTCGTGAACTATGGACATGACATTCAGTGCCTCTAAGACTAGGCTCACCCTCCTGGAGCAGCCTGGGCTGTGGGCGCTGTAACAAAGAAAGAAAAATACCCGGTAGCTACAGCTATCAAAAGCACTATGTGCTTAAGAACAGTTGCAGGCAAACCATTTCCAACAGGAGTTGCTATTTCTGACTCCATGGTATAAAAAACTTGTGGTAGGAACAAGAAATAGATGCTCCTCCCTGGCGAGAATGCCAGACTGTCACTGAAAATCTGTCGGTGGCACCCAGGATGACGTCTCACGTCGCTGGCTCGGTTGGCAGCATAAACACCTGACTTGAAGTCGTCTAGACTCTGCCTGGTCTTCTTTTGCTTTTGGTTGCTGTATACTTTTTTTTCCCCCTGAGACTGGGTTTCTCTGTAGCTTTGGAGCCTGTCCTGGAACTTGCTCTGTAGACCAGGCTGGCCCCGAACTCACAGAGATCCGCCGGGCTCTGCCTCCCGAGTCCTGGGATTAAAGGCGTGTGCCACCACCGCCCAGCTAGCTTGCTGTATACTTCATAAACTCACTTCTTGGAACCTGAAGTGTGACTGCCATAGGTCATTCTCTAGACAGCATGACCACCCAAAGCATTTTTGGTTTGCATTGTTGTCTGAAGGAGATGACAGGCATGGAGCTTTGCTATGACAAGCTCATCCTGGCAGGAAGTGTGGGTTGATTTGGAGTAAAACAGGAGCTTGCCTTAGATGGGGGAGACTGAACTCAACTTTGAGCAGAAATTCGGCGGGGGTGGATGTCTAACAAAGCTAGCAAGGTAGATATAATAATGAGAAGAGGGAGGCCTTATAGATGGCTCATTTGTTAACAGCGTTTGGTGTTCTTTCAGAGGACCTAAGTTCGAATCCCGGCACCCACACCAGGTGGCTCACACCACCTGTAAATCTGAAGTCTTTGCATAAACTACCTCTCTACATACACATAATTTTGAAAAAAATAAGAGGAAGCTGATGGTGTAATGGCAGAAAAGAATAAACAATACATAAAAAGAATCACAAATTCAAAACACATGACATCACGGTCACTTAGCACAGCAGCATTTAACTCAGGGGTGACAGCGTTGTAATGCCACCTTATAATGATATAGTTATAATGATGTTGCCCTTCAGAAATTTTATGTTATATTACAGAAAATAAAAACATTATTATAGAATGTATTCAAGGAGTCTGGAGAGATGACTTAGCAGTTAAGAGCACTGAGTACTCTTCCAGAGGACCTGGATTCAATACTAGCACCCACATGGCAGCTCACAGCTGTCTGTAACTCCAGTTCCGCGGGGATCTGACAGCCTCACCCAAACATACATGCAAGAAAAATACCAATACATATAAAATAAAAACAAATAAATTTTAAAAAAAAGTATTCAAAAATGGTAAGTACAGGGGCAGAAGAAGTAACTCAGAACACGTACTGCTCTTCCAGAGGACCAGAGTTCAAATCCCACCACCCACAGCAGGCAGCTCACAATTGCCTGTAACTCCAACTCCAGAGGGATTGATGACTCCGTCTTCCTTGGGAACCTTCACACACATGCTCACATATACACACACGTACACACACACACACAATACATATACACACATACAGACGCACACAACACACACACATGCTCATATACATACACATACATATGCACAAATACACATACAGACATACACACAGACACACACAAATACAAACACACACATGTGCACGCAGAATTAAAAATAATAAAAATAACAAGCCTTTTAAAATGCTAAGTATAAAAAATTTTGTATTCATTCAAGAGGTAAACTTAGGTGTCCAGAAGATTCTCTCACACAAAACATCTCATCTCCCAAAACAATAACTAAACAAATTCTAGCCCTACCTGAGACAAATGGTTTTCAAATGCACACTACTTAACTTTGCTGAGCGGTGAGTAGAAACCATGGCTTGGGAATCCAAGTTCAGGGTGTTAAAATATCCATTATTTATAGGAATGAATATCCACATAAATATTGAACAAATGTACGAACCTCATCCGGGCAAGCCTGCTGATGAGAGAGAAATGTGTGGGTAGTACCAGAGGCTTGAGTAGGATGAAGGACCTCAACATTAGCAGGCAATTTCACATTTCCAGCTGAACGGTGACATGTCCGGACGCTCCTCTGAAAGCCAGTTTCTGTAGCAGTCCATCCTTGAGTAGGAACTGCGGCAGAGTTGCTGGAGAGACACTGGGGCTCAGGGCCCTGGGTGCTCTTACAGCCTACACGAGTTCTATTCCCCGCACCCTCATGGTGGCTCACAGCCACCTGTAACTCTAGTTCTAGATGATCTGAAGCCCTCTTTTGGCCTCCACGGGTATTAGGCATGCACACGGAGCACATACATACATGCAGGCAAAAGACTTGTACACATGCAAATAAAATTAAATAAAATAAATCGTAAGAGAGAGAACAGAGGAGCTGTTCACAAATCTATAGCTGTCTTTGTTGGCTTATATAGAAATGCAAAAACAGAAACAAACCCTCCTACCCAGGATTAAGCTCTTGGTTTAGAGAATTATACCCCAGGGAAATGTAAGGGAAGTTCCTTGGGAATTTCTAAATAGCTAGAAATTCCATCCTAAGACGACTGAGGAAAAAAAATACAAAGAATCTTCTAGAAGACGGAGCTTCTGCCTCAGATGAACTGTCCCTCTGTTTCTAATGAGGACTTTCTTCAACATCCCTCGTAGATTGTTTTTGACTTAGCCAAGCAGGGAGCCTATTTTAAAGCTCGCAATTTGAAAATCATGGATGCTTTATACAGCCCTCCACCTGCGTCTCTTTTCAGGAACACAGCCCTTTATTCTCTAATGGATGAAAACCCCCAGCAAGCACAAAACTTTGTTAAGCTGTCACTCTCAATAGAGGAAGGAAAAAAAAATGATGGACAAAGAAGGAACAAATTGCATCTTCCAATAAGTTTTCTTGAAGCCCTTGTTAGAAGCTGTAACCTCCGAGGTTAACTAAATTTAACCCGCTGCGACCCAGAAGGTGACCTTCACCTCTCCGTTCTTGTGCTTCCTGAGGCTGCCGGAGAGAACTGGCTCTGGCAGTGGAAAAGGCCTCTCTGTCCTACACAAAGGCCCAGCCTTGCTGCCACCCTGCCTGGAGGCCCCTTGTCGCCCGAGGGGTCAGCACCTGGGCCGAGAAGCAGGTGACAGTGGCCTGCCTGCTTCCTTCTAGAGCAAGTTGTAAGAGTGTCTACCCGTCAAGGATCACGTGGCAGACACAGGCATTCAAGCTACTGAAGTCCAGGTTTCCTTTGTGAGCTCAGACTTTACACAAATCAATCTATTGCTGTTCAGCTGACTGTAAAATTGGTAGATTTACTGTTGCAAAAAAGAAGAAGAAAGAAGAAAAACACAGTTTTCACTTCCATGTTGGCAGGGCCATGGATGCATAGGGCTGCCAACAAAGCAGCCTTTAAAATCTTTGCCGGGGAGGACTTAGCAGTTTTGTGTGTGTGTGGAGGGGGGTGTTAAACAATGACTCCAATGGACAGCGAACAGTCTTCCCTGTAAGCACACATGTAAAACTGCGCACCCCAGGAACCTGGGAAAGGAGAGTAATTGGCCTCTAATTCTATTTGCCTCAAGGAGAGTGATGGTCCAGATATTCCATCATCAATGTACTTACTGGCAGACCTGCCCTCCTCAAGTAGCAAGGAACCAGACACTGTCACATGGTATTGAGAAGCAGTGCTGTGCTTTATGTGAAAGGTAAGTGCTAGGTGATATGTTGGTCGTGTTTTGCTGTGACCTCCACAGTAGAGAACATGGAATGTCTTATAGGTTTTTATCGTCTTCGTTGTTCTGTGCGTTGTGACAAGCAGTGGGGAATCACTTGCTTTAACAGCTTCGAAACTGAAGGCAGTTGAGGCCGTAGCTCAGTTGATAAGGTACTTGTCAGACAAGCATAAGGATCTGAGTTCAATTCCCAGCACCCATATAAAGAGTTGGGTGTGGTGGTGCACACTTGTAACCACAGTGCTGAGGAGGCAGTGACAGGAAGATCCTTGGGCCTCCTGCCCAGCCAGCCTAGCCTAGTGGGAGAGGTCCAGGCCAATGAGAGACTGTCAAATTTTGTCAAAAGGATAGCACCTGTGGAACAACAGCCAGCATTGACCTCTGATCCACTGGTCCTACACATTTGTGCATACGTGATGAAAGTTAGCTAACTCCAAAACCCACCACCTTGCTTTTCCAAAGCAGACATTTGAACCCATTTTCTGTTTCATTCAGTTGTGCAAAAAGACTATGCATGGAAGAGAAATGCATCTCCATATGTAAACATTGCATTTAATGCACATAAAAGCTTTTGAAAAATTCATCACTTTGTGTAGACTCCAACACGCTTATTGTGCTCATTTATAGCTATGGTCGTGTTTTAATAATTGGTGTCATCGGTTTTTGGCAAAAGAAATACTTGATCTGGAGTGTGATGCTGTGAGGGACTTTATTCATGATGAAGAGATGTATTCTGGATCTATTTATAGTCTTAGGGCACACGAAGGGCTGCCAGACAGGTGTGGCTACCAGATGCTCTCCAGGTCTACTGGGGGGCCTGTCTAAGTAGTCACGGAATAAATGTGTCACACAGAGGATGATTCTCAAGGCGGACGCATGTTGAAAGCACAGCTAAACCTACTGGTGTTTTTATTTTGTTTTGTCTTGTTTATTCAGCACATTGGTGTTTGGAGTGAGTGGCCCATGGTCCCACCTGAGAGTAAACGGTCAATATGAAGACTTATCATGATAGTTTATGATAACAGACTCGTGGATTCGTGATAGTCGTCTCATTGGATGGAGCTGGCCATCTTTAGGAAATTTTGAATGCTTTTCCTAATGCTTTGCCAAAGCCTACCCCTGCCCCAGCACATCTTGTTTCCTGCATCCCTTTCACCATAGCAGAAGGTGAATGCATGTCTTCTCAGCCATTAGACCCACGCTGTACTGACATAGTCACTGAGCCCATGCAGACTTGACAGCATCTCTACAAGTTCAAAAGAAACCCAAGAATTGCACTAGGATGTGGTTTACTTTTAAAACTGTGACTGGCCCTAGTCACCAAGCAAGAGGGAGTGTCTGCTGGTGCCTGTGCAGACAGTCTCTTTACCAGCTTGTCCCAAGGTGCCCTCTCTGGTGTCCTGGCTGCTGTGGGTGGCCTAGCAGCTCCTCTGGGATGTGGACTCATTGACAGGCTTTCTGTGGACATCAGTGTCATTCTCTTTGGTGTGTAAGGACCACTTGTTCTGAAATTAATGTGAGACAGAATTTTTGAAAGAGATTCCATGGGACTTTTCTTTTTTTTTTTAAGATTTTTGAGACAGAGTTTCTCTGTGTAGTCCTGGCTGTCCTGGAACTAACTCTATTGACCAGGTTGGCCTTAAACTCACAAACATCCACCTGCTTTTGCCTCCTGAGATCTGGGATTAAAGGCATGTGCCGCCACTTACCGGCGAGACCTTTTAAATAAAAGTGAAATTTGGAAAAAAAATATTGAGGATTTATAGACCTGCTAACTCTTAGTTAAACAGTCATCCTGACAGGACTTTTTCTGGAGCTATAAGACAGCTTTGTTACAGGAGAGAAACGTAACAGAGGCAGCAATAGTACCAGAAAGGCTTAATACAGAAACCCCCAATATTACAATATTTGTTCAAAGAATCTAAAGTTCTTTTTTGACAGACAAATCAGAAACTGCGCCTTGGCAAAGAGGAGGGAGAAAGACAGTCTCAGGGCACGGTGCTTGTTGCATGTGTTGTCTTCCTTCAAGAGTCTCCAAATCCTGCCATCACCAAGCTGAACCTATCGCTCCCAATGTCTCCTTAAAATAGGTCACATCCTTGAGAGATGGCTCAGCAGTTAAGAGCACTGGCTGCTCTTCCAGAGGATCCAGGTTCAATTCCCGGCACCCACATGGCAGCTCACGCCTGTCTATACCTCTAGTTCCAGGGGATCTGACTCCCTCACACAGACATATATGCAGGCAAAACACCAATGCATTTCATGGAGGCTAAAACAGAATTCAGGAGCTGAAGGGGAAAAGTGGGGGTGCAAGTCCTAAGAGCATGTCTGTAACAGCATTCCTCCTCCTTGTCTGACTTCTCTTGGAATACAAACTGCTGTCCTAGGTCCAGTGCTGTGGCACTCACCTTCTAGCCCAGCACTCAAGAGGTAGAGACAGAGGACCTCTGTGAGTTCAAGGCCCTCCTGGCCTACTTTGGGAGATCCAGTACAGCCAGGACTACGTAGGGAGAGCCTGTCTCAAAGCAAAACAAACAACAATTAAAAAACAAAAACCCACCATCATGTAGGTGTTAGGACAGCTAACATTCGCTAGGTCCCATGGCCATGGCCTTCAAAGAGGGCTACAGCAAGACGCTGAGCAGGTAAAGCAGTTACTAGGGATGTCTGTCTGGTTAAATTTCTTAAACTGTAATCTTATCAAACTGTAAGTCCTTCGTTTGCATATTAAATGCTTCTGTTAGCGTTCTCACAGAGCAGCGTCTCTTCTCCAGTCACTGCTGGGAAATGGCACAAGTACTGTCGAGGAATACAGCACCAGGCTGCTTGGGTCGGTTTTCTCTTTTCCCTCTTTTCCTCTCTTTTATTTTTAAGTACACAGGATAGAAGCCGGGGCTTGTACATGCTGGGCAAGTGCTCTTGCTCTGGGGTTAGGAATTTAACTCAAAGTTAGAGCGCTTGCCCAGCAAGTACTAGGTTCTACACGCTAAATAAATAAATAAATAAATAAATAAATAAATAGAACAAGGTTGATCCATCACTGAACTCTTTTCCCAGTCCCCTTCACTCTTGCTTTTTTTTTCTCCTTTTAAAATCTTTTTAAGTTAATTTGATCTGTTTATGTGCGTGTCTGTGTGCCTGCACGTCTGCATGCACCCACGTGCATGGAGGTGCCGCCAAGGTAAAAACAGAGCCTTGGGGTCCTTATAACTGGAGTTATAGGCAGCTGTGGGTGCTGGGAACAGAACCCAGGCCCTCTGCAAGAGAAATACCCTCCTTAACCACTGAGATATCCAGCCTTCTTGTTACAGTCATTACATTGCTAATTGCGTGATGTCGGGACAAGTCATATAGTGTCTTCATGTTTCCATCCCCTCATCTAGGAAATGGATAATGACAGCAGTAGCTCACGAGGGTGTCTGGAGGATTATAACTTGAAGTGTGGTAAATGTCATCGTAAATGCAGACATGTGTAGCCGCCGTGGACCTGTCTACCCAGAGGTATCCGCACAGCTGTGCTTCCGTCTTCCCATCAAAGACTAATTTCCAGCAGAATAAAAAGCATCTCTAATTCTTCATTTCACTTGGAAATGACCGGCATGCAGGCCCCAGACTGGTCTTTGGGTCATACAAAGCTGCTTCAGGCTTTGCCATATCACAGATCCAAGGCTCATGTGCCAGAGGCTGTGATTTGATGGGAAAAGGAAGACTTAGATGTGGCTCTCAAGAAGCTATTTAAGGCTGCCTTAGTGTCCTCTGATGCAAGCGGAATAGCTATAATCAAGTATTACCCTGAGTTATTTGGTGAGAATTAAATAAGACAAGTCTTGTCATATTTAACACGCAGCCTATAAATACAATGGTTTCCCTTCACAAAAGGAATTAAGTACCACCACTTAGGAATCCCCTGTTGAGGAACCAAGAGAAGCAGGGACTAATGCCCAAGTAGAACCCCAAGAACCAGCGGGTGTAAAACAGACCGTGATGGTCCCGTCTGCCCTCTTCCCCAGCTCTCTGGATGAGCTGTGATTTCTCCCAGTTCTGACAGCACTGGACCCTGAATCCATTGCTTGTCTTGGGAGGGAGGCTTACACCTGGCTACCCAGAGTTTTCACTAGCATGATTGCTCTTATGGCAGTATTCATACCAAAGAGTGGAGTCCAGACACTTATGGAACACATTTATGAGGCATTTGATAGTTCGTTAATATTGCTATTAATGTAATTGACCCAAGTGATGCAGTGACTTTGCTCCAGGGACTTCACTTTGGGTTTTGTTTGTTTGTTTGTTGCTTGTTTTTGATTTTTCAAGACAGGGTTTCTCTGTAGCTTTGGAGCCTGTCCTGGAACTCGCTCTGTAGGCCAGGCTGGCCTCGAACTCACAGAGCTCCGCCTGCCTCTGCCTCTGCCTTCTGAGTACTGGGATTAAAGGCATGGCTACCACCGTCCCACTTGGGACTTCACGTTTTAACGTTCTCTTCGCCTCTGGAGCAGCAGAAGGTAAGTAAGTAGCAATAGCCTCAACTTCTTCCTCAGAACTTCTGCACTTCCGTTGTCTCCCGCACCCCCGGGACTTTATCCTAATAGCCGGAACCGAGACTGCGGACTGCACCTTCGCTTCAAAGGACTCGGGAAGTTCCGCCTGCTACGGAGGCCGGCGCGGTCCTTCCGCGGAGCCCGTGTACCGATCTGAGGATTCCTCCCGATCGCCGTCCCCGGCCGGAGTAGCGCTAAGGTGAGGGCTCGGCGGTGCGGGGCTGAGACGAAAGGACGTGTCCTGGGGACAGTCTGTGCAGAGCGCCCAAGGCGGACGGGGTACGGCAACCCCAGGCTTCAGGATCCAACCCAGCTTCCGGGCTCCCGAGCCACTCAACAAGCAATCCCAGCCATTTTCGTCCCGTAGGTGCGCATGCGCACAACGGGGCGGGGGGGGGGAGAGAGTGTGTCCTGCTTCCTGGTGGCGCTGTCCTTCGGGTGGCCATGCCCTCTGCCTACCCTTAGAACACCCTGTGAGGATTTTTAAATTTTCCTTATTTTTGTCTTTTATTGAAACAGGATCTCACTATGTAGCCCTGGCTGTCCTGGAACTCACTCTGTAGACCAGGTTGACGTCAAATTTATAGAGACACACCTGCCTCAGTTTCCAAAGTGCTGCGACTAAAGGCGCACGTCGCCGTGCCCGGACTTTGTTTTTTCTACGTAGATTCAGGACCCTCTTACTAAGAATCTATCTGAAAAAGACAAAACCATCCAAACCCAAATCATTTAAATCAAAGAAAAACTAGGAGGAAGGATTTTATTAGATTCCTAAGGATGCTTTTGCGTTCCCTACCCCATCCTCATTTTATTTATTTTATTTTATTGATATTTATTGAGCTCTACATTTTTCTCTGCTCCCCTCCTGCCTCTCCCCTCCCCCCTTCAATCCTCCCCCAAGGTCCCCATGCTCCCAATTTACTCAGGAGATCTTGTCTTTTTATACTTTCTACTTCCCATGTATATTAGATCTATGTAAGTCTCTCTTT
>PVIU01000885.1:130722-148007 GCA_004026605.1 Ondatra zibethicus
AAGTTCTCTGGGATTGTGGTTTGTAGGCTGGCTTTCTTTGCTTTATGTTTAAAAACCACCTATGAGTGAGTACATGTGATAATTGTCTTTCTGTGTCTGGGTTACCTCACTCAAAATAATGTTTTCTAGCTCCATCCATTTTCCTGCAAAATTCAAGCTGTCGTTATTTTTTTCTGCTGTGTAGTACTCCATTGTGTAAGTGTCCACATTTTTTTTATCCATTCTTCAGCTGAGGGGCATTTAGGTTGTTTCCAGTTTCTGGCTATGACAAACAAAGCTGCTTTGAACATAGTTGAGCACATGTCCGTGTGGCACGATTGAGCATCCTTTGGATATATACCCAAAAGTGGTATTACTGGGTCTTGAGGAAGGTTGTTTCCTAATACTCTGAGAAATCGCCACACTGACATCCATAGGGGTTATACCAGCTTGCATTCCCACCAGCAATGTATAAGTGTTCCCTTTTCCCCACAACCTCTCCAGCATAAGTTGTCATCAGTGTTTTTGATGTTGGCCATTCTTACAGGTGTAAGATGGAATCTCAGAGTTGTTTTGATTTGCATTTCTCTGATGACTAAGGATGTTGAACGTTTCCTTAAGTGTCTTTCAGCCATTTTAGATTCCTCTGTTGAGAGTTCTCTGTTTAGGTCTGTACTCCATTTTTTTTTTATTGGATTACGTGATCTTTTGGCATCCAATTTCTCGAGTTCTTTGTATATTTTGGAGATCAGACCTCTGTCTGATGTGGGGTTAGTGAAGATCTTTTCCCATTCTGTAGGCTGTTGTTTTGTCTTGTTGACCGTGTCCTTTGCTTTACAGAAGCTTTTCAGTTTCAGGAGGTCCTATTTATTAATTGTTTCTCTCAGTGTCTGTGCTGCTGGGGTTCTATTTAGGAAGTGGTTTCCTGTGCCAATGCATTCAAGTGTACTTCCCACTTTCTCTTCTATGAGGTTCAGTGTGGCTGGCTTCATGTTGAGGTCTTTGATCCATTTGGACTTGAGTTTTGTGCATGGTGATAGATATGGGTCTATTTTCATTTTTCTACATGTTGATATCCAGTTATGCCAGCACCACTTGTTAAATATGCTTTCTTTTTTCTATTTGATATTTTTTGCTTCTTTATCAAAAATCAGGTGTTCAAAGATGTGTGGATTGATATCCGGGTCTTCTATTCGGTTCCATTGGTCCTCCTGTCTGTTCTTATGCCAGTACCAGGCTGTTTTCAGTACTGTAGCTCTGTAGTAGAGTTTGAAGTCAGGGATTGTGATGCCTCCAGAAGTTCTTTTGTTGCCCAGGATTGTTTTGGCTATCCTGGGTTTTTTGCTTTTCCATATGAAGTTGAGTGCTGTTCTTTCAGAGTCTTTGAATAATTTTGCTGGGATTTTGATGGGCATTGCGTTGAATCTGTAGATTGCTTTTGGTAAGATTGCCCGTGCCTGGACTTTTGAGACTCCTCCTGAAAGTGGGGGTGAGAGAATCCGTAGTTATAGTGGAGGCCAAAGTTGAGTCTACAATATGTTGAATCTACTCGAGCCCATTACTTACAGAGTAAATAGGTGTCAGTATGAGCTTGTGAGTATGAAGTGATAAATACCATTAGTATGTTTAGGAACCCTTCAGAAATTGTTGGAAAGCCTGTCCAATCCCAAGCCATAATTCATTTTATTATTATTTCAGAAAACTAAGTTAGCAACTCAAATAGGAATTTTTTTAAATATTTATTTATTTATTATGTATACAATATTCTGTCTGTGTGTATTATGTCTGCAGACCAGAAGAGGGTACCAGACCTCATTACAGATAGTTGTGAGCCACCATGTGGTTGCCGGGAATTGAACTCAGGACCTTTGGAAGAGCAGGCAGTGCTCCTAACCACTGAGCCATCTCTCCAGCCCTCAAATAGGAATTTTTTTTTTAAGATTTATTTATTTATTTATTATGTATACAATGTTCTGTTGCCTCCATGTATGCCCACACACCAGAAGAGGGCGCCAGATCTTATTACAGATGGTTGTGAGCCACCATGTGGTTACTGGGAATTGAACTCAGGATCTCTGGAAGAGCAGGCAGTGCTCTTAACCACTGAGCCATCTCTCCAGCCCCTCAAATAGGAATTTTTAAAACAAGACATTGTAATGTAAAGCTCAGAGATAGACTAATTTGATTCATACTAAAGAATGTCAGCAGGGACATATTAAAAGTTGTAAGAGCAGAAGACCGTGTGAACCGTAAGCACTTTGCAGTTCGTATTTTGCTGTAGCCTTGAAATCTGAACTGAGGTGTTTGAGGCAGTGGGCATTTGCTGGTAAGTAGGTGCGAAGCGTGTTGTGGGTTTTGATGAGATCAGGCAAGCTCACTATGGTGTGGCCATAGATCAGGCTGTGTTGAGAACAAAGGCTACCATGGAGTTGCTAGTTGCAACGTGAGAGCATGCTGGCCGAAGCACCATGGGCTTATTGTGCAGGTGTTTGTGAGTTAATTTTTGATTCTCGCTCATTCGGACATGATATTTAATCAGCTGCCACAGTCAGTTACACAGCCCCCAGTTTAAGAAGCTGGATATTAAGCATTCGTAAGTTTTGTTCTAGAGACGGTCTTTGCAACCCCGTCATCACTATCTTGTGAAGAACACAGTCCGGGCATCACATGGTAATCAGTCCCTTATCCATAGGATCCCAACCAGCTCAGGTGTCCATTAATAATAAATTAGACGTCTGCAGAGTTCAGTGCCAGGTCGTGAGGACCACTTCCCAGAAGAAGGTACAAACTAACAGGTGTTCTGTATCGCGATAATAGGTTTTTCTGCCAACACAGTAAGCCAGATCAAGCCGAATTTAAAAAGTAAAAACAGGTTTATTTGCACAAAGCAACTTCTCGGGGAGCTCTCCAGCCCCAGAGATTGAGGCGGGTGAAGTCACACGCCAGGACTAAAGCAGGGAGTACATATAGCCTGTAGGCGAGGGGGATGACATTCTGCCATAAGCTGGGTTTGTGCCCGAGTATGGTCAAAAGCTGACCACTTCACGTGGGGACTTGGACTGCTGGGAACTTCAGGGAAGGAGTCGCCAGGAATGCAGAGCTGGACTTTTGGTGCCTTTTCTTCCTTGGAGATTCTTTGAGAGGCTGAGGTTTGGAGAGAGAGAGGGAGAGAATGGTTTTTTGAGACAAAGTTTCTCTGTGTAGCTTTGTAGCCTGTCCTGGCACTTGCTCTGTATCTGTAAACCAGGCTGGTCTCGAACTCACAGAGATCCTCCTGCCTCTGCCTCCCAAGTGCTGGGATAAAAGGTGTGCGCCACCATGCCTGGCTAGGAATAGGGCTTTCTTGATCATGCAGGGGTGAGCTGGAGGTTCCAACGGAACACAGGCAGCTTCTTAATCTGGAGGCAGTGTGTGGGGTGACCGAGGCAGTGTGTGGCTAACCCCTTGGCATGCATTATCCTTGTACCTGAACGTGCTTGGTTGTTGCCTAAATGTACCGTTTTTTATTGGTGGCAAGATGATGGTGGTGATGATGATGGTGGTTGTTAGCGCCGTACTTGGAAGAGAGCTTTTCTCATTAACATAAACAGACAGAGCTTTTCCTAAAAAGACAATAAATGCTCAGCTCTTTCAGTCTCATTGCCATTTTACCAGTTTCCAGTGGGGCTGGGGTTTGACAGCAACGCACAGGGGTATTTAGCAGCCTAAGAGATGTTGGCATTTTCAGCATGTTGAAGGGAATTACAGCCATTTTCCTTAACGTTTAAATCATGCAACTGGCTAGAGGGAGCCCCTTCATGCTGCCAAACTGTAAATTAAATATCACCGCCAAACAAAATTATAAGGCGTTCGGGGAAATCTAGAAACCAAGAATCTGGTCTAGGAAGGGCTGTCTGTCAGTGCCGGGCTGTCTGTCAGTGCCGGGCTGTCTGTCAGTGCCGGACTGTCATCGTTAAAAAGACCGAAGCCCGGCAGGCAGTGTCTGCTGGCTACTTTGTAACTGATCCTAGCGCTTGTGGGTGGAGGATGGCACCAGTGTCCGCACATGCCGCTCATTACATTGTTTCTACGCTAAGATTTTCCAAGATTGTTGCTGCTGTGTTTTGAGGCTGAGGATTAAACCAGGGCCTTGCACATTTTAGGCAAATGCTCTACCACTGAGCCAAATTCCCACGTCCCCAATAAAGAATTCTGAATAATACATTCTCTGGGTTGGAGAGATGGCTCAGTGGTTAAGAGCTCTGGCCACTCTTTCAAAGGACCTGGGTTCAATTCCCAGCACCCACATGGCAGCTCACAACTGTCTGTTGCTCCAGCTCCAGGGGATGTGGCATCGTCATATAGACAATACATACAGACAATACATACAGGCAAACCCCAAAGTACATTAAAAAATAGAAGAATTAAAAAAAAATAATAGTACATTCTTATGAATTTGTGATTTTTTTCTCCCCTCAGACAGGGCCTCACTGTGTAGCCCAGGCTGGCCTAGCACTTGCAGAGATCCACTGCCTCTGCCTCTGAAGCGCTGGGATTAAAGGCATGCCATTATTATATATATGTGTGTGTGTGTGTATGTATATATATATATATATTTCTTATATTTTACAAGCACTTGCCTGCATATGTATCTGCACCACATGTGTGCAGTCTCCTCAGAGGCCGGAAGAAGGTGTCAGATCCCCGGAACTAGAGTTACAGTTGAACATTTGGACACCATATGAGTGCTGGGGATCTCGCCCAGGTGCTCTACCAGAGGACGAGACTCTTAACCTCGGAGCCATCTCTGGAGCCCCTGAAATGACATTTCTACTTCATCCTTGTAAACAAACCCTTAGGTAAACTTCACTTTTGAGCTGGTGCTATGGGACCTGGGAAACAATAGATGTCACGAATGTGAAAGGAAAGGTAGAGAGTGAAGAGTCGTGCCGTGGAGCTCAGTCTGGTCACCAGCTGTACTAGGGATGGTAGCCGCCAAAGCCATGTCTTGGTGTTGCCTTCCTACACGTGGATCTGGTGGTCTGTGTGCCATTAGGCGCCACAGCCTTGCCTACACCACACTGTGCCATACTAGCAGACCCTGGCATCATCGATTGCGTGGTAATATACTTTCCCTATTACTTTGTCAGGATGGCTGTTCTTCTGAAGAGGCTGACGCTGCAAACCTCAATTGGAAGATGTTTCAGAAAAGCCCTTGTGAAGCCAGACCCAGCACAGCTGCCCCTGACTGCCTCCACCACGAAGTTCATGCACCTCACCTTTGCCAAAGGTTTTGGTAGTGCTGGAGACACCCACAGTGAGAAGAGACAGAAGAGAAAAGATGCTTTTAGTAACACTGGAAGGAAAATTAGTGAGCGGATTATCCGTGTCCTGGATGAGGAGGGCAGTGACCTGGGGCTGATGCACCGAGCCGATGTGATCAGGCTCATGGACAAGCAGGACTTGAGGCTGGTGCAGAGGAGCGCCAGCTCAGAGCCACCAGAGTACCAGCTCATGACCGGAGCGCAGATCCACCAGGAGCGGCTCAAGCTCCGGGAACAGGAAAAGGCCGTCCCAAAAGCTGGTAGGTGCTTTCATGTTTGTGCCTTGAATGCATCAGAACAGTGGTTCTGAACTTGTGGGTCGAGGTCCCCCTTTGCACAGGGGGATACAAAACAGCAAAATCACAGATATGAAGCAGCAATCAGACCATCTTATGCTTGGGGTCACCACACCATGAGGAACTACATTAAAGGGGACAACATTAGGGAAGTTGAGACCACAGCTTCAGAACAGTGCAGCAGCCCTCACTCTCATGTCTGCCAAGGTGTCAGTGGGACGTGAGGCACTGGGAACTCTGGTGTGCCTGGTTTCACCATCATTGCAGGGAGCTACACATCCCTCACTTCCATTCCCCTCATTTTCCATGTCCCATGTCCATCACTTCTTTTTTTAAAACTGTCAGGTGTGGCAGGGAGACAGTGTAAGCTGCCAGAGTGATGGAAGTCACCGTCATCGTGCAGCCTGGGCTCCAGATGCAGTGGCGAGCCATGTGGCTAATGGTGCTGACGGGGCAGTGAAGTGACACTCGAAACAGATGTTTTCCAGATCCAACCTCCCTCCTGTCATTTTGCTTTTCAAGCACCTTATAAATGCTGGAACTGTGCACAGTACCCCTGGCCTGTGCACATGGCCAGTCACCTTGAGGCACCTGTCACGGAAGCCACCTGGAGACCAGGAACTGGGCAATGAATGAGGAGGGTTGACTTTTATGGCTCCTTAGGTATGGAAGACTCCGTTCCATGGGCTTCATGCTGTGACAAGGATTGGGGGACTGGCCCCACCGTACGAGGCTGAGCGCTGTGAGGAAAGATAATCTGTTTTATTACACCCTAGGAATGCTAACCAGCAAACAGACATTCATAGGAAACTAGCGAGGTCAGGGAGTTGGGATATGAAACCATGTCACAGCCAGAAAATGTGGAGCAGACTGGGAGCCGGGAGAGCCTGGCGGCTTCACTCCATTCTGACAGAGACCCAAAGCCAGCTGTTGGAAAACACGGAGTGCTGAAAGCTTTTTAAAGACCTATAAGAAAAGGTAATAAAGGTGGGCGTGGTGGCGCACACCTTTAATCCCAGCACTCAGGAGGCAGAACCAGGTGGATCTCTGAGTTCGAGGCCAGCCTGGTCTACAAATCGAGGTCCAGGATGGCCAGGGCTGTTATACACAGAAATCCTGTCTTGAAAACAAAAAAAAAAAAAAAAAAAAGGAAAGGAAAGGTAATAAACAGTTGTCTGTCATCCAGAATCAGTGAATCTGGCTGTGATTCAGGTTTTAAAACATTGTGGAAAAGTTGGAGTCTCCTCCACCCTCCCAAGAGATGTTCTCATGGACTTAAGCCAGTGGTAATATGACAGATGTTCAGAAACAGTATGTAGATTCTTTTTTAAAATGGCACGTCCCATGTTCGCAGGATAGCTGTGGGTAAGTTATTGGATCTGATTTGTTAATCCATCTCCATGGCATCCGGCCTCTTCCCAGTTCTTTATTCTTATGAATGCTTGTGTGTACTCTGGGGTCTGTGAACCTAAATGGGCCAGGATGCAGCGCCTGTGTTGCCGGTACTGTCAGTGATTTTCAGCACAGTGACAGTGAGGAGCCACTGCTTAAGGTTTCCCTTCCGCTGTCTGAGCGAGTCTCTGAGTTGTCCACTATGCCCCAATTGTTTCTCTTGGGTGGTCTTCCTGCAGATTGATAGCTCAGTATGACACACGGTCTGGGGGGAGGGGGCAGTGGGTGAGAGTGCTTGTGCACAAGAGTGGTCTGAATCCCCACAACCAAGTAAAATGCAGTCTCAGCAGCACTCCAAGCCTGCCCCTTTGGGGAGATGGGAGCAGAGGCAGGAGAGTCCCTGGAAGCCCACAGGCTAGTGACCCTGGTGTACAGTGAGCAAACAAGACTCTTTCTCAAGGGCGGTGAGGACCGCATGCCCACACATCTGTACTCACAAGCACAAATGCATACACACACATGCACACCTGCATTCACAAGCACAAGTGCACACATACACACAAGCCTTAGCAGATTTTAACTATTAATTTAGCACATTAAAAACAACAAACCTTTATGCCTGTCTCCCCCACGTAAAAAAGCAGCTGATGGTCCATGAGGCTGAAATGAGATGAAGGCTCAGAGCCTGTGGGCCTCAACTCTTACCAGTGTGTGTGGAAAGCTGTTTCAAAGGAGAGCAGAAACAGACCCAGCAATAAACTTCACTGTTTCCACCCAGGACCAGCTGTGACAAAGGAACTCATTTTTTCTTCAAATATTGGACAGCATGATTTGGACACAAAGAGTAAACAGATTCAGCAGTGGATTGAGAAAAAATACCACGTTCAAGTCACAATAAAGAAGGGGAAAAATGCAGACCAGCCAGGGAATGAGCCGGTGAGTAGGTGTGAACACCTGCTGGGTCTTTGTTCTCCAAAATACAACTGTCGAAAAATTGTAAGACCACAGGCAAAGAAACTGACTAGTAACTACCACCCTGTATGGTACCAGTTTCCTAGTGTCAAACTGTACACCTACTGTATGTTTTCCGTTATAATGTATTTGCCACATGTAAACTGTTCTGGGGACTAGAGATGGCTCAGTGGTCAAGAGCACAAACTACTCTGAGAACCCAGGTTCAATCCCCAGCATCCACATGGCAGTTGACAAATTTCTAACTCTAGCTCCAGGGAATGACGCCATCTTTTGGTCTCTGTGGGCGCCACACACATGTGGAGTATGTACATACATGCAGGCAGAACACTCATATATAGTTTTTTAAAGAACTATAATATAAAAGCTATATTGTCTTTTTAAAAGTAGATAGTTCATAGGATTCTCTTCTATTCACCTGTTCTCTGCAGAACTTTTTTTTTTCTTTAAAGATTTATTTATTATGTATACAACATTCCTTCCATGTATGCCCACACGCCAGAAGAGGGCACCAGATCTCATTATAGATGGCTGTGAGCCACCATGTGGTTGCTGGGAATTGAACTCAGGACCTCTGGAAGAGCAGCCAGTGCTCTTAACCTCTGAGCCATCTCTCCAGCCCCCTTTGGAGAACTTTATTCCTTAGAATCGCTGGAGTTTCTGTGCTGTGCTGTTTGGCTTTAATCCTAGCTTACTTTATCCACACCAAAGGTGGCACTGGTACAGTGGGTTTGCAGCCTAAGCTGCCTGCATCACATACTTGCAGGGCACAGCTCAACTGCTTCTGACTGAGTCCAGGTGGGACCTACTTCCCTCCCTTCAGAATAACGGTGGTACTTTGCCAAGACCCAGAGCCAGTGGCTGATTTTGGGAAAGCATGGGTGGGCTAGCTGTGACAGAGCAGAGGCTGCAGTCCGTCAGTGTTAGCACACACATGGGGTTCCTGTGCAGATGTCAGTGCACAGCAGACATGGGAACTGAGCGGCCTGTCACAGAAGCTCCAATGTGCAATGCTCAGTTTCACCACAGTGTCGGAGACAGAGTTTAAACTAATCTTGCACTGTTGTCCTTTGTAGGATGAGATATTTAACCAGATTCTCCAGACTATGCCTGGAATAGCAACCTTCTCAAGCAGACCGAAAGCCATTAAAGGAGGAACGGCCTCCACGTGTGTTTTTCATCCCTTAAGCAAGAAAGAAGAGAAGGCATACAGAGACTCTCAGGAGGCAGAGAGAAGAGACACTCTGAGCAAGGACGACAGAAACACGGAGTCAGAAGTTCTGTGTCACTGACTTTAATAAAAAAAAAATCCAGGCTCATGCAGAAGCTCCTGCTGGCTGCTCTAGAATCCCTCATGTGGCCAGTGCTGCTCAGTGGAGGGTAAGTGAGGCAGCTGGTGAGAGCATCTGGCCTTGCGGGCTGCTGCTGGACTGTGCACTTTTAGGCTCAGAGGAGTCCGGCTCTTGTTTCCTTTTAGGAGGGAGGTACCCGCTGAGGTGAGAAGCCAAGCTCCTTCTTTCCCGAGGTGGTTTTACCTTTGGGAGTAAGGAAAACAGACAACTCAATTCCCCATCAGAATTGTTTGTGTCACAACCATATCCACTTTGGAGTCACACCTTCAACAGGTGGACATGTACAGGGTAGTGTGGGCACGGCCGGGGGTGGGAGGAGGAGGGACAGATGCCAAGCAGACCTTACAGCTGAGTGCTGGTCCAAGCAGCTCGACTTACTTTGAGCTTCATCCTCTTCTTGTCAGGATCGTGTACAACACTGTGCCTTATGAGGCTTTGCTGCAGTGCAGGAAAAAGAAAGCCACTTTAGAAACCCTTGGTCCGGGGCTGGAGAGGTGGCTCAGTGGTTAGAGCATGTGCCACTGTTGCAGAGAACCGGGTTCAGTTCCCAGAAACCACATGGCAGCTCAGAACCACGTGTATGTTGGTTCCAATAATTAAGCTTTTAAAAAATTAAAAATTCTTGGGTATCTGCTAACATTAAAATGTCATGAAATGCTGCAAACTACCAGCTGCCTTTCTGTTGTGGAATGAATTTGACCCAACTCCCTGACCACAGCCTCCTCAGCAGAGTGATGTTCACACTCTTCCAAGGGCCATGCAGGGAAATTTACTCCATCACAGCCTACTGACTTAGATCTTGCCTGAGAAGGGAAGCCTGCTGGGATTGAACTCCCAGCTCATGCTTGCTTAGCTGACTCTCTGTGGCATCCCTCAGTGCCAGATTAAAATCTGGCCTCTGCCCTGCTGGCTGGCGACAGTGGTCACCACAACACCTGTCACAGTGTGGACTGATCTTAGCTATGCTTGGCGAGTTTAGAGTCCATAGTAACAGCTCTTAACAGACCAGCTAGGCTGAAGCAAACTGCACAGTCCCCTGCTAGGAACCATGTTCTCACATGACCATGATGTGTGGAATCATGCCAAGATCCCACAGCCCAGAGGTTGCCCATCCATGGTACCCACCTCCTTTCTCAGGCCCTATGTGATGATCTGCAAGTTCACAGAGTATTGGCTCTCTAAGTAAGTGGAGATAAAGGACCCTGGCTCTTCCACAGCACAGCCAGAATGCCCTAGAGCTGTGGTTCTTAACCTGTGGGTCAAGACCCCTTTGGGGTTGACTATCAGATATCCTGCATATCAGATATTTACATGATGATTTATAACAGTAGCAAAGTTACAGTTATGAAGTAGCAACGAGATAATTTTATGGTTGGGGTCAGCATATGAGGAACTGTATTAAAGGTCACAGCATTAGGAAGGCTGAGAACCCCTGCCCTAGAGCACCTGTCAAAATAAGTTCATCTGCTTCCAAACCTGGGGCTTCTGGCCCGGCTGGGCCAGAGTGGGGATCTGGGGACCTGGGGTTCTGCAGGCTGGACATGAAGCCCGCCTGGTTGGAGCAGGACACTCACTTTCATTGCAAACGTCTTGCCACAGCCAGCATGCTCACACACGAATGGCCGCTCTTCCTCATGGAAGGAGAGAATGTGGCTCTGCAGGTTGAACACGGTAGTGTAGGTTCTCCCACAGCCTTCTCGCGGGCAGTGGTACACGTCTCTCTCTGGAGCATGAGTCTTCATGTGCTGTTTAAGGTAGTCTTTGCGTTTGAGTGTCTTCTGGCACACTGCACAGGTGACTTCCTCTGGTGGGGAGACACTCACTTAGCCAACCTCTCTATCTATTACTGCACGTCTAGTACTGAGACTACACACAAACCAGGGATGTCAGAGGAAACTTCAACCCCTCGTCTCACTGCTGCTGGCTCCGAATCCCTCAAGTTCTCTCATGACTCCCAACTTCCCTGACTCTTCACTTGGCAAGCAGCAGATGTCCCTAGCATGGTGACTGGGCAGGTGAAATTAATGCCCATGGCATCTGCCTCTGTCCTCTGACGTGCAGCAACATTTCCCAAGAAGCCCTGCAGAGTTGCAGAGTCTCACAAAAGCCAAGTGCACAGCAGCACCAGCTTGGAGATCTGCAGCCCAGAAGCCAGCACTACACATGACACAGAGCCCTTCCTTTACAGCATCAGTGTGCATTTCAGTCTTTCAGAGTACGCCATCAGCTCCCCAGGGCCGGTGCCTCCCTCAGCTCCATGTCCGCCTACCTTTATGGGCTTCCCTCATGTGCTTCAAAAGCTCTGTCCATGTTTTTGCCACAAAGGAACATCCCTTTTTACATAGATAGCCTGTTCAAAAAAATTAAAAAAAAAAACAAAACAAAAAATTATCCACTGCCTATTCTGAATGCCCAGTACAAACCCTGATGACAACCAGAGAGGAACCATGTGCCTGTGTAGTCTTTCTCCTCTCTCAAAACTGCCTCTCTGCTGGAGGCAATGAAGTGGGGGAAACTTCAACTGTTTTTTCGACTTTTGCGCACTTTAGAGTAGCCAACTAGAAAGAGACGCACAGGTGGTACATAAAAGGGGTTATTAATAAACTCGAAGCATAGCCAGGTGCTTAGTACCACACTAAGTTTAAATGGCAATGACAAGGGACCAAAACCAAATAACAGAGCAGTGTCCTTTGCCACACAGCTCTGTATACTTAGTGTGACCATGGAGCAGACCAAGGATGCCAAATGGCCCAAGCAGCAAGCATATCCTGCTGTTGGTGTGTCTCTCGGTGCCAGCATAGTGCCCGTCTGTACGTACCCTCGTGAACCTTCCCGTGCCGTTTCAGCCTGCTGGGTGAGGCAAAGTGCTTCCCACACCCCTCCTGGGGGCACCTGGGAAAAGCAGCACAGGAAGCATTAGCCAGCCCCTTACCGTGGAGAACTCTGCTGAGATCCTCTCACCAGAGCCCACAGCTTCCCACACCAATCTGTCACCAAAATAAAGACTCAGCTGTGGCCCTAAATACACCAGGGACTTGGCCAGCTTTGGAGCAAAACAAGCTATTTTGAGAAAAAGTCACACATCTTTTGTTTATGTCATCAAATTAAAAGTTCTCATAGTTCTGAAAATACCCTGCACTGTGGCCACAGAAGATGATTGGATTTAGGTGGCTGGCTGATTTGGTTTAGGTGACACTGGACCATCCTGAGCTGTCTGTGGTGTGGCCAAAGTGTTACACGTTATCAGATAAGAACATAGCACAGGGCCTGGAGGTGCAGCTCAGTGGGGACCAGCACCAGAAAAACACCAACAACAGATGGTGTTTGTAGCTGGGCGGTGGTGGTGCACATCTTTAATCCCAGCACTGGGGAGGGAGCGAAGACAGGCAGATCGCTGTGAGTTCAAGACCAGCCTGGTCTACAAAGTGAGTTCCAGGACAGCCAGAGCTGTTACACAGAGAAACTTGTCTCAAACAAACAAAACCAAACCAAATGGTGTTTGCTGCTGGGCATGGTGGCCCACGCTTTTGACCCCTGCACTGAAGAGCAGGGGCAGGACAACTGAGAGTTCAAGGCCAGCCTGAGGACACAGAAAAGGGAAATAAGCAGGGAGGAGAGGGAGATGAAACCAGCAGATGCAGGACTGCAGGGCAGAGAGGAAAGAAGGGCGGAGCGCTGGCTCCTCAACACCAGTGAAAACCGCACAGCAGTGCAGCAACAGGGCCACAGGCCTCTGGGTGACACTGCACTGTCACTGCAACAGCACAGGGCAAAGCGCAGCCGGTGGGGGCCAGAAGCAAGGCCCTGGTCAGCCCCAACTGTGCAGGGAGACACCACACAGGCAGGCAGGCTCCCTGGCATACACACCTGACCACCGCACCCCACCCCATGAGTCCTGAGTACTCAGGAAACCCTCGGTGCAGATGGAGCCCAATTACTTCCGTTCTGTAGAGAAAGGGTCTTCAGGATGGCATGCCATAAAGCCGAACAGGCAGTTCCTCGCCTTTACTTCAAGCTTAGCCAGCGCTGCAAGACTCTCACAAGCTGTTCTCCACACACGCAAAATGATTTTTAGAGACATGAAAACAAATATAACTGTTCAAGTCCCCATGTGCACACACGACAGCTCCGTTCAGGACCCTGATCTTTGTCCTTCACTCTGAACTGCAGTGTTGGCAAAGCACTGACCTGAAGAGCGGCTCGCCCGTGTGCTGGCATTGATGTGTTTTCAGCTGCTGGTGCTTCTTAAAGGCCTTCGTGCAGCCTTCAAAACTGCACTGTGAAGAAATAAATGAAGGGGGAGACTCAACAGTTGCTGAAGTCCTCTCGAGGCTACGGATGACTCCGTGGTTAAGAACACTTGCTTCTCTCTCAGAGGACCCAAGTGTAGACTCTAGCACCCACCTGGTGCTTCACAAGCATCCCTAACTCCAGTTCCAGAGGAACTGCCACCCTCTTCTGACCTCCACAGGCACATATGCAGGCAAAACACACTTGCACATAAAATAAAATGAATAAATATAAAACTTTTAAAATTAAACAACAGTTTCTCAGGATCTAAGTGCCTCGGGGAAATATAAACTTTACCCACTTAATCCCTGTGAAATGTTTCATCTCAAAAACTTAAAGAACGGGCTGGAGAGATGGCTCAGAGGTTAAGAGAACTGACTGCTGTTCCAGAGGTCCTGAGTTCAATTCCCAGCAACCACATGATGACTCACACCCATCTGTAATGAGATCTGGTGCCCAGAACACTATGTACATAATAAATAAATTAAAAAAAAAAAACTTAAAGAGCAATGACATTCAGAAAAGCAAGCATGCTTCTGCTGCGGTAGCCATCAGTAACACAAGGATGCCCAAAGTGAGTCTGCAAAGTGAGAACTGGCATGATGAGGACCAATGCTGGGCCTCACATACCCAGCAAGAGAAAATCTGCCTTCTGCGAACGCACTTTGGTAGCAAATGTAAAAGTCGTCAGAGTTGAGGCACATAAAGCCATACTCACTATATACTGTTTCTGTGGATTTTCATGTTTGCGTTCAATGTGTTTCTTCAAGTTTGATTTTGTGTTGAATTTCTGATTACAGCCATTATCTTCACAACTGCAAGAGATTGTATGAACCAAAATATAACACACTAAGGTGAAAGAAGGTTTAGGGTGTGAACATCTGGGGCTGGAGAGACAGCTCAGGTAACAGCACTGGCTGCTCTAGCAGAGGACCCTGCTTCAGTTCCTAGCACCCACGTGGTGGCTTGTAACCATCTGTAACTCCAGCTTCAGGGGATCTGATGCCCTCTTCTAGTTTCCACAGGCCCTGCGCACACAACACAGAAATACATGCAGGCAAACCCCCATACACATAAAATAATAAAATAGTATTAAAAAAAAAAAGGATGTGCACATCCTTCTACATTATAAAAGCTGATGATTCCAAAGAAGACTATAAAGTAGCCTTTTAGTAAATCCCAGAGTGTCAAGCTGGGATTGGCTCAGTGGAAGGTCTTGTGTGTGTATTGTGGGGGTGGGGGACATAAACCATGCCAAACCATGTCATGCAGGCCTCAGCTTGGACAGGTGTGCAACAGGATGCTTTGCACATCTACTTGGGGCAAAATGCACACTGGCTCACCCATCTCTGTACACTGGCAAAGGGAGGGGAACGCTGACCTCGGACGCCTGAACACTGCTTGGGCTCCAGGTTCCACCATTTAAATTTAGAATCTAATAACCTAACTTTTGTGAGAAATTTCACCATAAACTGCATTTTCAACAAGGAAAAGAGCCTGGCTCTAGTATTGTCACTACAGGTAAAAAATATACTTGGCACAAAACTGTGACCCACTGTCCCTCCTGGGATGTCACTAAGCCATTCCACTTCCCCTTGGCCTTGAAGGAGTTAAGTCCCTCATGAAGGGGACTCCTTTCCCAGTCTCGCTGCACTAGAAGATGCCCCTTGGGCACTGTGCACCTGGGCAAGGGGTCAAGAGATCAGCAGGCACAATGAGGGGGTAGAGTGCAGAGGCCACACCAGCACATGGGAGGGGGGTTATGTACCTGAGGTGGCCACATGGCTAAGCTCACGCCACCCTACTCAATTCTCATGGTGCCTGAAATGGGAACAGCATGCCCACTGCCCTCCTTAAAAGAGCTGGGCACCAAACAGGCATCTTGGACTACAGGGTTGAAGGACCAAGATGAAAATGGTATAGAGAGACCGATCTGGAACCCAATCCCCAAAGACCCTGGAATACCCTACCCTTTCCAATTCTACTTCTGCATTCCAGTCAGAACACAGAAAGCCCGATGTGTGAGCGGCTTGTGCTTACTTCCTCTTCACTCTAAAACTGCAGACAGTTAAACACAAGCGCAGGACAGGAGGACAGGGTCACAAATCCTGGCAGGAACCAATAGCAGGGGCAGGGGCAAGAAGGACCCTGGCAAGCTAGAGAAAAGCGTTGTTGTCAAGGACAGCTGGACCAGTTTCATTTCTGAGGGCCAAGCACACAGGGAAGATACGGAGAAGAGGACAGAGGAGCACAAGCATTGCATGACACAGAAGGAACATGGACTCTATACAATCTGAGTGCAAAACCACTGTCATAAAGCCACCTGCTCTTGACAGCACCCAGTCTGAGCCACAGGCTCAAGTACAAGGTTGAAATTCAGGTTGTCAAGCTTGGCGGCAAGTACTTTTACCCACTAAGCCATTTCGCCAGCACCCTCCATTCTTAATCTTATGAGTCAGCCATCATCCTGCCGGGCTCCGCAAGGCAGAACCCACCGCAAAGGTCTAGTCAACCCTTACTCACACAAACGGCTTTTCTCCGGTGTGAATCAGGACATGTCGACTCAGATGGTAGTCTCTGGTGAAGGCCTTGCCACAGCCCTCATAGTCACAAACAAATGGCCTCTGGCACAGAGAAAAGGAAGAAGGAAAAAGTCACAGTTATTTACTGATTGATTGATTCTGTGTGTGCATGGGTACCACTACATACATGTGGAGGTCAGAGGACAACTTTCGGGGTTAGTTCTTTCCATCTACCCTTGGGTTCCAGGAATCCAGGTCCTTAGATCTGGCTTCCAGTGCCCCTCCTCACCGAGCCACCTCATTAGCTCTGTTGTTACAAGTTTCATCTGTGGTAGGCAAAAGCTTCAGCCTTCCTCTCCAGGACTGTGTCCATTCAGCAAGCACCTGCTACGTGCAGGAAAGAGCTAATTCTGCTGCAAGGAGTCCCATGCCATAAACACCCCATCTTCTCACAAGGTCACTGCTTTGTGAACAGACAGTGTACTGACTGGTTTTGTCTGTCAATTTATTTATTTATTTATTTATTTATTTATTTATTTATTTTTTCCATGATATTTATTGAGCTCTACATTTTTCTCTGCTCCCCTCCCTGCCTCTCCCCTCCTCCTTCAACCCTCCCCCAAGGTCCCTATGCTCCCACTTTACTCAGGAGATCTTGTCTTTTTATACTTTCTACTTCCCATGTAGATTAGATCTATGTAAGTCTCTCTTTGTGTCCTCATTGTTGTCTAAGTTCTCTGGGATTGTGGTCTGTAAGCCGGTTTTCTTTGCTTTATGTTTAAAAACCACCTATGAGTGAGTGCATGTAATAATTGTCTTTCTGTGTCTGGGTTACCTCACTCAAAATAATGCTAATTCCATCCATTTTCCTGCAAAATTCAAGCTGTCGTTATTTTTTTCTGCTGTGTAGTACTCCATTGTGTAAATGTACCACATTTTTTTTATCCATTCTTTAATCGAGGGGCATTTAGGTTGTTTCCAGTTTCTGGCTATGACAAACAAAGCTGCTTTGAACATAGTTGAGCACATGTCCGTGTGGCACGATTGAGCATCCTTTGGATATATACCCAAAAGTGGTATTACTGGGTCTTGAGGAAGGTTGTTTCCTAATACTCTGAGAAATCGCCACACTGACATCCATAGGGGTTATACCAGCTTGCATTCCCACCAGCAATGTAT
>PVIU01000885.1:148107-256822 GCA_004026605.1 Ondatra zibethicus
CCCACAACCTCTCCAGCATAAGTTGTCATCAGTGTTTTTGATGTTGGCCATTCTTACAGGTGTAAGATGGAATCTCAGAGTTGTTTTGATTTGCATTTCTCTGATGACTAAGGATGTTGAACATTTCCTTAAGTGTCTTTCAGCCATTTTAGATTCCTCTGTTGAGAGTTCTCTGTTTAGGTCTGTACTCCATTTTTTTTTTTATTGGATTACGTGATCTTTTGGCATCCAATTTCTCGAGTTCTTTGTATATTTTGGAGATCAGACCTCTGTCTGATGTGGGGTTGGTGAAGATCTTTTCCCATTCTGTAGGCTGTTGTTTTGTCTTGTTGACCGTGTCCTTTGCTTTACAGAAGCTTTTCAGTTTCAGGAGGTCCTATTTATTAATTGTTTCTCTCAGTGTCTGTGCTGCTGGGGTTCTATTTAGGAAGTGGTTTCCTGTGCCAATGCATTCAAGTGTACTTCCCACTTTCTCTTCTATGAGGTTCAGTGTGGCTGGCTTCATGTTGAGGTCTTTGATCCATTTGGACTTGAGTTTTGTGCATGGTGATAGATATGGTTCTATTTTCATTTTTCTACATGTTGATATCCAGTTATGCCAACACCACTTGTTGAATATGCTTTCTTTTTTCTATTTGATATTTTTTGCTGCTTTATCAAAGATCAGGTGTTCGAAGATGTGTGGATTGATATCCGGGTCTTCTATTCGGTTCCATTGGTCCTCCTGTCTGTTCTTATGCTAATACCAGGCTGTTTTCAGTACTGTAGCTCTGTAGTAGAGTTTGAAGTCAGGGATTGTGATGCCTCCAGAAGTTCTTTTGTTGCCCAGGATTGTTTTGGCTATCCTGGGTTTTTTGCTTTTCCAAATGAAGTTGAGTACCGTTTTGTCTGTCAATTTGACACATGCTAGAGTCATGAAAGGAAGAAGCCTCAGTTGCGGAAATACCTTGATGAGATCCACTTGTAAGGCATTTTCTCATTTAGTGATCACAAGGGGGAAGGACCAGCCCATTGTGGGTGGCACCATCTCTAGGTTGCTGGCCTGGGCTCTATAAGGTGGGTTGAACAAGTCATGGGAAGCAAGCCAGGAAGCAGCTCCCCTCCATGGCCTCTGCATCACCTCCTGCCTCCCGGTTCCTGCCCTGTTTCAGTTCCTGTCCTGACTTCCTTCAGTGATGAACAGCAGTGCTGAAGAGTAAGCCAAATAAACCCTTTCCTCCCCAACCTGCTTTTTGATCATGTTGTTTTATCACAGCAATAGAAAGCCTAAGACAGACAGCATCTGAAATAAGCAGGCGAACCCGCTCCTAGCAGGGGCCAGGCTTCCCCTTTTCAAGATTCCTTTGCTATGAGCACATGTGGCCTGTTTGCACATCTCTCCCACAGCATCCCAACCAATGGAAAATCGGGGCAGAAGGAGCAGGTTGTCTTATCCCAGGAGAGCTCAGTGTCTGGACTAAGAGATCAGAGGCACTGATACAGGAAAATAAATGCATCACAGTTGTAAAAGTTCATAGGTGCAAGGGCAGACAAAGGAAACAGTTCCCAGCCCTAACTGCAATCTCCCTTTGGGACCCTGGAAGGAGGGAGAGGATGCTCTGGTGAATCCACAGTAAAGCGATATATAAATACACACACACACACACACACACACCATGTCCCAACATCCAGTTTGGTGTACCTAACTTCGGAAATACTCTGAAATCCAGGAGAGTGGTAACAAGACCTCATTCACAGTACTAGACAGCCAGTGGACAGGAACACACAGGTGAGCCGCACTGCCAAGAACAGAGTCAAAGAACTTTGTTCCGCTCCAGTCCCAGAGTAGGTTCGACACTAGTCAAATTATTGTGGTACAATAAACACAACTTAGTGTCCAACCAAAGTGCAGCATTTCTGGTCTAGAAGGAAAGGCCTCGGACACGGACAAATGTGGGACCAGAATGGGCAAGGAGAAGAGGGGCTAAAGTCACAAAGGATGTTATGAGGGATGGCAATAATGGCTAAGTCTGCCAAGAGAGGAGCCTGGGGAAAGAGCCAAACAGAAAGGCTTTACCTGACTACCCTTTACCCAGCCTTGATACCTGACCAAAGCCCTGCAATTAAAAGGGTGTACACTTGTTGCTTGTAGGGAACCCTTAAGCTTTCCCCTGCAGGAGCTCTAGAAGGCGGAGATTCTTCCTGGATGGGTGTCTAGGGGGTATCTGACTTCCAGATTCCAGTACCGGTCTGACCGCCTACTAATGATGACTGGGGCAAGGGCTGCCCTACACCTCCGTCCTTGCTCAACTAGACTTGCTCAGCACTAGAACTAGAACAACTAGAACGCAGCCCCCACGCTGGGCTCGCCACGCGCATCCGCGGCCAGGTTACCTCCCCCGTGTGCTTGCACAGATGCGCGTCTAGCTTCCAGGCTTTGTTGTAACTGGCGCGACAGTCGGGGAAGGAGCAGATGAACCTGCTGGGGAGCGCCGGGCGCGGCGGGGCGGGGCCCGCACAGGCCGCGACGAACGCGTCCTCGATGGTCAGGGACGACACGGCTTCCGAGACCGAGACCCGCGGCTCCAGGGCGGTGCGGCCGCTCCCGGGCCGAGGCGGGGCAGCCACGTGCCGCTCCCGGACAGCGCAGGTAATCAGCGTACCGGCCCCGGACTCCACACTTCCGGGAACGCGGCCTCGCAGGGCTCCAGGCCACGCCCACTAACCCCTCCCCGCGTGCCTCGACTGCGCATGCTCACAGAGACCCCGCAGAAGAGCCTGGCTGCGCATGCGTCCGAAAAGCAGGCTTTGTGCTCAGCTGAGTTTACAGAAACCGGAAGCACTGCTTAAGGGCCCATCGTGCCAGCCTGGTTTAAGATGGCCCGTTCTTCACATTCCAGGTTTGCCCCCTGCCTCCTGCCACAAGCCCCAGACACAGTAGATCTCAAGCTTGTCTGCTCATTCGCATAGCGTGGGGATTTTTCAAAGTTCCAAAACCCAGTGTTTATCAGGATCAATTAAACAGTAATTTCTGAGGGCAAATATGCTGATGAGTGTTTTGTCGACTTTCTTTTTGAGTCCTCAAGTGTTTGGGGCCGTTCTCATTCGTAGGCTTTCCTCTTTCTATTCTCTTGATTTAATCTCTGTATTGGCAGAGACTGAAAAATGGCCCTTTTTGAATCTTGACCAGCAAGGTGGTGTGCGTCTATGAAGGGCTGAGCTATCTGATCTTACTGTTGGCTGAATGAAGATGACCATGAATTATCTTTACTAAAGAATGCTTTGAATGCACTGTACCCCAGTCAAACTAATCCATGTAAAAAGGGATTGATTGGCTAGGCGGTGGTGGCACATGCCGTTAATCCCAGCACTTGGAGACAGAGGCAGGTGGATCTCTTTGAGTTCGAGGCCAGCTTGGTCCATAGAGTGAGTTCCAGGATAACCAGGGCAATACAGAGAAACCCTGTCTCAAAAAACCAAAAGGAAAATAAAGGGGGGGTTGGTTGGAGGAATACAAGAGGGTGTCAACAAACCAGATGCAGAAAGGTCTGTGGACAAGAAAGTTGTTCACAGGTCATTTTCTGTGTCGCTACTGGGCTCTCTTCATGCTCACCCTTGCTCCTTGGACTCATGCCCCACGTGCATGTGTGTATTGCTGGCTGGCTCTCACTCAGTCCCCTTCCCACATTCCTTTCACCCCCTTAGCTGCTCCACTCCAGCTTCAGACACTCCCTCCCAGTTCCGGTCCTCTCCCTACCTCTCTGTCTGTCCTTCCTTTTCTCTGAAGATCAGCTTCTAGAAGATTCTGAGGCCCCTGTGACCTTGGTTAAACAATATGGTGCCTAGCTAAGATTCACGCTGTTCTCAGATCTGAATATCTCAGCCCCACTCCGGGGGTGGGGGTGGGGGCCACTTGAGGGTCAAAGCTGAAGATTTACATAGAACTATTGCACCCATACTCTAGCTGGGGGCTTTCTTGGTCACTTGACTTTGTTCTCCATTACTCAGGGGGATCTTTACTCATCCTTGGATTCTGTTCCCAACTTTGAGTCTACTTTGACGCTATCAGTCAGAAGCAACCACGTGTGGTTTCCAAATCTAAGTCTCAAGAAAACTTGTCTGTGTCCCCTGCACCTGTGCCATTGCCCAAGGATAAAATTTCTGCACTAGTCTGTCCCAAGAAGAAAAGACTGGAGGAGCAAAGCTGAGCCCTACCAGCCAAGCCCAGCATGAATAAGCCAGTCAGCCATACCAGCCGGATCCAGCATGAATCTGTGGCAATGACTAAAAGCCATTGAGTTGTAGGGAGGTTTGTGGACCAGCGATTTGGTAGCAATAACCAATACACCTTTGGCTGGCTTATGCTCATATAAGAAACATGCTCAGCTGTAGGCAGGTTTTTCTTTGGGCCACCAGCTCACACACACACACACACACACACACACACACACACACACATAAATCACAGAGACTTCTTATTAATTATAAAATAATAAGCTTTTGTTTTTATAACTTAAATTAACCTGTATTCTTTTTTTTTTTTTTTTTTTGGTTTTTTGAGACAGGGTTTCTCTGTAGCTTTGGAGCCTGTCCTGGAACTAGCTCTTGTAGACCAGGCTGGCCTTGAACTCACAGAGATCCACCTGCCTCTGCCTCCCAAGTGCTGGGATTAAAGGAGTGCGCCACCACCACCCGGCTAACCCATATCTTTTAATCTATGTTCTTTTATGTGGCTTGTCTGCCTTTACTTTATAAAGCTCATGCTGCTGGCTCTGCATCCCTGGCATCTCCTCAGGACTCTGCCCTTCTTCCCAGCATCCTCTCCGCCTGAAAATGCTGCCTAGCTATTGGCTGTTCAGCTTTTTATTAAACCAATCACAATTGACATATCTTTACACATTGTAAACAAGTATCTCACAACACTCAGCCAACAAATATGCTCAAATTTGTTTCTGTCATCCTTTAAACAAACAACTCTTTCTTAGATCCCGGTGATTACCCCGTTCATTACTGATCACACCCCTTCCCTTCATAGCCACATGTTTTAAAAACTACTTACTCCTCTTTGCCCAGTCATGCTTTCATCGTTACCACCACCATCATTATCATCATCATCATCAAAACATTAAGCATGCTCCAAAATGGAACGACCGACAGTACACAGAGCCCATTGGACTCTCACTCAGCTTCACCACCGTCAAGTTTTGGCCATTCTGGTTGCATCTTATAGTCTCTATACCCTTAAGACCCACATACCTTTAAGCCCAGCATATCCAAAGTGTCTCTTCTTACCCCTGTGAATGCTGCCACAATCTACCTGCCAACTGACCATAAATGTCCCATCCTAGACTTAACTCATTTTCACTTATACCCAAGGAAGATCTTAGCGCTCTAGCACCTAGGCTGAGCCATGACTCCATCAGCAAAGGAATACTAGGGAGACTTCAGTTCTATCTCGACTACATGAAGAGAATTCTGCTACTCAGGGGCTTTTCTTTCCCCCCAAACTATTTCAGATATCCTCTGGTCTCTGGTTCATTCCATCAAGATCTTCAAAACCATCTGACATCTGTGATCTCATCAGGCAGAGCGTGTTGAAAACCAGATTACTCTCTCACCACACCACCCTCCATAACTGAGGGAGAAGCCCCTTCCAGAAGCTGGTCCCTTCTTGCATTCATTGTCTGTGATTACAAAGAGTGATCATTTTTTTGAGCCAACACTTGACAGGATAAATATGCTACTAAAGAAGAGGTGGGGATATAGTGGGTTGGAAAGGAAGTTCTGGAATACTAAATGCACCCTAAGAGGACCTTGTCATTAGCAAAGCTGGAGGTCTGGTGTTGAGGGGGTAGTCATGCGACTGGGATGGAGGAGGCATGTGAGTGTTTAGATGCAGCGTTTAGATGAGTGTTTACAGGGTTCAGCTGCCCTGCTGGTTAGAGGTGCAGGCTTTGGGTTGCTGGGACCTGACTTTGCATCCTGTTTCCTATTTGACCTTTAGGCAGTTAATTTCTCTGAAATCCACATTTTCTATAAATAACAGTTCCAGTGTCGGTGGCCCACAGTTGTAAAAACTGCATGAGATAATAAGCCCGTGTGCATTGTTTAACACAGGGCTAAGTAATTAGAGCACAGAAGCCGGTTCCCTTCAGATCTAGAGCAGCGGACCCTTCCATCTCTCTAAAGAAGCTCCTCGCCTTCCATGAGCTTCTTGGCTGGTACACTTTTTAAGCTTCTGTCTTGAAGAAGTCTCTGTGGTAAAGTACCTACAGTAGCCTCTGGCCAGTGGCCAGATAGGACCCCAGGCTCTCAGTCAGCAGCCATAAAGGACCCCACCCCAGTCACACCTTCAGAAAAGTAACCCTGGCTCATTTCTTCACGGTGGCTCTGGAGAGACCCTGAAGGGAAGAAAGACCAACTGTGCCCAGACTCCTGACCCACAGAAACTGTGTAATAAGAAATGCTGGTTGTGGGGCTGGACATGGTACATGCCTGTAATCCCAGCACTCAGGAAGCAGAGGCAGGCAGATGTCTATAAGTTCGAGGTCAGCCTGGTCTCCGCACAAAGTTCCAGGGCAGCCAGAGCTACACAGAGTGACCCTATCTCAAAAACAAAACGCCAAACCAAACACAGAAAGTTAAATGCATGTCGGAAAACAAAACAAAAAGAAATGTGTGGTGGTTTAGCCCACTAAGCAAGGGGCGAAATTGTTATTCGGCCCAACCAGCCTATAGAGCCCAAGTTCTGTACTTCACACAGTGACTCTAGAGTTGGAGCTGGACTCTCACAAAGGAGCGAAGAGATGAACAAGAAGGAAGCAGGGCCTTCTGGGAACCAGGGAATACTCTGACACAGAATTCAGTCATTTAAAAAATGTAGCCAGGCAGTGGTGGCCTTTAATCCCAGCACCCCGGGGGGACGCAGAGATAGTTGGAACTCTGTGAGTTTGAGGCCAGCCTGGTCTACAGGAGAGTTCCAGGACAGCTAGAAGTATACAGAGAAATTCTGTCTTGAAAAGCAAACAAACAGAAAGTAATAATAAATACAATCTGTATTATTTTATGTGTATGGCTTCTTTGCTGTGTGCGTATTTGCACGTCGTGTGTGTACAGTGCTCACCAAGGTCGAAAGAGGGCAGCAGATACCTGGGACTGGAGCTACAGGGGCATTTGTGCCATCATGTGCAGGCTGGGAGCTGAACCCCTGTGGTCTTGGAGAGCAGCCAGTGTTTCTAACCACTGACCCTAGCTCTTCAGCCTGGATTCAACTAGTTTATATTTCATCCTAACCAAAACTCAGGTGTATGCTGTGCTAAGAATGAGCCTGTATGGTACAATCGGTAATTTCCTAGGGCAGACCGCCCAATTCTCCAGGTGGTCTGCCCTAGGAAACCTCAGTGTGGGATCCCACTTGTCCCAGTTCCGCTGTTTGTAACTGCTGGAGGTTGAGCGCAAGGCTTTGTCCATAAACGCAAGCAGCAGTATCTGCTCTTTCCTCTTATTTGAGCAGTGAGCAAAGTCTTAATAGAGTAGCCCTGGTTGGCCTGAAACTCGCTGTATAGACCAGGCTAGTCTCGAACTCAAGAGATCCTTCTGCCTTTGCTTCCTGAGTGCTGGAATTAAAGGTGTGGGCCACCGTGCTCAACATGCTCTTTCTTCTTTTGTCACCTAGGTAGTACGGTAGAAAACTCTTCGGGTTGGTGCTGGTTGTCACCACCAGCAAGTGACTCAGGCAGCAGCCCCCACCCTGTAGTGGTTCTGTCTAAAGAGTTGAGGTCACCCTGGCCAACAACAGCCTTCACAAGGGTGGTTTCAAGGTCATCTCAGCAGGTTGTTTGGCCTCTGTACTTCAGCTGCCCCATCAGTCACCCTATGGGTAGCAAGGCTTAACTAACCCGTGTAAAGTCCAGAGCTAAGCACGTGGCTGAGGGGTCCTGTTCTGAGGACATTAACTCTCATCACCCCCATTTCTGTGATCTGCACGTCAATCACGAAATACTGTGTGTCTGTAAGCAGCAGGTTTACACCGACAGTGGGTCCTTGAGTGCTGGCCCAGGTGAAAAGTGACTGTATGGATAGTGCTAAATAAGTCACGTGAGTTGGGAGACAAAGGTTCACAAACCAAATCTAACCATTTTGCCTCTGGGTTAAACAAGAGAGAGTCCCCTGCCACACAACACCTCACCTGCAGCTCCAGTCCCACTGTGCCCCAGTCCTCCAGAAAGGCTTCAGAAGCTTCTGTCTACTCGCTCAGTGAAGGCTGTCACTTGTGGCTTGTCCTTGCCCCTGGCTATACCGTGGGCACTTGCCTCACAGTCTCCACACCCATTCTTTGAGTGTTCCCTGTGTTGTTTGCAGATAATCTAGAATCGTGGACAGGCTGCTGAGGCATGCTCCATTTAGTCTTCTTCATTATCGACCGGTCACATGACTCCCCACTGGCTTTTCTAATTAGCCGTCCTCTCCCGTGGTCAGACCGTGTTCTGCAGCCCTAATAGCCCTGCCGGGGTATTGCCACAAGCCCATCCTTAATCACTGCCGCCCACTTCAAATCCATTTTAGTCCGAGGCAGCCAGATTCTGTCTAGCCAGTGAGGCTTAATCGCTCTCTGATTACCCTTGGGGTCAGGCTCTCGCCAACATGCAGTCTCCATCTGCAGCACATGCAAGGGTTTTGTGTTTGATAATTTCCCCCGACAGCCAGCAGAAATGTGCCTGACTGAGATGAATAAGCATCTTTGGGGAGTCCTTTTGCCATTTCTGCCCGGCTTCTTGGTTTACGTTGGAGGCAGGATCCGTCCATCTCTCTTCCCTTCCACTGACACCATTTTGATCCAGTTTACCATGGTTGCATCTGACCTCAGCCACAGATAGCATCTGTACCCATCACCTCTGATCCTTTCTCTCCAGTGCTGCTCAGGGATCCCGCTCAAACTCCAGCAGTTTGAGGAGTGACCCACTATCGTTGGGATAGAGTCCCAGTTCTTTTCTGATGTATTTGCAAAGTCTCACAGGCCTTAGATAAGTTTCTCCAGGCCTCATTTCTTCCACTCCCATCATGTCCAAGGATGCTCGGCTGAGCTGCCTCCTTAGCCACACTCACCTTCTCCGGCTCTTACGCAGATCCTACCAGATGCAGCCGACCCTCTGTATCCAAAGGTTCCACATTCATGAATTCAGCCAATCCCAGACTGAAAATAAAACAGGTATTTTTCCTTGTTGTGATTCCTACCCAGTCCAGTACAGCAACTGTTTGATTATACTAGGTGTCACAAGGCCTCTAGAGATGACTTACCTAAAGTATATGCATAGGTTCTGTGCAAATGCCATGCCGCTTTACATAAATGACTTGAGAATCTTCATAGTTCAGTGTACTCAGAGGTCTTGGGGCCAAGGACCGCTGTACTATCTCTTGGTTTACATCACTGCCTCCTTCCTCCTCCATCTTCCAAAATTTGCAAGTGCCCTCCCACCTACCAGGCAGCTGCTTAGGGAAGATCTTCCCAGACCTCCTCCAGCTAGCCACTGGTCCTGTTGGGGGGTAGAGGCAGAGGAAGGGGATGTCAGATAAACGCAACTAGATCCAGAGGTAGTACCCGGGAGGGACCCGATTCCCGCAGCCTTCCACAAGATGTGTAGGGTGCCGCAGGCATTGCCTGGATTGTCTTGGCAGCAGGGAGATGCTAGAGTAGCAGATGGGCAGTGTGGACTCCTGGCCTACATTGCCAAAGGTCTGGTGGCCTCCAGATCCTGCCAGGCAGGTTTTTAAGCTTGAAGCAGGTTTTCTTTCTCGTGGAACTTTTAGATCCCTGACTTTGTCTTATTCCAAAGTCAAAGGTCAAAGGTGAAGGAATCCCTAGCCTCTACGCCCATCTGACCAATACTACAAGATGAAAGGAGAAGGAAGTTTAGGAGAGCCTTGGGACCAATCCTTTCTTGCTGGTCTCGGGGCCAACTTCAGCCTCTAGAACCATCTCTCTTCAAAGTGAAGGGTTATATGGGGAGAAGAAGGAGGCAGGAGGGTCTGTGTGTTCCTCCAGACGCCTGGGTCCTGTGGGAGACCTGCAGGCTGTATCCTGGAAGACCCTGGCTCTCATCTGTGGGATAACTCCAGCTCACTAAGAAATCTCCAAAGGACCACTACTGATGTATGTTTAGCCATAGAAAAGAACAAACAGCTGGCTCTACAAGGATGTCTTCTAAACACAGGGCTTCGAGCAGATGTAGGGCAGCTGCTGGCTGATCTGTCCACGGGCCCATCCTCTCTCTCTAAAAAGAGCAAAAACGCCTTCGTGTTGCTGCAGCTGGAATGGAAAGTTCCATCTGAATTTCCTGTTTTCTAGATCTTCAGAGCTCGTGGACACAGGTTCAAGGAGCAGCTAGCGAGCAAGCGGAGCAGCAAGTCCTTCTTTGGTCACCTCATCCTTCCATCTCTACAAGTACCAGCTCTCCGTACAAACTGAAACTACGGCACCTGCATTATCCTGGAGGGCATGACCTTCTCCCAGGGCACTGCAAGTATGTGTCCCCAGTAAGCAGTTGCCTCCCAGCTGTGTATGTTGCTGTTGTGTGTTCAGCCACTTTATATTGTTCACGGGGGGGGGTGTCCCACCATCAATATTGAGGTAAACAGGCAGCAGACAGTCTAGCATCTGGATGTGTGTATGGACATATGTAGCATCCCTAAGGATCTAACTGCTTTTTAAATGGACTTCAAATCGATTTCTCTGTATCTCACATACATACCCCTTCTCTGAGGAAAGACATGACCAACATGGCACTCAGATGACCTGGAACTGGGCTCTCTGCTACTTCTCAGCTTTGGACCTGGGCAATCTATTCATTTTGTCCGTTTCTCCATCTAAAATAATAATAATAATAATAAATAAATAAAGTATCCAAATAGAATTGTATGCATGGCTTTAAGCTCTGGGAAAACAAGAGAGCAAACCAAACAGACCCAGCCCTTGTGGGGACAGCTTCCAGAACCTGTTGAATCTGGGATGGAGAAGAGCCAAGTGCCCTTAGGCGCTTTGAGTACAGGGAGGGAAGGAGTGGGTTTCGCTCCACAAGAAAGGGAGGGGAAAGTACTCCTTCTGTCTTGTCTTGATGATACCGTGGCCCAGAGCTCATGCCGTACCGAGCTCTGGACATGACGGGAAAGAATAAAAAATGTTGCTTCTGAAGGGAGAATTACCCAAAAAAAAAAAAAAAAAAAAAAAAAAAAAATTATACAGTGCCATCTTGTGGTGAGGAAAGGGAACATGCGTTCCAATCATAATTCTTTATTGGATTTTATATGACATTAGCAGGTGTAAATAAATTGCATGCTATTACGCCCTCAATTCCTCCCATATGGTCAGGCAGCATTTTAAAGTGGTCAGCAAATGTTGACAGCAATCTATACTTGTCCCACTAACACATTTACCACAAGTAATTAACTTAACTACCTGATAAAAATGTCATTGGCGTGCTGTAATGCTAGCTATTGTCTGAAAAGACTTTGACTGACAGTTTCTTGTGTTGGTTCTCCGGTTATCTTTATAGGCACACAATCAAATTCAAATTTGATCATTATTTTTATGATTTGATTAAAGTAAACAGCCAAACTGTGTAATCACGATCCAGGAAGATTTATTCTTTGCTTCAATGATGGGCTTTGGATTTTTATATTATTAGAAGACAATAACCAATTAGTCTGATTGCTTTGTGATGGTGCCAAACGCTGGGCAGCCACGCCCTCCTTATGAATGTAACTCATCAGCAGGATTCCACGGGCTCTGAGACATCAATTTGTATGCTTGCAGGGTTCCTGTTGCTGCTCCAGGAACGGCCATCATTTCATGCAAGCCTTTCATTGCCACACAAATAGGAGCGACACAAGCTGAGTTTCGTGAAGCATGGCAAGCATGTCCGCCTGCCTGGGGTCAGATTGGCAGAGGGTGAATGGCAAAGCAGCAGCTGCCTGAGCCTGGGTGGCGCAGCTCCACACCGTCCTATGAGCTGCGGGTCCAGGCTGCTATAAACAGCTCGAACAATGAAAAGCTCCTCGGGGCTGCTTCAGCTGTGACTAGTAAAGTAGTGTGTGCCTTTTACACATGGATTGCAGCCCTCCAATAGGAAACAGCCTTCTGTGTAAGCTGGACAATGTTCTCCTCTTGCACACTTCTGATAAAAGACACCTCAAAAAATGTGATAATTGGGTCTGGAGAGATGACTCAGCGGTGTAGAGTTTTTGCTGTTATTGCCTAGGATGCTGGCTGATATTATTCCCAGTGCCCACATGGTGGCTCCAGTTCCAGGGGACCTGGTGCCCTCTTCTGGCCTTCACTGGCACTGCACTCATGTGGTACACAGACAAACACAGAGGCAAAACACCCATACAAATAATTTCTTTTAAAAAAATTTTTTTTAATGTGACAGTTTTTAGAGTTTTTTTTCCCTCTGACTAAAGGGCTGTCAGGACCCAATAGATACTCCCATTAATGTAAGTGACTTCTCAACACCCTACCTGATGCTGGGAGGAAGTGCCCTTTGCTAGCCTGTGTTGGTGAAGGCCATGTCTCAAGACTACAGACCATGGAAACAGCAAGACTTCAGTATGGTGCTGATGCTTCAGGCATTAATAGTCTCAAATTATGCCTTTGACCATTTATTTGAAAGGCTAAGATAGAAGCAGACCAATTTCTAAAGCCCAGTTTCCCATATCCTGAAGGCTTTCCTTATTTGTCCACACCCACCCATCCACCTGAAGCAACCTGATCTTTGCCCCAGAAGATACACAAGTACCTGCCAGCCTCAGCCCTGGGCTCACAAGGGGCTCAGAGCTCACTGACTTCCTGTAGGGAGTGCTTAAGTGCCTATGTACCAGCTCCTGGCTCCACTGGTCTCATCCTGGTTCCGCCCATGCCACGTAACACCCATGCCTCCCTAGCAAGACGTTAAGTGACATGGGAGCAGCAGACCACTTGTGCCGAGCAGGTGGCAGCACCCGTTTGTTTGCCCAGTAAATGCTCACCAAGAGCTTATCCCATGCTGAAAAAAGAAAGAAGGAAGGAAGAAAGGAAGGAAGGAAGGAAGGAAGGAAGGAAGAAAGAAAGAAAGAAAGAAAGAAAGAAAGAAAGAAAGAAAGAAAGAAAGAAAGAAAGAAAGGAGGGTGGGTAAACAGTATTTCCTAGACAAAGACTGTGTCTAAGGTTCTAGGTCACCCAGACATCTGGGAGTGAAAGATCAGAGTGAAATCAGAGATTAGCTGTCAGCGGAGCAGCCTTCTGCTCCCATGTGCGCTGCTGTCAGAGAATTTGTGCCCGAGCAGTTTGATGATAAGACGGGCTCGGGGAAGTTCTCGTGGCTCCAAACTTCTTGCTGTTCTCACTAAATATTCAGCATTTGTCCCAGTGGAGCTGGCTCAACTCCAGCCTTAAGAGCGCCAAGATGCTTCCTGGGTTCCTGATGTGACCTGCCACACTTACTCAGTGCCGCAGGAAGTTAAGGGAGCAGTTGCGCTGCCAATTCCAAATTACCCTTTGCAAACACGGTGCCCTATACAGGGAAACACCACCCAGTTCACGAATGGAGCAATTGAGAAAGAACTTTACCCACCATTAATGTTTTACAACCTTTCTCAAAAAGTATCACCTTTAACCCCAAGATGAAGAGGTATTGCTCCCGAGTGAGAAAGTTCTAGGTGCTGATGCTGTTCCAGACACCATATTTTGGGGGGAGGAAGGGAGTTTCAAGTCAGGGGTTTCACTGTGTAGCTCTGGCTGTCCTGGAACTCACACTGTAGACCACGCTAGCCTCAAACTCACAGAGATCCTCCTGCCTCTGCCTCCCAAGTGCTGAGATTACAGGCGTGAGCCACCACAGCCCAGCTAGACAGACTATTTCAAGTACACAAGAAAGCCAACCCAGACTTCCCAGAGCTGTGCTAACAGCCAGCCACTTAGCCTTCATCCAGAATAATATATGGCTAGTTATCCAAGCACTTCCCTGCCTGCAAGAGAGCTGGGCCTCTGCAGTGGCGAGGCAAGGGAAAGCTACCCTTCTTTAGTCTGAGACCAGAGTGGTTGCAGGCCGGCCTGTCCGGAGTGAGCTGCAGAGGTCCTGCAGCTGTCCCAGCTCCAGCAGCAGGGTGCCAACTGGCTCAAGGGTGTGATACTTCACCAGTGATTTTAATCAAGCCACGCTGGGGACAGTGAGACATGGGGGCTGCAATGCAGTTCCAGAGCCTGAGCTACCTCTGGGTCAGGCAGCCTCTTCTAAGCAGGGACGAGTGTCTCCTGTGTAAATGACAGCCAGCACTCACAGGCTCATTTTTCCGGATGACTGGCGTTCAGTTGTTTGTGACCAAAGAAACTGGTCATTGAGTACACGAGTACGATTAGTTATTAATCACTAACCCTAGGCGGAAGTAGACTTGGCTGAGAGGACTCGCGGTTAGGGTTAAGTTTTTTCCCTGGAGGCCTGCTGACTGGACAACACGTCACCCTAGAGTTAGAATTCCTGTAACCTGGAGGGGCAAACTTTGTCGTTGGTGCTGTCCTTACAATGACAGATATACTTTTTTTTCTTTTCTTGCCTTTCTTTTCTTTCTTTTTTTTTCTTTTTGTAAGTTTAACTTCCTGTTGTTCATGTGACCTTACTGTCTCCTTAGTTAAGTGGGCTTGCTTGCTTGGTACACTGCTTTTCAGAATCTGCCTGTACCATTTTAATAGTTTCACCTTAACACACATGCATGACTCACATGAACACCATCTGTTTATGCTCCTGTTTCTAAGTCACAAATGTGTGTGTGTATAAGTGTGAGTGTGTGTGTGTAAGTGTGTGAGTGTGTGTGTCAGTGGACAACTTTGTGGAGTTGGTTCTCTCCTTCCACTTTTATGTGAATTCCAGGATTGAACTCAGGTCACTCTCTCATGTCTGGTGTCTTTACCTACCTCACTAGCCCCAGTGTTAGCAAAGATTTCATGTATGGATATATGTGTGTCTGCCCAAGTGTTTGGGCATAGGTGTGTGCGCAGGTGCATAAGCCCCGGAAGGTACTAGGTCCCTCAGAGCTGAAGTTCCAGACATTTACAGGATGCCCAGTCTGTTAGGTGGGGCCTGGAATCTGAAGTCTGCTTCTCCTGATTGGGCAGCGAGCACTGTTGATTGACAGTTATCTCTCTAGCCCCTGGGTTACAATTTATATATCTTGATAAACAGTGATTATCTTGAATTCTTGACACAGGAGATTCCTGAAGAGCCTTTCCAGCCAGCTAGCCAGCTCTAGTGTGGCAGAGTGCGGCTGTAACTGACCAAAGGCTGTTTGAGCTTCTTTCTCCTCCCAGTTTCCCTGCCTTCATAGTTTAAGCAGTGGCTCCCGGGCTCAGCCTCTCCGCCACCTTTGTCACAGTCACCACGATGTGGCCAGCTCCGGAGAGGAGCTGTGGCTTTGTGCGGCCAAGATCAGCCAGGGCAGGCCCACGCTTCAGTCAGTCCAGGAAGCTCAGCCCCACCATAAAGAGAAAGGTGGGCAGCAGTTTGGGAATTAGGAAGAGACTGGCAGCCTGCACTAAAGCCTCCTGAGGCCATAAAATCCTGCCCCAGGTGACTTCTCCAGAAACAAGGTGTGGGCTTTACGCGAGCTTCTATTTTCTTTTCCTGAAGAATCTTAACCCCAAACTTTAATTATAAGTCACAAAACTCCAGTTCCGTTTTCAAAGCTATTTCCAAAGATGTCCACATGTAATTTACACATTTATTGACTTTATGCCTTGACTAAAAGTCCCTCTCCCCGCCTCCTCCCTACCCTTTCCCCCATGTGAATAATTGCTTCTGTCTTCTTTATTAGCCAAGTGTGGGTTTTTCAATGTTTGATTCACATCGTATCCCCTTTATACAAGTTATTTATTGATTTTTTTCTTTTTTCTTTTTTTGGTTTTTCGAGACAGGGTTTCTCTGTGGCTTTGGAGCCTGTCCTGGAACTAGCTCTGTAGACCAGGCTGGCCTCGAACTCACAGAGATCCTCCTGCCTCTGCCTCCCGAGTGCTGGGATTAAAGGCGTGCGCCACCACCGCCCGGCTATTTATTGATTTTATGTGTACGGGTGTTTTGCCCACACAAGTATGTCTGTGCACCATGTGTGTGCAGTACCCACAGAGGCCAGAACAGGACACTGGATCCTTTGGGACTGGAATTACAAATGATTGTGAATTTCTATGTGGGTGCTGGAAACCGAACGGGGGTCCTCTGTAAGAACAGACTGCCCGGTGTCACCCCTTCATAAAATCAAGTCTTCGTGTCTCTCAAAAGAGGATCCTTTTTTTGAAAATGTAACAAGGTAAACACATTGCCTCAGCTCCCACCTCTGCTTTATTTGTTGACGGGAATTTGGGTCCTTCTGCTAGGGAATGTTCTAGACTTGCCCCGGCTTCTGGCTCCTAACATGTGCTATTCCCATCAGACGCTGGGATTCTTCTCTCAGAACTTGTACCTGTGGTTTCCCAGGGAGGACCAGCTATTTTTAAAACAATTTTTTTTTTTAAGAGCCATCCTGGGCTGCTGAACACAAACACCTGCCCTTTGTAAGGCACGGCAGGATGATCCATGTAGATGTTTGAGTCCTCATAGAGGGATTTAATGATGGGATAAAACATGGCAAGCTAATTGTTCCTGACCTAAGAACCCTCCTTTCTGTAATCCAGGAGAAATAGCCACCTTCAGATCCAACAAGCTGGCTTCTAAGAAGGATGGAGGAGCGGGTCTGTGAGCAACTTGACACAGACACACAAACTGCTGTCTGTCATCGGAGTGCCTTTAGCAGTCACATTTAGGCACGTGCAAACCAACTTTTTTTTTTTAAATTAACAGTATCTCACTTTATAGCTCAGGTTAGCCTAGAATTTGTGATCCTCCTGCCTCAGCCTGCTGGAGGTACATTTCCCTTTCTGAAGAGGGATCACTGCTTGCTGGACTCCATCAATGACTTTTACATCTCCTTCCATTCTTGGCCTAGTCAACCCAGCTGTCGAGTGGGTTACTGTAGGGAATGGCTGGGTATCAGCGCCGAGGGACTGACATTGCCTAGTTCTGTACTTTGCCCACATCTCCCAACAACTCTTGCAACTGTCCCATCTGGGTCTGTTCCCCCTAGACTTGAATCTCCAGGGTTTACAGGAATCCTGGCAAAGTCGTTGCTCCCCTCCCATCTCTGAAGCCCAACAAACAAGGCCTGGGAACCTTCCGCGGCGCCAATTCCATCCTGCTTCAGGTCCCATTCCTAGGTGAGGCAGATATAAAACTTACTGCTGGAAGCAAAGACTCTTCGGTGAGCAGGTGTTTTCCAGTCTTGGCCAACAGACAGTTTGTTCAAACTCCCACCTGAGGTTTATAGATGATGTGGACAGGAGTCGCTTTTGGGAAAGGTCTTGAGTAAAACAGTGCTTCCTTGAGTAGCGCTTTGGCAAGACTAGGTATGAGTCTAGATAGTCATTTCACACAGCAAAAGCTAAAAGAGAGAGCCATCCTCTGAAGATCAGCCCAAAATTATAGACGAGTGACCAAAAGAGCTGAAATAATGTTCTTATTTACACAGCCCCACCTGTATTTTGTCCAAATTTCACTTCTGAGGACAAATTTACAAACAGAAGCCCAAACTAATCAAAGCTGGTGGGGAAGCTGGGCGGTGGTGGTGCACACCTTTAATCCCAGCACTCGGGAGGCAGAGGCAGGCGAATCTCTGTGAGTTCAAGGTCAGCCTGGTCTACAGAGTGAGTTCCAGGACAGACTCCAAAGAAACCTTTCGTCAAAAAATCAAAAAAAAAAAAAAAAGAAAGAAAGAAAGAAAGAAAGAAAGAAAGAAAGAAAGAAAGAAAAATCAAAATTAAATACTGGGCATGGTGGTGCAGATTTTTAACAGCAGGCAGATCTTTGTGAGTTTCAGGGCAGCCAGGGCTACGTAGTGCTACCCTGTCTCAAAATAATAACAGTATTAATAATAGTTTTCATTAAATATGGTTTGAATCATGTTTCTCATAGAGCGCCAGGATATTCAAAGCCATATAATTTCCCTCATTTTTGGCCCCCTGCTCACAGCGTGCCTGGGAATTTAACAGATAATAAACATTTTAATGGCAAGCATTCATCCCTCAAAATAAAGAGTGAATAAATTATTGTACATAGGTAAATTAATTTTAGTTCATTGCTTCTGTTTTGGCTCCTCTCTGCACTGACTCTCATCTAGGAATGTCGATTTTTCAAGGAAGCGGACACACTTTACTTGCCTCTTGACAACTCCAAATTAAAGATGTCTAGAAAAAAGAAGGGCAAAAAAAAAAAAAGAAAGAAAGAAAAGAAAAAAGAAGGGCGTGTGCTTTCTAAGTGTCATGCCGTGTCCCACCCCATTCTGTGCTGTTTTCTGCCCTCTACCCCTGTCCCCACCAGCCAGCCAGCAGTCATAGCGTTGGTGCTGACGGCATTGACTTTGGCATTGGGCAGCACGGCTGGGCAAACAGCAACTACATGGAAACCATCCTTTACCTAGTTGGAACTTGTTTTTATTGCCTGCATAAAGAGGACAATAGTACCGGTTTGATAGGGTTGTTGAAGGAAATAAAAGAGATATCATGTAAGAAAATAAACATGTTGATGAGAACGGTGTTTAACCTATTTGGATCGGGAGAGTAAAACTACGCCAGCCTACATCAGTCATGAAATCGCTGGTCTAAAGTCCAAAGGAAAACAATCTTCCACTTCAGTTCCCAGGTAATAACTCCTGGAAGGTTCTCAACCTCTCTGATTATATTAGCCCGACCATATACAGAACAGACCTCCACTCTCTTGGATTCCTGCATTATTATTATTATTATTATTTATTTTATGCATATGAGTATTTTGGTTGCATGTATGTCTGTGCTCCGTGTGCATGTAGTGTCCACAGAGGTCAGAAGAGGGCATGGAATCTCCTAGAACTGGAGTTACAGATGGTTGTGAGCCACCATGTGGGTGCTGGGAATTGAATCCTGGCTCTCTGCAAGAGCAGCCAGTGCTCTTAACCACTGAGCCTTTTCTCCAGCCCTCAAGATTCCTGCATTTGAAGTGCCATTTCACAGATTTAAAGTTGAAGGCATGGAAGGGTTCTGAGTGCTTATAAGGAGGTAGCCTGGCGTTTGTAATTCTGTACTTGAGATGGCATGATAAAGTCAGCCCCTAGGCTTCTGGTTCATTCGGTCTGTGATTTGGGGACTATGGGAGCTCCTCCCAAGGGGTCTCCAGCGAGCCTCCAGTGGGGAGGGGTCTAAGAGAAATGTCCTTGATCTCAGCCACTATCTAGTCTCCAGGGCTGCAGAGTCCAGGAGGGTGGCGTGATTTGATTTGAGATGCTTAAATTCCTTTAATTCCGTGATAAGGCAAACATTCGCTAGGGAGATCATTATTGCAGGAAGATGAAGAATTTTAGGACTCTGTGGGAATGGAGGAAGAGATGGCTCAGCAGTTAAGAGCAATGTTGCTCTTTCAGAGGGCCACGTTTGGTTCCCAAAACCTACAGGGAAGCTCACGAATCGGTTCCAGGGGATCCATTGCCTTCTTGCAGTCTCCTTGGGCAGAAACAGTTAGATCTCTGTGAATCTGAGGCCAGCCTATGCTACATGTTTCAGGATATCCAGGGCTACATAGAGAGACCTTGCCTCAAAATAGACTACAAAGAAGAAGGAGAAAGAATTTTAGGGATCTCATAACGAGTGTCCTGTGTGAATATTCGCATATGTGCATAATTAGTCAGCAGGGAAAAGGGCTGGTGTAGAAAGAGGACAGGAAGGCATGCTCTGTAGTCCAAAAGAGGAAAGGATCAAATGAAGATTAAGCCACCTTTGCTGGTTCCCAACGCTGAATGGACACAACTGAGGTGTCAACCCCTTTATTCTGTCAACACATCCATTAATCCTCTCCAGTTCATTCTTACGTTTGTCATCACCAAATGAATTTAGACTGATTAGTCTCCCACGAAAGTAAAATCTAATCCAATGACTAGTAACTGTAACAACAGCAAATGCAGCAAAGATGTGGCTGGCTGACCATTTATGGGGACTTTGTTACGGGGCTGTGCCTGGCACTGACTATAAGTGGTGCAAGGACTTTAGTACACTCTCTCTGCCTCCTCCAAACTTACAGTCTCCCTAGAGAGACAAGCATATAGGCAACTAACTCAACATGAAGCGGGAAAGAAATGGGATCACATGCAGTGTGCACCAGGGTTAATACTGGGAGGCAAGAATCCATCAAGGGTATCACTTCCCAATGCCAAGTGCAATCACGTGACAGTGGTAGAGGAAAAGCAGCCACATGGGAGTGTTTACACCACAGGAAGAGCCAACACTACAAATCAGGGCTTATTCCCATGAAGAGGTGATTGCTAAACACTGACCATTGCTGTGCCCAGGTGAGGGGACGCCTGAACAGGCCCTGCAGGTGGAGGCTGAGTTCTCTCCTTGAAACATATGTTTCTGGTCTCTGCCTACTCTTGATGTTTTTTCTATCAGTTCTGGGTTTGCTTCCCAGGTCCAGCTGTGGGAGAAGGAAATGACACTGGGACGAGTCTTTGGGGCACTTAACCACTCCTTTACCCCACATTCCCATGGACAGGCTGAAGCGCACATCACCGTCATCAAATCTAATGAGCAGGGCCAAAGACCTGAACAAGTTCAGCATTGTAGACATGGAAATCCCCATACCCTGGGAATTTTCCTGTTTAACTTAATCTAAGTGATCAAATTCACTAAAATGTGTCCTTTAGAGGTAATTGGGTGTATCGATGTTCACTGAAAGATAATAAACGGGAGTCCACGGTCTCTACCAGCTTCTTCTCGCTGTAAGTACATGTATATTGCCTTTAAAATAATTATTGAACCATTAAGGGTTTATGGAAAGACATTCACAGTCCAATAAGATGTTTCTGTATTTTGTAGGTACCCATAAAATTTTGAATGAAAACGTGAGAAGAATGACTACACCCACACAATGGGAAGTGACGCTTGCTTACTCTGTGTCCTGCAGAGGATGGTTTGGAGTCAGCTAGGGTAGTAGTCAGATTCCTAAAGCATCCATGGTGCGCACCCATATTTGACTTTGGTTCCCTTTTCAAAGTCAAAAGAGGCATCTGCAAGGAACCGTAAGACGTCAGTACAGAATCAGGCCATCTGGGGAAGGCAGCACGTCTCCTAGTGTCTACCTGAATCCACGCTTATGGAGTTGTGGGAGGCGGGAGGGCATCTTAAGCGTCCTGCTCCACTTGAGTGCAGCATTGACAATGGGCTCCTCACTATGAACCCGCTGCTGCTCTGGGGACAAGACCGCTCAAGGAGGTCATGGCTTTGTGGCAGTGGTCTCCAGGTGCAGGCCACAGACCTACCAGTCACATTAACAGGAGGGCCAAGGTGTGGCCCCCAGGACAGTGACACAAGAAGGAAAACAGGAGAAATCCCGTTGGGGGACGTTCCATGAACCTCGCTTCTTTTCCACAGCTGCTAAAGCCGGCTTCCCAGGACTGCATCACTGAGTGCCCAGCTCCAACTCCAGGCTTGTCCAACGTATCAGTCCCTCCAAAGGCTGGGGCCTCCTGAACAGTCTTCCATCTTTCTTTCAAAAAAAACATATGTTTCTCTATTTATTTTTTTCTAGCTATTTTTAAAGTTTTATAATTTATTTATTTGCATTTTTTTGTACACCAGTGTTTTGCCTACAGGTATGTCTGTGTGAGGGCATCAGATCCCCTGGAACAGGAGTTAGAGACAGTTGTGAGCTGCCATGTGAGTGCTGGGAATTGAACCCGGGACCTCTGGAAGAGCAGCCAGTGCTCTTAACCCTTGAACCATCTCTCCAACCCCTATTTTTCCTTTTTTGTTTTTGTTTTTGTTTTTCAAGACAGGGTTTTTCTGTGTAGCCCTATATCCCTGGCTGTCCTGGATCTCACACTATAGACCAGGCTGGCCTCAAACTCCCAGAGATTCACCTACGTCTGCTTCCTGAGTGCTGAGATTAAAGGCATGTGCGCCACACCCGGTTCACAGATGTCTCTCTTGATGAATGAGCTGTTTCTCAGTTGATTGTCCTTCAACTTTCAAAATTATCCATTCCTCCAAAGACTTAAGAAGTCCAGCTTGAGTGTGTTCTCATGCAAATTCATATTAATGGTTCCTAAAGTGGGGTCTATGATAATTTAATCTCTCTCTCTCTCTCTCTCTCTCTCTCTCTCTCTCTCTCTCTCTCTCTGTGTGTAGATGTATATAACATCTATATGCTTTCATGCACAAGACATATATGCTATGGACATTTGCAAAGTAGAAAACAAGGCATCAATGAGATCTGTAAATAAGAAGCCACACTATTCCTGTTCTGTTTTGCTGCTTCGGAAAATACAATTTGTTTTGCTTTTCTGATTTTTTCGAGACAGAGTTTCTCTATAGCTTTGGAGCCTGTCCTGGAACTAGCTCTTATAGACCAGGCTGGCCTTGAACTCACAGAGATCTGCCTGCCTCAGCTTCCTGAGTGTTGGGATTAAAGGCATGCGCCGCCACCAGAAAATACAATTATTTTAATGATAATCTATATGTTAACATGGAAAGAATTTACTATTGTTGTTGTAATTGTTCTAATTTGGTTTTGTGGTGCTAAGGGTCAAATATGGGGCCTGTGCACATTAGACAAGCCTTTGATCATTCAACTACATCCCCAACCCTTCAGGACTGTTTTATAGTAAACTAATAAATTACTATTGTAAATGCCTTCATTTTCATCTCCAAAATGATAGGCATGAATGGATATGAACCACGCAGGTCAAAAGTCATTTAAACTTTTAGGAGTATAAAGGGAATTTTTAAATTAATTTGTGTGGGGGCTGGAGAGATGGCTTAGCAGTTAAGAGCAGTGGCTGCTTTTCCAGAGGACCTGGGTTCGACTCCCAGCACCCACACTGTGGCTCACAACTGTCTGTAAATCCAGTTACAGAGATTGCAGAAGAGACTAATAACTAATTTATGTGTCTGGGTGTCTTGTTTGCATGTAGCTCTGTGGACCATGAGGGTGTCTGGTCCCCACAGAGGCCAGCAGAGGGTGCGGAGCCCTTGAGACTGGAGTTACAGGTGGCTATGAGCCACCATATGGGTGCTGGGAACCAAATTCAAATCCTCTGGAAGAGCAGCCAGAGCTCTTAACCACTGAACCATCTCTCCAGACCCTTAAATTGTAACTCTTTAAACCGAGACTGTAAAACATCTCTAGAAAAGTGCCTTTGAACTAAATTTCGAGTCTTTTTTAATCCTAGTCCCTTGTAACTCAAAAATGTAATCTAACAAATTAGTTATTTTAAATTTACAGGGACAATCAGTAACTCAGCAATATATAAACACCATCAAACATCTTAAATTAGATGGTAAAAAGATTTAACCAGGAGCTGGAGGGATGGCTCAGAGGATAAGAGCACTGGTTGCTGTTCTTCCCGGGGTCCTGAGTTTAATTCTTAGCAACTACAGTGGTTGCTGGGAATTAAATGAGAGCTTTAATGAGATCTGGCGCCCTCTTCTGGCCTGCAAGCATACGTGCAGGCAGAACACTATACATAATAAATAAATAAATCTTAAAAAAAAAAAAACTGAGCCAATCTAAATGGCATAATCATTTCACCCCCTCAAGGCTCCTGGACAGCATGGAAAGGAAGAAGGAGAGAACGTAAGAACGTAAGAAAACCATTTTCGGGACATGACATGGGCATTGCGCACACGAACTCTCCCCAGCTGTGGTTACCCCCACAAGATCTGCTTCTTAATGCTTTCCACTAGGGAGATGGCCCCATCTACAAAGTGCTCGCTGCACAGGCAAGGGGACCTGGCTTCAGATCCCCAGCACCCACAGGAGAGCCAGGCACATCAGCGCACACCTGCACTCCCGGCACTGAGAGATGGAGACATGGGGATGGATGGGACTCCAGGGTCGGTGAGAGACCCTTCCAGGGCATGGCTTTGGGCCCTAATGGTGACCTGTTGGTCTATTTCAGCATCTTGCTGTCCCTGTGTCCTTGTCTCGTAGTCTCTTTTGCTCTGTGTTTTTTTTTCCTCTGTGTTTGGGATTCCTCTATCAGGCCTGGCTGGGTACAGGGACCCACTTCTTGCTTTCAGGGACTCTGGTGTGCCTGAAGCAGTGTTTCACAGGGTGACAGATGCCACAGCAGAGTTCCATCCCTCCAGAGCGCAGAGAGACATGGTGACATTTCTGAGCATGTAGGCCAGATGACAAGGCCCAAATCTTCCGTTTAATAACAATTCCATTACATGCCTGTCATTCACTACCCAAGCCAAGAAATGCGACATTTCCAGCTCCACCCGTCTGTTCCCATGTGGTTCTCCTCTCTGCAGTGACAACCACTCCTCGGTGACAGTCATCTCCTGTCTACTTCATTGTCTCACGTGTTTCTATTTCTCCTGCTGACTACCGTGATTTTGTTTTGATGCCTTTGCCCACACCCCTTGCTAATTTTGTTTCTAAATAGCACGGCCTGTGTTCTTGGATGTGGCTCACCAGCATTGCTTCTGTGATCCTCACAGGCACTACCCAACTCAGCTTATTCATCTGGAAGCAGAGCAATTACCCAAGGCAACAGCAGTCAGCAATGAGCGGCTCCATTTAGCTGCCAACGAACGGCGCCAACTGGGACTGGGAGCCAGTTTTATGGAAAGGGTATGTTGCCAGGACTGAAGAGATGTCTCAGAGGTTACAAGAGCATAATTCTCTTTCAGAGGACACAGTTTTGTGTCTTAGCACCCACATCGGACAGTTTACAAACACCTGTAACTAGAGCTCTGGGGATCTGACGCCCTCTTCTGGCCTCCTGGGGCACTTGCCTGCACATGTACAGACTTACACATAGACATATGTGCCATAATTTTTTAAGAACTAAAAAAGGAGATCTGCTATTTACAATCTAGAATATTTATCTTTTAAAAAATACTTTGCAACTGGGCAGTGGGATCACATACCTTTAATCCCAGCACTTGGGAGGCAGAGGCAGGAGGATATGTATGAGTTGGAAACCAGCCCGGTCTACATAGTGAGTTTCAGGACAGTCAGAGCTACCCAGTGAGACCCTGTCTCAGAAAAGGGGAGGGGGATATTTAGTGGCTCTTCCAAAGGTCCCAGCACCCGCATCGGGCAGCTCACAACTGCCTATAAATCCTGTTCTAGAGGATCTTTGCCCTTATCTGGCCTTCGACAGCACACATGTCGCATACAAACATACAGACACACACAAACATAAATTTAAGTAAAAATAATGTTTAAAAGCAGAATCATCAGGAAAGTCCTGAGCCAGCAATGAGAGGGCATAGTCTCACCACACATTAGCATGTATTATGACGCGTATAGAATTCAATCAGTTAACGCGGGCACAAAATAGACAGACAGGCAGACAAGGAGGCAGAACAGAAAACTCAGAAACATACCCGATTGCACATAGGAACTTAGGATACCATAAGGAAATGTTCCAAATCCACGAACCAGCAACGAGGGGCTTGCTCATGTCTCAGAACCAGAGGTGATGAGGGACTGATACAGTTGCTTGTAGAAAACGACAGCCAGATGCTTTCACATAGCAGGACAAGGTAAAAAGATGAGAGGTGATTGAGAGAACATGGCTGCTGTATGCCATAGTCTTTTGGAAGATATGAAAGAGTTAGGACGCAGCTCATAGTAGGAAAACTCCAAGTTAGTCAAGAAAGAAAGGGGGGAGAGGGAGGAAGGAAAAGGGGATCAGGGAGGCAGAGAGGGAGGGAGGGAGGGAGGAAGGAAGGAAGGAAGGAAGGAAGGAAGGAAGGAAGGAAGGAAGGAAGGAAGGAAGGAAAATCTCTCGGGGATGGAGAGATGGCTCAGTGGTTAAGAGCATTGCCTGCTCTTCCAAAGGTCCTGAGTTCAATTCCCGGCAACCACACGGTGGCTCACAACCATCTGTAATGAGGTCTGGTGCCCTCTTCTGGCCTGCAGGCATACATATAGACAGAATATTGTATACATAATAAATAAATATTTTTTTAAAAAAGAAAAATCAGCCACCCAAACAAAAAGCTGCTTTTAAAAAAAAGAAAAGAAAATCTCTCGTCTATTGGGAGACACCCAAAGTAAAATAACACCTAGTGGGTTTCACCGAGGACTGCCTAGAACCTCTGCAATGGTTCAGAAGCATCCAGAGCTGGAGTCCGTAAGGAAGAAAGCCATTATGTGTGTGTGATGTGATGGTGGTTTAAATGAGAATATTTCCTTAGTCTGAGGCATTTGAACATTTGGTTCCCAGCTGCTGGTAGGAGGCGGAGACTGGGATTTGCTGCTGGTGCAAAAGATAAAGTAGAGAACAATGTTTATCATCTGCTACTGTTATCTTTTCTGTGTGCGAGTGTTTGTCCACATGTATGCATGTGTACTATGTGTGTGCAGGATCTACAGAGGCCGGAAGAGGGTGTTAGATCCCTTGGAATTGAAGTCACTGATGGCTGTGAGCAGTCACGTGGGCGCTAGGAACTGAACTCAGGTCCTCTGCGAGAGCAGCCAGTCTTCTTAGTTGCTGAACTATCTCTCACTTCTCAGCCACTGTTTTTCTATGAGTAGAACTAGCATAAACAGATACTTTAAAAGCAGTGGATTTTGTTAAACTATGTGTAAGCCTTTAAAATGGAGGGATAAAGCATAATACGTAAACACTATAACACTGTAAGGAAGGATGAAATACATTTAAGGATGCAAGGATAAGATAAAAGGTAGTGGCATTTTTATATACTGTATCTCTTTCTTTTAAGAAAGGAAAATTGTATTTTATTAATTGATCTATTTTGGTAATAAGGATTAAACCCAGGCCCTGGCACATGCTAGGCAAGAGCTCTACCACTGAACTATGTGTTGACCGAGTTTTCTGTCCTGCCCGGTCCTGCAGCCATTCAGTCCCAAAGAAATACACAGAGGTCTACATTAATTATAAACTGATTGGCCTATTAACTCAGGCTTCTTATTAACTTATATTAGCCCATAATTCTTGTCTGTGTTAGCCACATGGCTTGGTACCTTTTTCAGTGAGGCAGTCACATCTTGCTTCCTCTGCATCTCTGTGTCTGGGTGACAGCTGCAGACTGACCCTTTCCTCTTCCCAGAATTCTCCTGTTCTGATCATTCTTCCTCTACTTCCTGCCTGGCTACTGGCCAATCAGCATTTTATTAAACAAGTACAAGAACCAAATCTTTACAGGGTAAAAACCATTGTCCCAAAGAAACTATGTATTACCTTATCTTCAAATCAGTCTATGAACCAAGAACAGCCTACAGATCACTCTCCTGGCTTTCAGAGGTGAGAATGGCAATACTGGCTCCCTCTAGCAGTGATCTTCTGTTTTGTAGATGGTGGCAGGGACTTGATGAAACCTCTTTCTGGTGCTTCCGAGAGCAAATCCCTGTGTGAAGAAGGAAGCCATGCAGATGCAGAGACCCTGGTGACCCTAGCTAGATCTGAAGTCCCAGAGTTACACCTCCATCTTTAATGTAAAAGTACGTTTTCACCTGGGTATGGTAGCCCACACCTTTAATCCCAGCATTCAGGAGGCAGAGGCAGGAGGATCTCTCTGAATCTGAGGCCAATCTGGTCTGCAGAACAAGTTCCAAGACAGCCAGGGATGTTACACCAAGAAACCCTGTCTTGAAAACCCCAAAGGAAAAGAAAAAGTACCTAATTTCTGGCCATGTTCACAAAAAAGCTTTGAAAAGATAGCCCTGTGGGAGTAGCTGGTGCTTTAGCCTGGAGAAGCTGGCCCTCTGGGAGTAGCTTGCACTTCAGTATGCAGATTTCCATTACTCAGCATCCTCCACTGAGAGCAAGTGGCCTCCACTTGGAGAAGTGGCCCTGATGCAGGTCTGGAGACAGACACATTCTGCATGTCCCATGCCAGGAATTAAGGATGCTGGCTGTCTTCTTGGGTGATAGTGGAAGGCTTGAGACTTGAAGAGCCTCTCACTGGCCATGGACAGGACAAGCTAGACATTTTTATCAATGATATAAACTTCATTGGGTTGAAAACAAGCCCTGATGTTTAGGTCACTAGCCTCGCAGTAACACCCAGGTCATTCACAACAATCATAGCTCATTGGGTAGCTTAAAATTACGCAGCAAAAACAAGGGACAGCACCAAGCATGTCTCCCATCTGTCATAGACTTGAGATCTGTGTAACCAAAGGGCTGCTGAGGGAGGGCTTGCTCTACCGTAAAGAATCTAAAACACTCCAGATACAGCCAGATGTTCACAATTTACGAGGCTCCCAATTCAAATAAGCCAGCCATTAAAGATAAAGAAAACCCAGGGACACACAAGTGTAGACTGGCTGTCTGAGTGCTACTGGGGGACACTTATTGATATTTGGGGGAGCTGATACCATGGTGATAATTTTTTAAAGGATATTTATTGGTTAGAAATACTTGAGAAAATAGATAAGTGATGAACTCTCTGGATTTGCTTCAGAATAATCTAGGGGTAGGATGAGCTAGGGGCACAAGAGAAGATGAACAAACCGGCCCTGGCCTGGAATTGAAACCCGCGGAAGACAAGGATCCTCAAGGGCGTGTATTCTGCACTTTCTTCTGTTGTTTGCGTGCTTTGTTTTCAGGAAAGGATCAAGCCTGGCACCAGACTGGCCTCAAAATGCTGACCATCCTGCCTCAGCCTCCCAAGTGCTGGGTTTGCAAGGGTTTGTACCATGGCTAGCTTTATATTTAAAGGAATATCTTAGCTAGGAGGCTAGAGAGATGGCTCAGCAGTTAAGAGCACTTGTTGCTCTTACTGAGGACCCAGGTTTGATTCCTAGCACCCACCTGCTGATTCACAACTCCAGTTCCAAGAACTCTGATGCCCTCTTCTGGCTTCCACAGGTACCTGCATGCATGTGGTACACATAAAACCTCATGCAGGCACACATTTTAAAAAAAATTAAGCCAGGTCAGAGTTACACAGAGAAACCATATCTCAAAAAACAAAAACAAACAAACAAAATTTAAAAGAACATCCTAGTCAATTAGAACAAATAATGACACATATGTATGAAAATACCACAATGAAACTCATGACTTTGTATAATAACTAAAAACATTAATTTAAACAATTAAATATAAAGTAAAAATATACCTTGTTTTGTTTTTCTTTTTTATTTGTTTGGGTTTTTGTTGTTTTGTTTTCCTGTTACAGGGTTTCTGTGTGTAGCTTTGGAGCCTGTCCTGGAACTCACTCTGTAGACCAGGATGGCCTTGAACTCACAGAGATTTGCCAGCTTCTGCCCCCTGAGTGCTGGGATTAAAGGTGTGCGCCACCACACCTGGCATTGTTTTTGTTTTTCAGAGCAAGGTTTCTCTGTGTAGTCCAGTCCCACCTGTCCTGAAACTCCATTTTATAGAACAGGTTGGCCTCAAACTCACAGATCCACCTGCCTCTGCCTATAGAGAGTTGGGATTAAAGGTGTGCACCACCGTAACCAGGCATGTGTGTGCGTGCATGTGTGTGTGTGTGTATGCATATTTTAAAGGGAAAATAAAAAGAACATTCTAGCCTCTAAAAACTGAGGAAGGGTGGACCACAGACCTGCCCAGGAGTGCAAGTTGGGTCAGAATCACTTTATCTGAGTCTATTGCTGGAGCCACATGGGTAGGTACAGCTGAGTAGGGGGATGAGGGAGGCCTGCGGGGGTAATGGGGGTGAAGGCTGTGGGGCATCTTCACTAGCACGACTCTCTTTCCAGGCAAGCAGCTGGCAGGCCAGCAGAATAGTCAAGCCGCTGCAAGATGCACACCAAACTGCCCTGCTTTGATCTGCTAGAAACTGCTCTCTCTCTCTCTTTCTTCTCTTTCTCTCTCTGCTTCCACTCCCTCCCTCCCTCTCTTCTCTCTCTCTCTCTCTCTCTCTCTCTCTCTCTCTCTCTCTCTCTCTCTCGTTCTTCCCCGCTCCCAGCTTCCAGGGTGCCTGTCCAGGAGTGTTCCAACCAGATCCCTGGGTACTGGGTGTGGTGGGTACTGGGCGAACACTATGCCAGGATGATGTGTCCAGAGAATAGAAAACGGCCTTTGGAAGATGGTGGTACCAGAGTGTCTGGTCGTTTTCCTACTGAAGACACGTCCCAGAAGAAATTCACCTCTTTAGCTGGCTATGTGGGTCCCAGAATCCAGTATTTGATGGTCAGGGACATTTCCAACCAGAGATGTTGGCATATCTTTTGGAGAATTCTCCCGCTTAGCTGTGCCACTGAGGAGGGTTGCAAACTCAAGAGGCACAAGTGTTTGAAGGGCGGAGTGACCCGTGTGCCTCTGGTCACTTGTTTTCCTTATTAGTGTGAATGTGACCTCAGGGTGACTTATTCCCCCACCCCCTACACACAACCTTTCCTGTGCAGCACCATCCAGTGACACTGTGATGACATAGGCATGCCGCTTGTCCAAGAATCACATTGCTGTGCCCAGGGTGGCTATCCTCTTATGATGTCACATTGCATAGATAGATAGACACATGTATTCCTGAGGGAAGTTAAGAACTAAACATGCATGCTTAAAACATAACTGGATCCGTGTTCCCGCACCCTGGAAGTATTATTACTGAGCCATTCCAAACGCCTTGCTTTTTTGAACCCAGGCCTTGTCCTCTATCTCTGTCACCTCTGCACTGGCTGTCTGGCCTAAAGCAGGTGCGTCTTAAAGGTAAGACCAAATGGCAAGGGAGGCTCCAGCACACAGTGGCAGGTGTGCCCGTGCTGCCTGGGTGAGGCTTCCAGAAATTACAGACAGAGCCATTTTTGGCTTTGCAGAAGAGCATCTGCCTTCCTACGCAGCTTCAGAAGCTCCCAGGGGGACGACACCCCCGCCACCGCCCACTCCCCCCGTCCCGTGAACCACCTCTCTTTACACGTCTCAGCTGTAAGGGGGGGAGGGGCTAGAAAAACAGCTGTCTGCAGCCCAAGTCCATTATAAAGGAATTTACAGAATAGAGGTTGACCTAGAGGATGGCTTCCTAGAAGCCCAGAGGCCCTGACGTCCAACCCTCTTGTCCCCCCCCTACCCTTGCCCCCCACCCCACCAGGTTAGAATGTGGGATCGTCCCTGGACGCCTGGAGCGGGTGGGGGAGGGGCGCTCCTCCCCCATCCGCACTGGAGCCTGTGATGTTGGGAGCAGCACTGACAGGAAGGCCATTCTCAGCCCGGTCGGCCCACCCCGGCCACCACTTTCCCCATTGATCTGGCCAAATGAACCCGCACCTGGCTCTCCCGTGTTGTAAACACTTTTATTTTCCCTCGGGTTTATGGCCTCCCCTTACAAGGCTCCGCGACTTGTTTAAAAGTGCGCCAAACAAAGGGCTCTGGGGATTACAGACTAGCTGCTGGTTTATGGTGGTCTTCCTTTGTCTCTTCTTCTCCCGCTCTCTTCCTGCCTCCCCCACCCCCTCCAGCGCCAGGTACACAGGCCCTTTAGGAGAGCCCTCCCAGTCAACTGCTGGGGGCTTCCGACTCCAAACATCTGGTTCCCCTCAGCGGCAAGCTGGCTGACAGGAGGTGTGGGACTGGGCACTGAGACCCTGAGGGTCCTCAGGTCAGGCTTCAGCATATCACCATGAGACGAGGGTTCTGAGATGTCTCCATGGGGCTTACCAAATGGCGCCTCTACCACATAACCTCTCATGGGCCAGCTCAGCTACAGGGTAAAGATATTCTTGGTCTTCTGTTGTATTTTCTGCCAGGCTGGCAAGCTCACACTTGACGCAGTCACTGCCGTGGAAGTCCAGAGGATGTGCTAACTCAAAAGCTGTGTGGATGGGCACCTAGCAGACAGGCTGTCATGTCTGCAACAGACTCTGGTTGCAGGAGCTCCCAGGGGCTGGGTCCAGATAGCAAGTGATAAACAGGTCTATATGTGAAAGAAGAGACTCAAATGTTTGTATGTCCCAACAGCCATTATTCAAAGAGCGAAGAGGTGGAAACAACCCACGTGCCCATCAATGAATAGAGATGATTGAACAATGAGATAATGCATATCATTGAGCCTCTTTGAAAGGAAGAAAATTGCAGTACGCCCCCTGCAGTGTAGACCAGTCTTGAAGACCTTATGCTTGGTGAGATAAGTCAGTCACAAAAGAACGAGGGTTAGCAGCTCAGCTTTATGGAGACAGCAAGAGCAGGGTACTTTCCTGTGACTGTGGGGAAGCAATGGGAGTCACAGTCTAGTGGGACCTCGCAGCTGGAGGGTGGAGATGGCTGTGCACCAAGGTGAGCTTTGGTGCTCCTGAAACATACTCATGGATGCTTTTTAAATGGCCAAGTTAATGGCATGTGGGTTCTATCGCTTCTTTTGACATTTATTTATTTTGTGTGTGTGTGTGTGTGTGTGTGTGTGTGTGTGTGTAGGGAACATCCATGTCACTGTGTGGAGGGAGCACCTGTAGTTCCATATAGAGGGAGCACCCGTGCCACCATGTGGAGGGAGCACCCATGCCACCATGTGGAGGGAACACCTGTATCACTGTGTGGAGGGAGCACCCACGCCACCATATTCACGCGGAGGTCAGAGGATAACTTGCATGAGTCAGCCCGCTCCTTCCTTGTGGTCAGGGGATCAAGTTCACTTTTTCCACTGAGTCAACTAACTGGTCAGCCCTATCACAAATTTTTAATGTGGAAAAAAGTCTTATGGGGGAACATTGCATTTGAGTAGATGATGGATTTAAATATGTTATGTCTTGGACTTTGAGATGTTTGAATCTGAGAGCCTATAAACATTTGCCAGATGGTGGTGGTGCACACCTTTAATCCCAGCACTCAGGAGGCAGAGGCAGGCGGAGCTCTGTGAGTTTGAAGCAAGCCTGGTCTACAGAGCGAGTTCTAGGACAGGCTCCAAAACTACGGAGAAACCCTGTCTCGAAAAACAAAAAAAAAAAAATTGCTATTTCTTCTCTTTTTCTAGATAAATATTGACTCCTTTTATTTTTATTTTTATGTGAATGAGTGTTTGCCCCGGATGTCTGACTGTGTACTGTGTGCATCCCTTATGCACAAGGAGCCAGAAGAGGGCATTGGATCCCCTAGAACTGAATCACAGACAGTTGTGAGCTGCCATGCGAGTGCTGCGAGTCAAACCCAGGTCCTCTGCAAGAGCAGCCAGTGTTCTTATCTGTTGAGCCCTCTCTGCAGCCACTAAATATTCCCTTCTGTACCTCATGGTTTTCAAGGGCACTTATTATGTGATAGTTTCATTTTCTGAAAGTGGAGCTTATGTGGCTTGTACAGTCATCATGGCACACGCCTTTAATCCCAGCACTCGGGAGGCAGAGGCAGGTGGATCTCTGTGAGTTCGAGGCCAGCCTGGTCTACAGAGCAAGTTCCAGGAGAGGCTGCCAAAAACAAAACAACTGAAAAAAAAAAACTACACAACATAAAACAAAAGAACACTGAAGACATTAAATACAAAATATCAATTAAAATACATACACTAAAATATATGTAAAATAGATTTGAAAAATTATGAGAAGCCAGTGTTTTTTTGTTAAGATATCAGGGGGGTATAACATGAAGGAAATAGAAAGAAATTCAGACGGACTGAGTTTTTTATGATTCTTAAGTTATTCAAAGTCATCAGGATGGATTTTTTTTTCTTTTCTTTTCTTACCTTTCTGGTATTTTGAGACAGGGTCTCACTGTAGCCCAGGCTGGCCCAGTTTGCAGTTCTTAGCCACCCTAGCCTGTGCCACACATGTGGCCAGCAATAAATTATTCTTTGCTTGTTTTGGTTTGGTTTTTGAGGCAGGGTTTCTCTGTGTAGCCCTGGCTGTCCTGGAACTCACTCGGTAGACCAGGCTGTCCTGGAACTCACTCGGCAGACCAGGCTGACCTGGAACTCACAGAGATCCGCCTGCTGCTCCCTCCAAGTGCTGGGATTAAAGGCGTGAGTCACCAGCGCCAGCCAGCTTGTCTTAGCTGCTTTTCTGCTGCTGTGATAAAACACCATGACCAAGGCAGCTGCTGGACAGAAGGGTTTGTTTGGATTTACAGTCCCAGTGGACTAAGCATGGCAGGGGAGACATGGCGGCAAAGGGCAGGCATGGTGGGAGGGAAGAGCAGGAAGCTGAGAGCTCAGATTTTCAACCAGAAGCTCAATGCAGAGAGAGCAGGCGGAAAAGGGCTACGTTCAGAGGTCACTCTCAGTGACCTACATCTTCCAGCAAAGTCACACCTCCTAAACCTCTGTTAACAATGTTACCAGGTAGGGGTCAAGTATTTAAATATGTGAACCTATGGGGGACATTTCTCATTCAAGCCAACATATGACTGAATAACATCCCCATCAATCCCCCTGCATCTCCTCCCCCACCCGTGTCTCTTCCCCCTCCTCCCCCCTCCCGTCCCCATAGCCCTGTTTAGCCTGAGACTCACTATGTAGACTGGGCGGGCCTCTGATGCACACCCAGCCTGGACAGCATTTCTATGAGGCTTCCAGTTTAGCTGAGGTTGGTGATTCTCCATCTGTGGCTTTTCTAGCGCTTTAAGTTAGATCACAGATGAGCTGGGAGCAGGGGTAGGGAGCCTTCCACATGGAGGTCAGAGTGAAGGAATCTCACAGGGAGTGGAGTCCAGGCTGGTAAACCAGGAGAAGAGAGTGGAGCCCCCTGGTGGAGAGAGGTGATGGTGCGGTCTCTGCACAAACATTCGCGCCCCGAAGTGTTTCAGATTTTTGGAGTTTTTCTGATTTGAAAATGTTCTGCGGACTTTATTCATTGAAGTTTTAGATTTCAGAGCAGCTTTAGCTTCAGGCTTTTGGATTAAGAGTGCTCAAGAGGTACCCGGGTTTCCTGGGAAACTGCCCTTTGAGGGCATCCTGCACCCTAGAGAACTTAACGCCCTTGGTCCCCTTATGGGCATTTAGAATCCACAATGCCCTCTCTGTCACATACCATCTCATTTATTTCTCCTAGCAGTGCCAATATATATTGGGTACATGAATTGTCTTTTGGGGGCACCTCTTTGCCTTAAACTTATTTTTGGTGTTGGTGGCACCCAATCTTTATTGTTGCCGATGGCAAAATATCTCCTTCTCCAGAAACAAAGCAGGTGGGAGGTCCGAGTTGGATCCTCTGCCCACAAGCAAACCCTACAGAAAGGATCACTGAATATAATTCTCCAAGAATAGAAGAAGCTGCTGTTCCAGGCAGGTCAACCACACCCCAGTAGATGCCCCACACCCAGAAGTATATGGACAGCACAAATTGGAGTTGATGGGTTTTTCAATTTAAAAAGCAAAAAAAGGGCATGAAGTTGAACATATGAGGAGGGGCCACAAGTCTAGGAGGAGTTAGGCTGAAAAGATTATCAAAATCCATAGTAGAAAATTCTAAAATACAAAAAAATTTAAAATATACTCATGAGAGCTTTTTTTGCTTTGTTTTGTTTTGCTTTTAATTGAGACAGGGATTCTCTGTGTATCCCTGGCTGTCCTGAAACGTGCTCTATACTCAAAGCTGGTCTCAAACTCACAGAGATCCGCTTGCCTCTGCCTCCTGAGTGCTGGGATTAAAGGCAAGTGCTACCACTGCCCAGTTGAGATATTATTTTTTTTAACAGGATAGTTTCCTTTTCCTACTTAAACATCCACAATTGAAGTTTTGTGTTCTAAACTTGTTTGAGGGGAACATGCCATGTTTCAAGCCAGCTGAGGAAATGTCACATGGAGAGTTGGTGGCAATATCATTTAGCCATCATAATCAATGTCACTTTAGCATCAAAGGAATCCTATTGATCATTTCTATTAGAGTAGATAGAACTGAAGATGTTGCCTTAACTTTAGGAAACGGTGTTGACAGAAATTCCATGCAAATGTGCTACTGGTCCAGAAAAAGATAGATCAAGTTGGTTTTAGTGTCTACCCTGTGGCAGAGGACTTGGGAAACATCCCCATGGGTTCCAAATCTGTGCCAACTAATCTCAAAAAAAATTTTTTTAAATTTTTTTTATAATATTTAAAATATTGGCTGGGGCTGGTGGCACACACCTTTAAAACCCAACACTTGGGCATAGGCAGGTGGATCTCTGTGAGTTTAAGGCTAACCTGGTCTATATCATGAATTTCAAGACAGACAGAGCTACCTAGTGAGATTCCGTCTCAAAAACAAAACAAACAAACAAACAAAGATTTTGAGAATAAAATTAATGCATACTGGACGTGTACAGATTTTGTCTTGCTGTTCCTTATTCCCTAGACATTGCCGTTCCCAATGCCAACTATTCACACAGCATTTACACTGTTAGTCATTACAAGAAATCCAGAGATGGTTGAACGCGAGAGGGTGTGTATTGGATCTATAAGGGTCACACAAGGGACTCCAGGCAACCTGACCGTAAGATCCGTAAACCAATCCCCTTGCCTGAGGGGCGGTTGGACCACGGAGCCCGGAAGCGGTTTATGGCCACACAGCGCCACCTACTGCTCATTTCCGGAGTAAAGAAAAGCCCGGTATGAAATCAAGGGGGGCTGCAGACTGAGCTCAACAGAAAGAGAGAAGTAAGTGAGGCTGAAGCTGGGCTAGTTTGTCCTGTGGCTTGCCACCTCCAAGGACTGGCTGCATCTAGCGACGTCTGCCAACCGGGAGCCATCAGATAAAACGGGAGGGTTGCGCCACACGCTGACTCACAGGCGAGACTCCTGAGGCTGTGCCTGTGCGCTCCGTGGGTCAACAGCCAACTGAATCAGACACACCAAGTAGAAAGTGGCCTTCTCTTTAATTATCTTAGGAAACGACACTCCTCGGCACCAGGCTGTCTAGGGACGGGCTAGGAGGTTGGGTATGGCAAGTCTATTGCTCCCTGACTCACTGGCACGACCCTCTCCCAGCACTGCTCTTCAGAGAAGACTCAAGGAGGAATGAGAGAGGGGTGTTTTAAGGTCTCCCTTATCCGATCCATGTGACCAAGCCAGGGCTTTCCAGAACTCTTCAGAACAGGCGAGGCATCTGGGTGGCTGAGGGAGAGATGGCAGCCTGCCACCATGCGGGCAATGTAAGCAATATATCACCCCAGCAGGCCGTATTCAGTGGCTTCCACTCACTTTGCCATGTCTGCATTCTGACACCCAGATGTCAGAGCTGGGGAGGGCTAAGGACACCCGGGTTCACACTAGATGCCTGTTGGGTATTCTGCGGGAACAGAATAAACAGGCCGTGGAACCCTTGAGCTGCTCAAATGTAAGCATACTGGGATACACAAACACTGCCTTGTGGGGAGTGTGGGGTTAGCTTGTGGGATCTCCTGGAAGGAGCAGAGGCCACCACAGTGAACCGGAGCAGCCGAGGATGGGTGCTCAGCCTCTCTGGATCAGGAGCTGTGTGTTTGCGCCTGTCAGACTCCATGTCACAGACAAACATCTCAAGCCATCTGGACAACCAACAGCAAAACCAACCTTGTAACAGGGGAACCGGGGACTCGATGGTTCCGAATTTACGGTGGACCGCTTGAGGGCGGCCCCACCGGATGGGGTGAAAGCCACACACAGTCAGTTGAAACTGTGCTTTAAGTTTGGAACCTGGCTCTTCTGGCTAGTGGAGATGCACTCTGATGTTCTTTCATGATCCTGGCGGACAGCAGAGGTCACAGCCCCCAGTTGGTCACACAAGGTCACAACCACATGCTATAGCTGTGGGTTTCTTCAGGGTGGATGGACCACAGTGTTTTCGACTTAGGGTATGTCAACGTGCTGTGTGGGTTTACCAAGGCACAATCTGGTCATTATTTAAGAAGCAGCGGTAGATGTTGAGGCTAGTGAGAGTGGATGGTGAGCTAGACTCAATTCTTTCTGGTTTTTCTTTTTCTTTTTTTCGAGACAGGATTTCTCTGTAACTTTGGAGCCTGTCCTGGAACTAGCTCTTGGAGACCAGGCTGGCCTCGAACTCACAGCGATCTGCCTGCCTCTGCCTCCCGAGTGCTGGGATTAAAGGCTTGCGCCACCAGCACTAGACCCAGTTCTTAGTTCCTTAAACTCCTTAGCTAAATTACTCCTCCCCAGCATGCTTTTTATCGCCATCCTACACTTGGCTGCACGTAGTTTAAACCTCCTGAAGGGGAACCAGGATGTCAACACCACCAATCTAGCTGAAGCTTGTTAAAAGCGGTCTGCTCCACTTATAGCTACGGTGAAACAGAGGGTGTGGCCTGGTGGAATAAGGACTAAACAGTCATAGGAACAGTGGGCTGGTGGGCACCCTTTCTGGGGTCTTTCTTTCTGCTTTGTGTAGACATCTTTGCACATTTCCCCACAAATACTTCATTTCTGGATTCTTATTTTATTTATTTATTTTGAGAGAGAGGGAACTGAGAAAGAGCAGTCTGTTTGCAAAAAGCAGTGGGCAGCTTCCAGTTTCCGGTTGCCTGCTGCGCCTATCTCCACAGCCTGGCGACCCAGTGGCTTGTTCAGGGCGGTCTGTTTGCTGACTGCAAACAAGAGCCCTGCTGGGGACGTCAGGGAAGCAGCTGCTGGGTGTCCAGTGCAGCTTGAGTGTGGTTTGTAAAATAAACGGACTCTAATTTGGACAAATACGGCTGGGGCCTGGAACCCGGGGCAGCTAAAGCTGCAAGGAGGTGTTGCCCTGGAGGGACCTTGTCTCCAGGACCCAGTGGGAAATGGGAGTGGCCCAGGAATGTGGGCCAAGGACTACTGTCTGCTCGCGGTGGAGCCGACAATAGCCCGCAGCCATTTGACACCTTTGGTATTGGACTTGTCTACAAAGGAGAATTGGTAGAGGGTGCTATTGAGTGTTTGTTTACAGTTACCTCATCTTCTCAGAACCACAAGCTCAGCTAGGTTTGAGGCTTAACGTCCCTACGGACAGCTCAGGCAAGAGCCTATCTAGGACAGGTGTCCGCCTTTGCCAGGCTCTGGGATGAAACAGTACATCAATCCCCAGCTGAGGGGGAGCTGACTGGAAAAGGGTCCATTCATCATGAGGAATTCCGCAGAGGCCACTGTTGAGGTCGCTACAGCACTGAAGCCAGGCCTTGCAGGACTGGAGGCCTCAGGAGCGTGTGGGGGTGACCTGTGCTGGACAGGCAGGAAGAGTCACTGCAAAGGTCACTTTGGAGGCCTGGGAAGTTGACTGGCTCCACGACTGCTCATTTCTTTCCTAGGGGACCACAGAGGGGGACCTAGGAGCTGAGTCTTCGTGGTAACGGATGCTGTCTGTTTAGATCTGTCAGCCCGCTGCACAATCGAATTTGCCCTTCTCCATGACCAGCTTGGTCTTCCCACCCGACTACAGTGCCACGCTGGGAGTGGGGACTAAGGACCATCTCAAGCTCAGTCTGCGGTCTGTGCCACAGGTCTGCCCAGTCCTCCTTCCCACCCGTGGACTAAGGATAAAGTATCCACCCCACCCGACAAAGGCTGTGTGGTTCACAAGACCCAGTGCTGAAGTAGAACAGTGGAGCCTGGGGCCAGCAGAGGAGGCACAATTTTTAGTTTAGGAAGCAAAGGATCCTCAAGATGGATGATGATGGCAGCCCAAGAACATAGACGTGCCCAGTGTCATTTTAAAGTGGTTAAGCTGGGCGTTGTGCCCCAGGCCTGTAACTCCAGCTCCTCAAAGCTGAGGAGGGACGATCACATCTCACGGCCAGCTTGCAAAACTGAGAAAGACTTCTCAGAATTAAAGCGAGAGAAGAGTTGTGGCTGTAGCATCCGCGTACAAAGTCCTAGACTGACCCTCCAGTGATACACACACACACAGATGCAGCCATACACAGACACACACCTGTGCATGCACAGACACATGTGCATAAACACATACAGACATACATTGGCACACATGCAATGGTGAATTTCATGTTGTCTACATTCTGCCAGTCAAGGCTGTGGTCCAAATTTAAACTGAGCGAGTGAGCAAGGGCGTGTGTTCTACCACAGACTAGAAAGTCACCGGAGATGAGTGTTAGAAGTCCTTTCAGCGTTTTTCGGGACTTGGCTCCAAGATGACCCAAAAAAGGAGAAACAACAGTCGTGCCAAAAAGGGCCACGGCCATGTGCAGCCAATTCGCTGCACTAACTGCGCCTGCTGCGTGCTCAAGGACAAGGCCATTAGGAAGTTCGTCATTCGGAACATCGTAGAGGCCGCTGCCATCAGGGGCATACCCGAAGCAAGTGTCTTCGATGCTTATGTGCTCCCCAAACTCTATGTCAAGCTGCATTGCTGTGTGAGCTGTGCTATTCATAGCAAGGTAGTCAGGAATCGATCTCGGGAAGCTCGGAAGGACTGAACACCACCACCATGATTTAGACCTGCTGGTGCTGCACCACGACCTCCACCAGAGCTTCATAAAGGCTTCATAAAGGCAGAAGAAAACACCTTGGAAAAATAAAATGGGACTTATACTTTTAAAAAAAAAAGTCCTTTCAGCATGAGGAAGTACAGATAGTTGACAGGAGGACGAGGCATGGTGGCCATGTCTGTAGACCAATGGGCTGCCTCTCATTAACGGGCCTGCCCATTCAGTCATTTTTCCCTTATCAAGATGGAATGCTTCATAAGACATTTGTTATTGAGGTCCTCATGTACATAAGAGTCCTGTGGCCTCCCAGGTATCTTTCCTTTCTTGTTCCTCTCTCCATAGGACAGGTGATCTATCTATCTATCTATCTATCTATCTATCTATCTATCTATCTATCTATATCTATCTATCCATCCATCCATCCATCCATCCATCCATCTATTCATCTTTGTGGTTCAGGCTGGCCTTGAACTCATAGCAACCTGTCTGCTTCTGCCTCCTGAGTGCCAGGGCACCACCACACCTGGCAGCCACAGGGGAAAACTAAGAGTGAGGATGAGACCCCGACGCCGGGCTCTGAGCATCCACACTGTACAGAAAGCTCAGCTAGAGCCAGATAGAATGACTGTCGTTTTCATTTTGGATTGGCCTCAGTTTCCCCAGTGTTCAGCATAGGCTCACACTCAGAGGAGTGGTACAGGGAGAATGCATTGTCAGCAGGGAAAGGAAAGAGGAAGGGAGGGAGGGAGGGAGGGAGAGAGAGGGAGGGAGGGAGATGGAAGAGAAGGGCCTCTATATTCTACCCACTGTCCACCCTTTTACACCTCCTTGTTCAGACGAAAGGACATTCCTGAGCCAGAGAGGTTAAGGCCAAAGGCGCTTGCTTTTGTGAGTAAGCATGACCTAGCTGGGGTCAAGACCAGACCTCCTGGTGGCTGATCCAAGTCCACCCCTCCCCGCTCCCATGTTATATGAAAACTTGACAATCAGCATCGCCCTTTGATGACTTCAGTGAAGTCCAATTAACTCCCACCTGGAATAACTGAACTTTTGTGTCTCTCTTATTTGTTTCTTTGATAGCTTCTGTTTGCCCAGGTAGAGTAAAGTTTGCCAAGATATGGAGTCTGTGTAGAAGACCTTGCTTTTTCTGCATGCTGATAAGCACGCCAGCACGCTTATTTCATCGACAGAAGTGCGGGTTCACCCATCTGTGTGGCTTTCCAAGGCTGCCCCCTGGTGGTGGGCCCCAAAGAAGAAACGAAAATAGTCCCCGGTAGGCAGCCATCTGGGCTTGCGCACGCAGTGTGAGTACTGTGTTCATGAACTGTACCCCGGACTGTATTGTCATTTGGAAGGCGCTCCGTTCTCAGTCACTGGGGTGGCAATGTCATCAGATAGACAAAAGCAGCTCAAACAGGAAATTCTGCCAGGGGTGGTGGCGTGCACACCGTTAATCCCAGCACTTGGGAGGCAGACACAGGCAGATCTCTGTGAGTTCGGGGCCAGCCTGGTCTACAGAATGAGGCTCTGTCTCAAAACAAAGAAACAACAAAGAGGGGAAATGATTAAGCAGCAAGGTTTTTGGTTCTCTCTCTCTCTCTCTCTCTCTCTCTCTCTCTCTCTCTCTCTCTCTGTTATTTGGGCTTTATCAGTCACACAAATAGTGGAGAGAGCCCTGCATGGTCAATGAGCTAGTTTGCATTTCAGATTCTGATGCAACAAAAAGAGAAGCAAACCGGAACTGTGCACTGGACAGCCACTGTTCTCGCCTGGCTGGTGACCAAGTGTGGTGTGTGCCCCCCCCAACCCCACCGTCGGAGCTGTGTAGCCAGCGGGGTAGAACAGTAAGCCAGGTTCCTGGGGCACCTTGGCTTTTCTCACAAACCGAATAGAACCGAAACCGGGGCGGAGCCAAGAAGACCTGCAAGGTCCCAAGCTGGAGAGGCGGAGGCGGAGGAAAAGCTGTGGATGGCTGGCTTCCCAGGAGCACTTGCTCACACCTGGTGGCAGCCCCTTCCCCTTCCCAGTAAGCCAGAAGAAACGCACCCAGAAGAGCTACCTGGAACCCCTGGGCACAGCCTCTGGCTGTTTATTACATAGTTTCTGCTACCTCCTAGGGTCACCTGGAGGAGTGGCGCGTCATCCCTTAGGGTCTGGCGACATCTACTGGCAGCCGCTGTTACTACGTAAATGGACTTTTGCGAGAAAAGCGTCCACCCAACAGTGAGGGAGGATTTTATCCACAATCTTCACCTGCCTTTGGGCATCTTTAGCTTCCAAAACAGGATGTGTTACCTATGAAGTGTCCCTATGAAAATACCGTTCCTCAGGTTGGGTGTGCGTTAGGTGGCACAGCACCTGCTTAGCACGCCTAAGGCCCTAACCAGCCAATCAAACAGTAAACGTCCTCACCTCCATGTAAACACACCTTGAGAGAGGTCAGCCACAAAGGGCCAGCTCTGGGTGACCCTCCTGGAACCTCACTGGAGGGAACGTGGGTCTATCCACACACAGTGGAGACCCGGCCCTGGTGTCATCCTGTGCAGGGGACCGGGAAATCCACAAACAAGCCAGCCCACATCCTGGTGGTACTTATCGACGCTGCCATCAGCACGGGTTCCCTTCTGCCTCATGGCTGGCCAGTGCAGGGTAGGTCTCACAGAGGAAATCGTGTTTAGAGAGGACTTCCATTGATTCATTCAACAAATTGGAGCCAAGGGCTTCCATGTTCTGGCACTACGCTACCAACAAGGCAGAGAGCAACGTGGAGTGAGGCAGGGTAGCGGTGAATGGAGAGACACTTCCCTGATAGCTGTACTGTTTGAAAGGAAGCGGCCTGGGGCGCCAGGTGGGAGTGGGGCGTTCCTACCAAACTCTAAGGGTCAGGGAAGGCCTTGCTTACAGGAGTGTCCTCAAGGAAGGGGAAACCTTCGAGTATTGTGGAGACAGAACAAGGGTGTGGGAGAAGCTGAATAGGTAACTTGTGTAGGTAAAGCCCTGAGATGTGTGTTTGGGGTGTGTCCTGTTTGTGTTGTGTGTTTGTGTTGCTGAAGTGAGATTTCAGAGTGAATCTTTACTCTAGATGGAACGAAATAGCATAGCGTTTCCATTGTTGCGGTTTACTACAGAGGAATTAAGTCATAAATTATGTTTAGTTTTAAAATTATGAGCTTTTTTTTGTTGTTTGGTTGATGTGTGTCTCTGAGGCTAGAAGAGGGCCAAGAAAGGTCCCTTGGCGGTACACGAAGTTATGAGTTACTCCACAGGGCCACTGGGAGGAAACTCTGCCGGAGCAGTAAGCTCCCTTGACCTCTAGCCCAAGAACTAGATTATTTGTTTGTAGAGACAGGATTTGGCTGTGAAGCTCTGGCCTGTTCTGGAACTCACTAGGTAGGCCAGGCTGGCCTTGCACTTGCAGAATTCCATCTGCCTCTGCAGTGCTGAGCTACTAAAATTTTTAAGAGCCCCAAGATAACCTGTGCTAATGCAAGCTAGGCCTGTTGCATTCAGCCACCAGGTGGCGCTGTAGTCTCAAAAATTGACGGACGTCCTTGTTCCCCAAGGAGATGTGTTAACTTCGAAAACGTTCTAAAATATTTGCCAAGCGCCCTCCGTGGTAGTGCACACCTTTCATTTCAGCACTTGGTAAGTGGAGGCAGGAGGATATCAGCGTTTGGCCACACCAACTGTAAGTCCACCATCATGGAAACTCCAGGTATCCTCCATTAACTAGTGTAGCACTCCAGATTCTTTTCTGGTGGCTTCCTGCCCTCACAGGGAACCCCATGTCCTCATGAACCAAGGTGCTGCTGGGGCCTGGTGTCTACTAGCCCACCTTTCTGCCTTGTCCTGTGGGTTACATGGAAATTCAAGGCCAGTGATGTTGGCCCCAAACTCAGAACCCACCAAACCAGAACCATAGGAACCCTAAGGCCCAGTCTCCATGGCTACTGCAGCCACCAGCCCTGCGGAGCCTGTGAATGTGGCCCCTGATCTGTGTGTGTTTGGGGGCGGGGCACAACACTCTTTATTCCATGACTGTCTCATTGTGCCCCTGGCAGATGAAAACAAACAAACAAACAAACAAACACCAAAAGGGTAGATCCCAGAGGTTTTCGGTTTTGGCCCAGCCGGTGGGCTTGCTTTTCAGTCTTGTATGTACTTGCTGCAGCCGCAGTGTCCACTGCAGACTAACTCCCGGGATTACTGTCGACGCCATACTCCACAGTGTTCCAGGAAACCTCCACGCTGCCAGCCACACTTATATCCTGTCTAGATGCCAAACACAGCAGAAACGCCTGGCAAAAAGCCATCATGCGTTTGGGTTTAGAGAACCTTGACAAGGGGTCTGTATGGGTTCAGCACGTTCATGCCTGCTGTGGAGCTACCCACCTGATACATGTCAGCAACGTTGCTTTCCCGAATGCGCTCGCTCTGCGGTTATTGACTCTTTGAGGGTGTGTAAGACCCCCCAGAGTGGGGAGACTCTCACTCGAGTCTCAGGATAACACGACCCCCCAAGAACTCACGAGAGACCATCCTTGCTGCAATCACACGAGGTTTAATGACAGGAACCACCTGGGGCCGAAACTCACATCCTGCAGCAGGGGTAGCAGAGTTCGGAGTTCGACCCTGAGTAGCTGGGAGAGGGGGTATTTAAGGAAAGAAACGAAACCACAACCCAAAGGGGGTAGGGAGGGCGTCATTGGAAAATTCCGAAAATACCAGTGATCATTGGAAAATTCTGAAAATACCAGTGATAATCACAAGGGGGTAACTCCCCATTTCTCAAGATTATTCTCAAGATGATAATCTAACTTTATGGTCAGCTAGTTCCTGGAACAGAATCACTGAACCGGCTAACCTAGATTTTTGGCTCTACTCTTCCTGCTAGAGGGTCTGGATTTTATCCAGTCTTTCAGGTGTAACCCTCCCTCAAGGTATAGCAGGCTTGGGGTATCCAGTGGTGAGCCCAATAAGGCAGGCCTAGTCTTGGGGAGCTCAAGGAGTGCAGGGGATGTTTATCACTCAATGAGCAAGTACCCTAGTGAGAACACAGGGTGCTTTGGGGGTACTGGGCACCCCCTAGCTGTGGATGACATTACAGAGGCTCTGGGCCTTATAACCAAGTCTGAGCATCAACTCCCTGACTCCCTAAGGTGTTGTGGGCCAGGAGAACCCACCACTGTGGGTGCAGACTTCTAGACCTGGTGGGTTGATGCACACGGAACAAAAGCAGCACCAAAGCTGGCCCAGACCCAAGCAGTATAAGGGACCCCTTTTCAGCCAGATTATCAGGTTGCTTTGTTTAGTTGAGGGATACAGGAAGGCAGAGCGAGGGGGACACAGGGCACTGGAGACCTGTTAGCTCCCAGAGACAGGGCCAAGGTATTCTTCACCCATTCCACAAAATTAACAAAGCATTGGTCATGCTAGCTCCTTACCATCCCTTTCACTAACAGGTTAGCATTCTCTAGAGAAATCAGCTGTTCTTCATGTTCTTGCTCCTATCTTTATTATGTTTTCTACCCCACCCCCCACCCCAGTCTTTTCTCACTTGGAGGCAAATTAAATGGTTCGGAAATCCTCTTGGTGAGGAGGTGGCTTGAGATCCAGCTCGGAACAAAGAGAAATTTGCATGTCTTCCAGTCCTGTGTAATTATCCATTTCCTCTTTCTGGCTCCATCTTGAAAACAGTTACTGCAGGAGCATTCTCTTCCTAGATAAACACTTGAGGCAGGGGGCTGCTGGGATGACTCTGCTGTATCTGTCGGACGTTTAGGGTCCCCCACTTCTGACCCGAGTGCTCCTCAGAGATGTGACCTGGGCTCCTGAAGGACCACAAAGGACAGGAGATACAAAACACAGGCCCTTCTTGAGGATGGTTTCTTGTGGCTATGCTTCTTATATTTAATATCTATTAACCATGCCACATATTCTTGCTGGTAAGTGGAACACTAGAATCAGCAATGAGAACCCCAGCACTCCAACATGTGGTTTGCTGTGTGGTCTTGACACACTTTTAGGATGGCAATAAAAACTCATTAAGGAAAAACTTCTGCTCAAGGGAATAGACTCTTGTGTGTGGGGTTGTGTGTAGTACGGATGACACTGGACACCTAACATTCCCAGCGTCAGTGACGGGGCTAAGCGGCCACCCCTAAGAAGGCAGGGTCCCCTTAAACCACACTGAAGAGATGTTGGAAGGATGGTTATTCCTTTAATGAGATACTCTTCCTTTCCAGAATTCCCCAGCAATTCTCCTAGGTCCCTAGGAGCCCAGCCATGGTAGGATGACTGCATCTGTCTGCCTTTCAAAGGCTCTACCGTGGGTTTTTTTTTTTTTTTTTTTTTTTTTTCTGGACGCTGACCACAGCCTATAGATGCTTTTATGGTACTTTGGACATCCTTATTCTCTCTCTAAGGCCCCCCCGCTCTAGTTTGCTTTCTGTGGCTGTGACCACAGTGCACCTTGGAGAGGAAAGGGTACATTTCAACTTATAGGCCACAGCTCATCATCGAGGTACTCAGGACTGGAACGTGGCGGCAGGGGCGGAGGCAGACCCACAGAGGACCTCTGCTCACTGGACTCAGGGCTGGAACATGGCGGCAGGGGCGGAGGCAGACCCACAGAGGACCGCTGCTCACTGACTTGCTTCCTCTGGACTTGCTCAGCAGCCAGGAAAACCCCTCACAGACATGTCCACAGGCCAGTCTGACGGAGGTTGTGACTCAGTTGAGGCTCCCTCTTCCCAGATGTCTCTAGTTTGTACCAAACTGAGAAGAAACTAACTGATCCCCTCCCTTCTCTCCTTTTAGCTGACTCTGACTTGGCTTGACTAAGAGAGTATTTTTTTTGTTTTTTCGGTTTTTTTTGTTTGTTTGTTTGTTTTGGTTTGGTTTGGTTTTGGTTTTTCGAGACAGGGTTTCTCTGTAGCTTTGGAGCCTGTCCTGGACCTAGCTCTTGTAGACTAGGCTGGCCTCGAACTCACAGAGATCCACCTGCCTCTGCCTCCCAAGTGCTGGGATTAAAGGCATGCGCCACCACTGCCTGGCTGTTTTGTTTTTTTTCTCTGTGAAAAAGTCCTCCAGGCTGTCCTGGAACTCACTTTGTAGACCAGGCCGGCCTCAGGCTCACAGAGTGCTGGGATTGAAGGTGTGCACCACTGCTGTCTGGCTTAAATTCTTTTATTCGTGAGGCTAGGAACCCTGAAAGGAGGTCCCGATTTCTCTGGTATCATCTGATAACTATAGACACCCCAAAACTCCTGGTAACAACTTGAGTAGCAAAGTCAGGATTAGGACTCAGTTCTTCCCGAGTCAACTCCCACCTTGCCATCAAATGAAAGCCACAGACTTGCTTGTCCCACTGCCAGCCCCACAGTGGAGCAGCCTGCCACCTCGTAACATTATGATCCAAAGAATCATTTTAAAAGCCAGAGCTGCAGTTCTGATGGTTCTGATGGTTCAGCTCTCTCTGACTCAGACCTGAGACGAGCTGTAGATTGTAGATTTACAGCTGCTTCCTGCATGGATATTGCTGCATGACGGCCCCTGGTCAGGCAAACGCAGTTGTCTAAAGCTACCCTAGCATTGTCCCCACGCAAACCTGCTCCTCTCCAGTCTCCAGGCAACAGAGCTGGAAGTTATCCTCAGCTGACCGCACTCCCTCATTCCTCAAAGAATGAAGAAGCGGGCTGTCTCAGTTGCCTTTCTGTTGTGATCAAATACCTTAATAAAGGCAATGCCGATAAGAAGGGGTTTGCTCTGCTCACAGTTCAAGGTTACAGTCTATCGTTGTGGGGTGGGGTAAGGCCGAGGCAACAGGAGCTTAAAGCCGCTGGTCACCTCCCATCCACTGCCAGGAAAGAGAGAGCCATGGATGTTTATGCATGCTTAACTCCATCTCTCTTTCCTACAGTCCAGGAGCCCAGCCCAAAAAATGGTGCCACCTACAGCCAGGAAAGAGAGGCACTTGGGGGCCTCCCCTCCCGGGGCAGGTACCAGAGAAAGAGGCAGATGGTGGAGGGTGATGAGGACCAAAAAGGAAACAGAGAACTGGAGAAAGGAAGGGCAGAGAGGCTGGTTCAGGTTAGACTCAGGATGCTCCCTCTCCCCCGAGCCTGAGAAGATTCCAGATCTGGAGAGGAATGGGATGTCTGCACGTTAGAAGGGGAGAGAGAGCAGGGGCAGGCGGAATTGGATGGCCTGCTCCTGTGGCCTTCGCTCACCACACACTGCCCCAGTCACATCTCTGTGTTCTGGGGACAACCACAGGGTCTGACAGGCAGCCGTCTATTGGTCCAGGGTTTAATAATTATTGCACATTTGGCACACATCAAGCTCTGCGCTGTTAGTCCATCCTGCAACGGGGTCAGAAGAAACAGACATCTACTCCTCCTGTGATCAGTAATTTAAAGAAAGTAGGGACCAAAGAGCCTGTAAAGCCCGGGGGAAAGGAGGACTGGATTCCCGGGGAGCTGAGGACAGCTAGGGAGAAGGAATTCTAAGCCAGGCTGCACAGGGTGAATTTAAAACAATGAAGTCTGGGCTCTGAAGAGATGGCTTTTGTAGAGATCCAAGTTTAGTTCCCAGGCCCCATGTTGGGCAGCTCACAACCTCCTGTAACCCCAGCTCCAGAGGAATCTGAGGCCCTCTGCTGGCCTCCAAGGGTACCTGCACGCAAATACACATATCCTCTGCATAGACATACACATAATTTAAAAAAATAAATAAATCCTTAAGGTCCAGGAAAACGAAACAAAACAAAACAAAAAAACACCCACACAGAGCTCTAAAAGCCAGCATTACGTCACCTAGATTTTTGTCTTGAATCTATGAACAAGGGCTACAGTGAGTCAAAGAGGCTTGCTCAAGGGCTGTGGGAGGCAGCCCCCAAAGCCATGTATTGAGTGAGGCACATCCTGTTTTTGTCTTCCTTGCCCAGGCTTGGCTATCCAGCAATGTCCCCTCAGCACTTTACATGAAGGGCACTGGGGGAGCAGGTGACATAGGGACAGCAATCTGTCACAGGTCCGAATGGCCCACCCTCCGCACAGGGTTCCCACTAGCAGATGTGCCCCATGTGAGTCCCGAAGAGCAAACCTCCCCGCCAGAAGCTAACCTGGCCCAGGCAGGAAGAAGCCGATTCCTTCGCTCTGCTTTCCTTTGGACTCTGGCGGGTGATGCCATTCCCACTCAGCTCGGGGAGCTAAATTTCTACTCTGCCATTTTATGGTGGAGGAATTTGTTATCTAATGAGATTTAAATAGGAAATGAGCTCCTTAAACATGAGGCCAAGCGACTTGCATAACAACCAAGGGGAAAAACTATTAAAGACTCACTGGGTAAAGAGGGGCTGTCCACTGACTCAGTCTGCACCGACTTATTGGTGCGTTGGGACACATCTGGCTCCTCCTGTCAGGCCGAGCTAAGCACTCTGAGGAATCCGTAGCAATGAAATGCGTTTCAAAGGCAGCTACCCATTAGTTCTGCAGGGCTAAAATCTCTACATCTGACTGACCCCGATCTCTGCATCTTGTCTCTTGACGAACCATTCAGTGTCCCCACAAGTGCCCCAGACTCAACTTTTCCTAAGCAAAACATACCACTTCCCACCATTCCCTGCCTGTTCCCACCTCAGACTATCCAAGCTTGTGTGCTGTAGACAATTCCCTTTGCCACTCAGCGCAGCCTTAGCCACCAGGCCCTTGGGTTTCACCTGCTTGGCTTTTGATGAGGCTACTCTTGCCCCGCCCCCGTCCTCCCTGAGGCACATGGGTACAGATCTTCACCACCCCTCACCTCCTTTCTTTCAGGCCAACTCCTGTTAACCCCACAGATACAAGGAGAAAGACCACTGACCCAAATCATGGCCAAATTCACTAAAGGAAGCTTTTCTGTCTGTGTACACAAGCTGACTCTCCTCAAGGAGGGGTTCAAGAGATTGGCAGTGGATGTGGGGAAGGTTAGGGCTTTTATAGCTCAGGGGTAGGGGACTTCCAAATGGAGGGTGGTGTGACAGGCAAATAGTTGGGGTTCCAGAAACAGAACATAAGCAGAGCAGTTGGCCATGACGACCTGCTGAAACAAAGACACAGTCACAAGGTAGTCATAACAAGGTAGTCATAGGTGGCCATAATAACCTTTTGAAACAAAGGCATGGTTGCTGTTTCCTGGAACAGGCAGTACAGAACCATTCATAGTTAAGGTTACAGGTGGGCTATAGCCCAATCCTTGAGAAACAGGCTCAATCATACACAGGGATGGACCTAGTTTGTCTTTACTGTAAGAAGGCTGATTTATCACTAACTACTCAGCTGTAGGGCTTGGGTTCAAGTCCATGCTGCTCTCTGGCCCCCGACATGCTGAGTTACTAAATAAATATAAGAGAAGGACAGTGAAGAAAACACTTCCAATGCTTTTGTTGTTTTGTTGGAGATGGGGTCTTATGTAAGCAAGGCTATCCCCTAGAACTCGAAATGCAGACAAAGCTGGCTTTGAACTCCCCATTCTCCTACCTCTACCTCCCAAGTGCTAGACCGATAGGCATACATCACTATATTCTTAGAAAAAAAATCTTTTTTAAAAAAATATTTATTTATTATGTATACAATATTCTGTCTTCAGGCCAGAAGAGGGCACCAGACCTCATTACAGATGGTTGTGAGCCACCATGTGGTTGCTGGGAATTGAACTCAGGACCTTTGGAAGAACAGGCAGTGCTCTTAACCTCTGAGCCATCTCTCCAGCCCCGAAAAAGAATCTTTATTTTGTTCTTTGAGACACAGTTTTCTTATTATGTCAGGCTGACCTCGAACTCATTATGTAGCCCAGGCTAGCTTTGATTTAGTAGCAATCCTCCTCTCCCATCCTCTCAAGTGCTGAGATTGCAGCCAAGTGCCACTGCGCCTGGCCCAGGGCTCATTGCTTCAAAAGCATGCAACTTTCTTGATGATGGAGTATAACAACCAGGCAGTAGCCTCCTCTTACATGGGAAAAGACCACACACTGGAAGATGGTACCCTCCCCTTACATCAGAGAACAGCACACATGGGAAGATGGTCCCCTCCTCTTATATCAGAGAACAACACACACTGGAAAATGGTCCCCTCCTCTTTTTTTTTTTAATTTTTTACAAAAGCAGTTTTTTATTTTCGGCAAAGAGATGTCTGACCCAAAGGATTACAGTTCTAAGCACTTAAAACTAACTGTTAGTGGCACTACTTAGACTATAAATCTTGCTTCTCTTTGGTTGGAAAGGGTTTTTGTGTTAAACGTTCTCCAGGGTGAGAAGAAGAAAGACCAAGAACGGCTGAAGAATAACCCCTCAGCTATTGATAATGCTCTCCAGGGCCTATGTAAAACTAACAGACCCCCATTGTCTGAACCGCAAGCTGTCCCCAGTGCATGGGGACACAGGCCACACTACACCTGCAAGGACAGATGAAGCAGGAAGAACAGGTGCCAAGTCGCTGGGGGAGAACAGGCATCCACAGCTTCAGACTTCAGCATGGAATGGGTAATCCTTGTGTTTAGCACAGCTCATCAAGGCACACACCCTCCAGTTCCTGTTGTAGCTGAGTAGAGTGGCCACATCCTCCTTGCTCAGCTCGAAGTCAAAGACCTTCAAGTTCTCAGCAATTTGTGCTGGTGTCACAGACTTGGGGATCACGACCAAGTTCCTTTGTATGGGGAAGCGGATCAGCACCTGGGCTGTAGTTTTATTGTACTTGGATGCAATTTCCTTAATCCTGGGATCCTCCAGGAGGGAAGGGTCTTCGGGTTTGGCCCAGGGCCTGTCAGGAGAGCCAAGGGGACTATACGCAGTCACCACAATGCCTTTGGAATGGCAGTATTCAATCAGCTTCTCTTGAGTTAGGTATGGGTGGCACTCGATCTGATTAACTGCAGGCTTGTATTTTAAGCCAGGTTTGTTTAAGATCCTCTCAATCTGAAGAGGGTTGAAGTTGGAGACACCAATCGATTTCACCAAACCTTCATCCACCAGCTGTTCCATGGCCGTCCAAGTGAAAATCGGTGTCACTGGGAATCATGTTTCCTGACAGACTATTGTATACATAATAAATAAATAAATATAAAAAAAATATTCAAGGTCAAGGCCGCTCACCAAAAGAGATTGTATTCAGAGACTGCGTGTTGGTTTCCCGGTTGCCCAGACCCAAATAATCACACATAAACTTTATTAATTACATCACTGTTTGGCCGATGACTCAGGCATATTTCTAACAAGCTCTTACTTCTTAAATTAACCCATTTCTATTAATCTATGTATTACTACAAGGCTGTGGCTTACTGATAAGGTTCTGGCATCTCTCTCCTTTGGCGGCTACATGGTGTCTCCCTAACTCCCTGCCTTCAGTTTAGTTTTCCCTGCCCAGCTCTATTTTGCCCTGCCATAGGCCAAAGCAGCTTCTTTCTTAACCAATGGTAATAAAGCATGTTCATAGCATGCAGGGGGGGAATCCCACATCAAGAGATAGACCCACACCTGGAGGGATCCAGCTGCCTCATGAGAAAGATTAACTGTGTCTTTACAACCATTTGTTTGAGAAACACGGTTCCTTAAAAAAATTTAAAATGTTACTAAACTCCAGTGTACCTGATGTAGTAAACATGCTAAATGGTCACATTTAATGCTGACTAACCAGCATCGAGGCTCAGGGCCAGGATAACACACCAGAGCCTCTCTGATGACCTCTTAATCACACCTGTCCTGGCGTCTGATACTGGTGGGGGCACAAAGGTCCTTGTACCCACAACCACCAGGGAAACCAGGAATGCTAATCATGCAGGAGTGTGTCCTCAAAGGAGGAAGTACCTGTTTTCTACCCAGAAGACTGGAAGTGGATATTGTTCACCACCTGGTAACCTTTTGCTGTCTGTGGAGGCAGACCCTACTCAGGCAGACTTCACCCAAATTCCCCAGAATGTCTATCCCAGACTCTCCCTCCCTAGACCTTTATCTTCAGCTCCCAGTCAATAGAGCCCATCCTTAAGAGGGATGTCACATGTCCTTTATGGCCTGCTGACCTCTAGGCTATCTTGGTCAGAAACCACATTAGATTCTAGACCTTTTTGCTACAGAACCTACCCACATGGTCACATGTACTTTGCAAAGGAGTCTCTATGTAGTCACACCTTAAGCTTTATTGTATAGCTGGAAAGGGAATGATTGCTGCCTGGAAACATTTCTTTTTCCAAATTGTACTATGTTTAAAATATGCTGACAATAAACTGCCAGGCATCAGACTCCCCAAAGTTTGATTCAGGTTGACAAAGTCCATTTGAACTGAGTTTTCATCCTCACCTCTTTGCAGTTTGCTTCCCTGCCTGCTGTGACACCTGCAGGGACCCTCCCAGGTGCCATAGGAGTTGAGCGCCACATCAGGTCTCACTGAGGTAGCTTCTACACCAGAGGCAGCTGGTCCAGCGTGTGACCCAGCACCCTGTGGTTTTTATGTCAGGAGGAATACACATGCAGTCAGATGCTTCAGTGCAATCCAGCCTCTGGGATCTGCTGGTCAGGGATCCTCAGCTCCCAGCACCTTCCATGGTGATCTTACCAAAGTACTCCCTCCTCATTTGTTTCCCGCTGAGGCACCATTTGCTCATCCAGCTGGTGAGGGGAAGGAGGAGTTAGTGGGCATCCTCAGCCCCACCTCTACCTTACTCACACCGAACGATGGCTGAACGAGGAGTCACAGGCTGAAACACCATCAAAACCTGCCACTTGCTGTGTGGACTGTCAGCTCCCTGTCTTCAGTCTAACGAACTGTTTGTAATTCTTCCTCCCTCTGAACAATGTCCACAGCATCTTGTGGTTTCCCATAGAAACCATCTCCATTGCCCCACGAGAACATTTCTCTACTCTTTGTTATAGAACTCAAGTATGAGATCAAGTCTCAAGCAGTTTCATTCTGCACAAAAGGCTTCTGGTATTTGCGGAAATCAGCACATCGTTGGTAAGCCGTAAAAAGATGTTGAGGCCCGGTGCTAATTCTGCTTGCTTAACTGCTGACGTTGTGTCTTTGCTGCTCTAGAGAGTCTTCAGATGGGGTCCAGGAGACGGCTTTGCAGGGAAAGTGTTTACTGCACAAACATGATGACCAGAGTTCAGTGCCCGGCACCCACCTGAAAACGAGGTGCCCAGAATCCCAGCACTGGAGGGATGGAGACAGAGGGCTTGCTGACTGGGCAGACCCGATTGCGAGCCGCAGATTCAAGTTCAGTGAGAGACCCTGCCGCGTGGGATGAGAAGAAGAGTAGAAAAGGGAAACATCCAAGGTGGCTCTCTGGCCTCAACATGCTCACACATGGGTGCCGGTACTCGCTCCCTCATGCATATAGCTAGGTGGTAGTTTGAATGGAACTGGCCCTCATAACGTCATAGGGAGTGGCACTCTTAGGAGGTGTGGCTTTGTTGGAGGAAGTGTGTCACTGTGGAGGGTGGGCTTTGAGGTCTCCTATGCTCAAGCTACACCCAGTGTCTCAGTCGACATCCTGTTTCCTTCAGATCAAGATGTAAAATTCTCAGCCCCTGCTCCAGCACCATGTCTGCCTGTGTACTGCCATGTCCCACCATGATGATAATGGACTAAACCTCTGAACTGTAAGCCATCCCCAATTAACTGTTTTCTTTATAAGAGTTGCTGTGGTCATGGTGTCTCTTCACAATAATAGAAACCCTAACTAAGACAACACACATATATCATAAGACAAATAATAAGCACATTTTTTAAAGGGAGAGTTTTGTATCAATTAAAATGATAGTAAATACAGATAACTATCCAAGTCCATCTAATGGGGAAGTGGTAAGTATTATGAGCAGATTATACCCATACCACACAGTCAATACTGCTCAACACCATCAAAAATGTGGATATGACCATTACTAATTTTTTTTTAAAATCAAAGTAGACACTTGTGAGGCCTAAATAAGAGGATTGCAGGTCTCGACAAGCCTGTGATACATAGTTAACTCCAGGTCAGCCTAGGTCTATAGTGAGATCTTTTCTGAAAAAAAAAAGAGTTAAAAATAACATAGTTTTAAATAATTTTAAGTTCATGGATGTTTTTTCCATGTCTGTCTGTCTATGTATCACTTGTGTGCTTGGTGCATAGTATTCAAAGAGGTCAAATCCCCTGGAACTGGAGTTATAAACAGTTGTAAGACACTGTGTGGATGCTGGGAATTGGATCCAGGTCCCCTGGAAGAGCAACCAATGTTAACTGCTGAGCCATTTCTCCAGCCTAAGTATAATAACTTTTTAAAAAATGGAATATGTATGTATGCACACATTCACACAGCATGCAAAAGAGAATGGTAGCATCAAATCTTACTGCTTTTCAATCATGTTTTGTGAGTTTACATGGTAGTATTAACATTCCCAGAGGCTATCAATGTTACTACACCTTAATTTCCTTTCCACATGGCCTTGGATGTATGTTAGAGTCACTAGGCTGTTCTCAGATCTCCATGACCAGAGCATATCATGGACCAACACCAGTCAGAACCTCTATTGGGGGTCAAGTCCCAGAATTTTCTTTTCTTTTCTTTTCTGTTTTGGGGACAGGGTTTCTCTGTAGTTTTGGAGTCTGTCCTGGAGCTTGCTCTTGTAGACCAGGCTAGCCTTGAACTCACAGAGACCCTCCTGCTCCTGCCTCCCAAGTGCTGGGTTTAAAGGTGTGTACCACCTCGGCCCAACTGAATTTTTTCTTTTTTCTCTTTTTCCTCTCTTTCTCTTTCCCTCTCCCTCCCTCTCTTTCTTTTTCTTTTTCCCTGTGACAAACTCTCACTATGTAGCTCTGGCTTTTCTGGAACTATGTAGACCTGTAAACCTCTGGAAGGCAAGATCTATGTCTGTTTTCTTGGTTTCAGAGCACCTGGGGATTTGTCTGAGGACCATAAAGGGACTTGGAACCTTCAAATCCTCAAAGGGAAGGAGGGTCCTAACAATTAAGCAATGTTTCAGAACTGACAAGAGCGCATGCATTCACCACATCTGACAACTTGCTCCCACTGACATCTCCCTGGGATGCTTGACTTCATGGACATGCATGTACACACTTTGTGTACAAGCATACATACACACACTGACACACGTGCATATTCACATAGAAGCATGTACATATGCACACTCACCTACATATACTCATTCATATGCACATATATACATATACTCAAGCATACACAAACATGCACAAATATACATATATGAACACACATATGCACATGTATCCACACACATGCCTATAATAAGCATATACATACTACATACTTACATGCACATGTGCGATTGTAGAGTTCCATGGTAGACACATGACCCAGCAGAAGAAAATGAAAGCTTCCACTATTGTCGCCCTTCACTGGCCTACACCTGAAGACTGGAAAGTGAATTTCTAGGTGATACCAAGGAGAAGCCCCTGTGAAGGGAGCCCCTCACTCTCCTCATCACCATGTCCCACAGTGGGTGACTTTATTACTGGTACTTCCAAACTGACCTTCCCTTGGGAGAACTAACAAGATGAGCATTTTGAAATTTGGAGTTCTTCATGGGTGTTTTTGGCTCTTTCTTTGGAAGACATGGTCAAAGATTATTTACCCTTTACCTAGAAAATGACTTTAACCTCATCTAGAACTTAGGACCTCTAGATGTAGTTGACTACCACCTGTTTTAAGGGGTGTAATACAGAGGGCACAAGGTACACTTGGAGGGTGGACACTGGAGCTATCCGCAGGCTAAAATAGAAGGCTGCAAGTTTGAGGCCAGCTTGAACTACATAGTGAGGTTTTGGGCTAAGCAGTGAGCTGTCTTTCACAAAGCATAAGATCAAACAAAACAAAATCAAGAAAGTTCCTAGCTACTAGGAACTATATTTGACTTTTATATCACATGGGATACTTATACTTTAAGAATTCATCATTGGTTGAGGGCTAGAGGGAATGGCTTAGTGGTTAAGAGCAGTGGCTGCTCTTCCAGAGGTCCTGAGTTCAATTCCCAACAACCACATGGTGACCCACTAGTTGCAGCCAGAGGAGTTGGGGTCTTTGCTCATCAACAAGTCTTCTTTATTAGGGGGGGGATTGTTCAAGACATCCTCGCAACCATCTATAGTGGGATGTGACGCCCTTTTCTGGTGTGCAGGCATATATACAGACAGAGGACTCATACACATAAAATAAATAAATCTTTAAAAAAAGAATTTATCACTGCACATAATGTACCAAATTCCTGTCACATTGGACTAGCATGTCATGGAGACATCTTGACTCTCAAAGAGCTCAAAACTTCCCCTAAAGTTGCCCAGGAAATAAGTGGCAGAGGCAGTATTCAACCAGATCCTTCTGGTTCCAAAGTACCCGTCCCTTTCTCTCTGTTTCTATCGCTAAGCAGGGCTGCAGAGAGTGCATGCCAGCTGTCAGTGCACATATCCAGCGAAGACTAAAGTGCTGAAAGCGCAAGGCAAGATTCTCAGTGCAGTCCATGAAGCTGCATTAAACCATCTGCAGAGGTTTTCTTGCTCATCTACCCTAAATAAAAGGAAATCCTAGTTTATTTGCTCAGCATGTTATACCAAATCCAATTTGAGCCCTTTTGCATGGATTTTTATTTATTTATTTATTTTTACTAATTATCATTAAAGGCAGCCACACCAGCATTTGTTGTCTCTACAGAAAGCACAAGTCCTTTGCAGCTCAGGAAGCAAGGGACACGAGACAACAGAAGCAGAACAAAGGGCAGAATGATGAACCGCCATTGGGCCAACCTTGTGACACAACTAAGGGCAGGACCATTGTGGAAAGTTGCAGCCAGTGGAGTTGGGGGTCTTCGCTCATCACCAAGCCTTCCTCCCTTATTAGTGGGGGATTGTTCAAGACATCCTTCTTTTGTCCTCTCTTTCTCATCCCTGCATAGCTATGGCAATGCTTAGTTCATAAACTAGGCACAGTAAGAGATTAGTGGAAACAATAGTAATAAAATAATTACCTCGGCATGGCGGCACACACCTTTAACCCCAGCGGAGGCAGGTAGATCTCTGTGAGTTCAAGGCTAGCCTGATCTACATCTGGAATTCCAGGATAACCAGAGCTACACAGTGAGACCCTGTGTCAAAGAGATGGGAGGTGGGAGAGAGGAGGTCAGCAAGGACTACACAGTGACACCCTGTCTTGTGTTGGGGATAGAAAGATTGAACAAGCTGGCCTACACAGCAAGTCCCAGGCCAGCCAGAGTTGTACAGTGATATCCTGTGCCAGGAAGAAAGAGACAGAGGAGAGAGGGGGTGGGGATTATATTGATGCCTTATTTAAAACCTGTGAATTATAATCTTTTTAAATCATGGGTGCCTGGGGGCACCTGAAACCATTCCCAGATCCAAATCCCTCTGTTCACCCACCTAACAAGCATTCAAGCTGGGACACAGGTGTGTCAAGGAAGGCAGCCTTGTTTGGACAGTTGGAGAAAGGTAAGGGCTGGGCAAAGTCAGATATGGAATCTCAGCTTGGTGCGGCAGCCCATGCCTCTAATCCCTACCCTCAAGAGGCATCGGCTGGAGAATCAGTGTAAACTCAAGGCCAATCTGAAAAGAAACAACTAAGAAATGAAGTAATTAAGAAGGAATCTCAGGGGCCGGAGAGATGACTCTACAGTCAAGAGCATTGGCTGCTCCTGCAGAGGACCCAGGTTCAGTTCCTAGCTCCCATATGGTCTCTGACATTTGGCTGTAAATCTGTTCCAAGGAATCTGATGCCCTCTTCTGACCTCCATAGGAACTGCACGCATGTGGTGCACATACATCCATGTAGGTAAATACTCATGCACATAAAAATAAAAATATATAAATCTTTTTTTTTAAAATCTTGCTCCTTCAGTCCTCAGGCTTTGGGAGCTGCATGGTGCAGTACAGACATGGTGAAGAAGCTCACTGTGGAAGTCCAGTCCCCAAACAGCACAGAAATGATACCAAGGAACCCTACCATGGAGACAGAAGCTCCTCAAGGGGTGGACCCCAAGCTCCTGCAGAACATGCATTTTTCCCCAAGAAGTACAGACAGGTCCTGAAGAGAGGGTCAGCCAACAATGCTAAAGCCATGGGTGTCTGCCAAGCTCTAAAAGCCCTTGACACCCCCCGCCAGAGGCTCAAAATCTCCATTGGCCTATCTGTCACAGTCCATTGACTAGCCTACACCTTTCATCTTCCATTCCTTGCTTGGGAAATGTCCTCACGCCCACATCTTCAAGGGCTGCAGACTCTGCCAATCAAATCAAGACCCCAAACCCAGACCTGGGGGACTTTGGCTCCTAAGCCCCTATAAGGCTCCATAGTACAGGCCACCGTCTTTGCTAATGGCAACAGATAGACTAGCACCTCCTCCCATCCTACAGCTTCCATCTGTGCAGTCTGGCATTCCATGTTATTTCTACAAAGAACCCTGAAGCAGGGGGAAGATGATGGAGCCCTTAATGTTGGCCTTTAACACGAAAGCAAGCAAAACCCTGGGCAGATACCTTCGAATTTTAAGGAAATAATATTCTTCGCAAGGACAGTCCTGCGGTCAGTCAACAAAGAAGTCAACATACAGTCCTCGACCTGGTGTTGCATCGACAGGAAGTCATCTGTGAAGCTTTTGTGTCTGTCTTGTTGTTTAACTGTATTTAGCCAAGCCTGTAGGCCTGACTTCCAGTGCACAGGAAATACGATAGCTGGAATATCAGGTTAATGACTCCTACAAGGAAACAATTGGACCCGTGACACACTCGACAAGGCAAACGGCCAGACTCTTCAGGAAATCAATAGCATAATAGAAACAAATCAAGTCACTACTATGGTTAGGGGCAGAAGGGGGGGGGCGCAAGGAAGTGCTGTGAGAACTCAGGGCCATAGAGACCCAATCCTGATGGGTCACCTGGGTGCCTTCATTCGTCAAACTTATGATTGACACACTTTGAATGTACCATGGATAACCACATCATTGTATTTACATTGTACCACAACACAGTTGACTTTTTGCTTGCTTTAAAAAGTTTATTATTAGTGGATGAGCTTGCGTGTGTGTGGGTGGCTATAACACAATGCCCTGTGGAGGTTGGAGTTCTCTCCTTCCACATTCACATGGGTCCTAGGTATTGAACTCAGATCCCCAGGCTTGTACAGCAAGCTCCTTTACCCACTAAGCCTTCTCCCCTGTCCTTGTTTGTTTGTTTTAGATAGAGTATCACCGTATAGCCCACACTGGCCGTGAACTAAGTGCTGGAGTATAGACATGTGCCCCTGTGTCTGCCCATGTTCTGTGGCTGTACAAAAAGTGGAAGAGACTTGTGTGTGACCCCTGCCAGACTGAAGACCCTCAACAGACACAGCTCCTCATCCTTAGATCCTGGCTTTCAGAACTCCAGGAAATAAATTCTTTGTCTTTATAAATTACCCTCTCTGAAGTGCTGTTAAGGCAACAGAAAATGGACCTAAGACAGTCACCTACCAGATTACTTAAATAGCTTACATTCTTGTCCCCCCCTTTCCAGCAAAGGCAGAGTTGGCTCAACTGAGATACCCGGTCTGCCTCCTCACCTTGGTCCTGCATATATCCATCCTCACAGTGTGTGTTGGGGGTGCAGAGGCCACAGGACCTAGCTCAGGAAGACATGGCAAAGAAGTATTGCTTTCCTCAGGGAAAGTCCCTTGCTTCCTGTAGTTTTGTCAGTCGCTGATTTGGTCAGTCCACTGGAAAAAAATAAGCAGCATGTTTTGTTTTTTCAATTTCCAAATACCAGTCGGTAGATCTGACCCCTTTGTCCCCAGGTTGGCAACCCAGGAGGAAGTAGGACAACTGAAGCCATTTCCCAGCAGCATCTCCTACTCATCCTACACACCCTCCATAAGTTCCCATTAATAGGAGTGTAGCTTGTAGGCTGGTTGCCATGGAGACACCTTCCAGCCAAGGCCGAGGGGCACACGTCAGGGCAGGCTCACTCCTCTGGGTTCCTTTCTTTGACTGCAAGGAGAACCTTGAATTTGAGCCCACAGACTACATTCAAGGATGACTTACTCACATAGCCAAACACAACAGCCAACACTGAATGCCATTTCTCAAGGACCACAGGGAGAAGAATGTGCCCCACAGTGTTGCCTGGTAGCCTCAGAACCACGTCTATAGGAAGGTAATGGAGAGGGTTACTCAGCCTTCACAGCCTCTTGGTACTGAAGAAAGCTGCCTATCCATTCTTACAAATATTTCCTTAGAATGGTTACCTAAGGCTCCATGGTACACAATGTTGACGCTCCTCGGCAGGCCCTGCCTGGGCTTGGTCTGCTGCTCTTCCCCACCCACCCTTCCTGGTCACTGTATGCACAACTGGCATCCTAGCCACTGCCCATGCCAGGCTTGCTTTCCAGCCGGGCCCCTCAACTCATGGCTGGAAACACGGAGGAAGAGGGGAACAGCATCTACTGACATCTAGAACGTGTCTTTGAACAAATAGCTGGAACTGCAGCCTAGCCCAGGTGACACGCGAGGCAGCAGGTGTCAAGGAAAAACATGGCAAATCTAAAGACAGATGTACAGGTGATGAACACCCTGCTCCTTGTGGCTGGCCTGCTAATGACATCACTGTCACAAATGTGACCTGAACATGCCTCTATTCTAGCCGGCAGTTTGAAGTGAACTTTGAAATGAAAATTCTCCTTCCCCTCGCACCCCCTTCCTCCCTCTCCACTTTCCCCTCTCCATCCTCCCTTTATCCCTCATTTCTTTCTCTCCCTCCCTCTTTTTTTCTTTCTTTCCTTCTTTCTTTTCTTTCTTTAACCACAATGTAGCCTAGGTTGGTCTCAAAGTCACTGTTTTATTTGTCTCCACTTCCTGTGTAATAGAAAGACACTTTCCCACTAAAGGCATACTTATAGAGAAACTTTCAATAGGAATGACGAATAAAGTGGATGGACCCTAGCCACCTTCAGGGATGACAGGAATAATTTCTTAGACATAGGAAGATACTACTAAGTCTCTCTTTGGTAATTACAGATCTGAAGTGACTCTGCTTTTATTTCCTTCACGTTAAGCCAATCATGGAATTTCACAGTGATTTCTGGGGTGGGGTAGAAGGAAAGTGTATTCAGAATGATCGAGGCCACAGCCTGGTTGGCCTGGTTGGCCTGAGAAGGTGCAAGCAGGGGGGCTCACTGGGGAAGCTGGAGGAGCAGCGACTGCCCCGCTGGCAGGTAGGTGATGTTCCCAGAGTGGGAGAGCTGGTAAGCAATGTCCTCAGCCGCTTCCAGCTTCCGCAGCTCAATCAGGCCATCTCCTGCCGTGGCCAGGGAGTTGGCGATCAGCTCAGCTGCCTTGGAGTCGTCCTCAGCAGAGATGATGGCTGCTTTTTTCTGCTGCTCAGCATTTTCCACCACAAATCTGGCCCTCTCCGCTTCCTGCTGAGCCACCTGTTTGGCTTCCACTGCTTCTGTGAACTCCTTCCCGAAGGTCAGATGTGTGAAGGACGCGTCATCCAGGATGAGCCCAAATGTTGCTGCTCTCTCTGTGAGGTCATCACTCACCTGCCGGGAGACTAGCTCTCGCTGGGTCATCAATTCTCCAGCATCAAAGCGAGCCGCCACCGACTTGAGGATGTCTGTAGTGATGGAAGGCAGCACCCGCTCATCATAGTCCTCGCCGATGCTGGTGTAGGAGGAAGCTGGCAAGCCACCAGCCGGAAGAGGATACGTAGTGTGATGTTGACGTTCTGCAAATCTTTGCTACCAGTGATGTCTGGTACATTCCGTGGTAGCGAGCGGTAGTCAAAGATAATAGGTTTCTGTACCCAAGGGAAGAGAAAGTGAGTCCCTTCCCCTACCACGACGTTCTGTACTCCACGGAATCGGTCAAAGATGACAGCTCTGTGCCCAGCATCCACATTATACAAGGCGGAGTTCACCACGCCTCCTGCCACTGCTAAAGCCAGGCCGAACTTTCCAATGGACTCAAACACGTTGGCAGCCATGATTCCTTCTGTTGCAGCCACTCACACCCGCTCTGACCTCCACATGAATCCCCAGCCTCACGTACTGCCACTTCTTTTCCTTTTAATTTTGAGACAGAGTATTATAAAGTTGCCCAGGCTAGCCTTGACCTTTCAGTTCTCCTGCCTCAGCCTCCCAAGTAGCTGGGACTACAAGCCTGTGCCACCTGGTCTGGCTTAACATCAATTTTCATACCAACTTAAAACTGTTTTACTTCATAATAAAATGATTCTTTTTAAAATAGTGATTCAATTTGGCTGTTAAAAAAACAATTTGTCTGTGCGTGCTCATGTATATGTGTCATGGCACGTATGTGGAGGCCAGAGGACAACTTTGGGCAGTCCCTTCCCTCCATCCATCCACCTAGTCACACTTTTTTTTTTTTTTTTTGGTTTTCTGAGACAGGGTTTCTCTGTGTAACAGCTCCGGCTGTCCTGGAACTCACTCTGTAGGCCAGGCTGGCCTTGAACTCATAGACATCCACCTGCCTCCCGAGTTTCCATCACCAGCTGCCTCCCAAGTGCTGGGATTAAAGGCATGTGCCACCACCGCCCACAGCCTCTTCTTCCATGTTTATGTGGGTTCTGGCTTCAGGCCTGTATGTTAAGTGCCCTGCTAAGCCATCTTGCTGGCCCAAATTTAACTGTATTTTAAAGAGCACTAAATGAGATATGGCCCTGCACTGAATGGCTTTCAACTACAGCAGAGAAGCTAGCAGATGCCCGGCACTGGCTGTGCGTTGCTATTCACGAGAGAAAGAGCTTCAAATAGCCGAACACAGAATGAATACAGAAACAACCGTCAAAATGGGCTTGATTCCCAAAACAGACGTAGATACATACAGTCAGTGTGATAGATTTTTCTGATGTTTAATAAATTGTCTTCAAGAAGTTATAGACCTAAAAATATGATTCTTTAAAAAAAAATTCCTGGCTTCCCTTGAAATCCTAAGAGGAAGTGATGATTCACGCTTTTCGGGTGAAGTGGGAAGTGCCAACCTCCTGAGGTCACACTGCTGATAACCCCCACCCTGTCACTGCACAGGAATGGGATTTTTCCTAGCTCTGAGCTGGCAATCTAATCAGATGGCAGATTCGGCAGAGGAACCCCCACTGTAACACCTTACAAATATTAATCTAGGGCGGTAGGAAAGAGCTGCGATTTTATTTTTAAAAAACCCTGGGTGGTCTCTTATTATACAGCTGTCTTCTGGGAAGGCGCATTGAATGACAAAGTTCTGTTTGTGAAGTCTAATTTCCTCTGCTGTTTACTTTGACAAAGGAAAAGAATTCAATGGGCCTAGTCATGACTGGGAAAAACAGCAAAAGCAGACGAGGGGAAATAAATACACAGAACGGACCGCAAACATGGTCGGAAAAAAGGAAGAGGCTGAGCATGCGCCCTTGCTAGGCAATGGCCCGGTGCAGAAAAGGCGAGAGTGTCAACAGAGCAAGGGTTTCAGCTTGAAGAGCAGAAAATCACGTTGAAGGGTGACCCCAGGAGCGGATCCCTACCAAGGCTGTCAGCGTGCTCCTGAAGTGGGACCAAAGGCATTGGGTGTGTGGGTCACGAACTCACGAGCTCACTGCCGCTCCGGTTTACCTGCAAGCTCAAGTCCCATCTTAGCATCCTTACGCAAACACAGTGCAAGCATAAATAATGCTTAGCAGCCAGTGACACATGGTGTAGGCAGTCCACAGGTCACCCTCATAGTGAAGCGGGGGAGCATGTCACCGTCAACAGACATGGTCCTCACAGTGGGGTCTAAGAACTTGATGGACCACAAGGCCAACCTTATTAGAAACCTCACATCTGCTGGGGAAATAGAACAGATGTGCAATAAGCATTAACTAATCATTGCACACAATTGTTAAACATTTATTTTTCATTTTTACTTTTACTGTGGTTTTTTTTTTTTTAGCATTTACTTTAATGGTGTGTTTGTGTGTGGCTGGGTAGGCATGGGCGTCTGAGTCTGGGTACCTGTACAAGCTGGAAGAGTGTCAAATGGCCTCGAGCTGCTGGAGTTACAGCTGGTCGTAAGCCACCTATTGTGAGTGATGGAAACCAAATCCAGGTCCTCTGCAAAAGCAGGATGTGCTCTGAATTGCTGTATCATGCCTTTGGCATCTGAATGCAAAGATGACCTAGAGCAAGAAGCCTGGACTTCATCTAGATACCCAGCCGAGACCCTTGTGACCTTATTAGATAGCTACAAAAGTCATTGTGATTTTGAGTTGAAATTTGTCATTAGATTATGGAATACACTATTTAAAAACATGCCTACATTATACAACATTTAATGTATATTTATTGCTTTATTTTTTTCTATCAACTTGTGACTTTCTGTTTATATGTGTTTTATACCATGGAACTGACTTTAGACAAAAAGCAAATCCAGCTGATTTTCCATCCGAGTTTAAAATAGGTCAGAAAGCAGCAAGACCACATGAGCAGCTCATCTGGCCCAGGAGCTGCTAAGGAGCGCACAGTGAGTGCTGGGTGAAGAGGCTTCAGAGGGGATCAGAGTGTCCTGAAGATAAGAGCACCGTGGCAGCCATCAGAAGCGGACAGTGGCCAACTGAGAGCAGCCACCAGTGCTGGATCCTCTTACCACTACAAAAGTAGCCAAAGAATTCAACATGTGCCATCCAACAGTCGGTTCTGTGTGAAGCAAATTGGGAAGTGGAAAAGTTTAGTAAGTGAGTGCCCATGAGCTAAGTGAAAATAAAACCCCTGTCATTTTGAACTGCTTGTTTATATGCCACCTGTGACAACAAACCATTTCTTGATTGGAATGTGAGCTGGGAGGCAAAGTGGATTATATGTGACTACCAGCAATGACCAGCTGATAAACAGCTACCAAGCATGCTCCAAAGTCAAACTGGCATCAAATCAATGGCATAGTCACTGTTTGGTGGTCTGTGGCTTGTCTGCTCCACCCAACAAAGACATTTGTTCTCATAGGACTTGAATGCTTTGATCATGCCCACTTGGTGTTCTCGTGTTTCTTACATATAATCATACCTGAAACATTCCACCACACCAAGTCTCAGCAGGACATCAAATTCAGACCATAAATGCTGAAAGTAGAGACTTCTCCAAGGAGAGGAAGTCATCATGTAAGATCATTTTAAATATCGTGCTGATAAATAAAAGTGCACACACACACACAAAATGCTGATTGGCCTATTGCAAGAACCCAGACCCCACATTATATATGTTGGAGAATAGTGAACTTGGAGTGAATGAGTTGGGAAGACAGACAGGAAGTGAGACATGGGAGACCTGTTGACAGGTATATGAGGGTACTTCTGATACTATTCTTGGGACAACATGAAGAAACGTCTACCCACCACAGACAGAGAATCAATGATAGACTGAAGTACTGGCATAACCAATGTCCAACTGGGTGAACCAATGAGTTTTACTGGGGTTACTTACAGGAATTGAGGGGTGTGGTGGTTTAAAAGAAAATGATCCCCAAAGGGAGGGGCACTATTAGGAGGTGTGGCCTTGTTGGAGGAAGTATGTCACTGGGGGGGGGGTTTGAGGTCACCTATGCTAAAGCTACTCCCAATCTCACAGTCCACTTCCTGTTGCCTTCTTGTCAAGATGTAGCCAGCATCGTGTCTGTTGGCATGCCGCCATGCTCCTGGCCGTGATGATAATGGACTGAACCTCTGAACTATAAGCTACCACCTCAATCAAATCTTTTCCTTTATAAGAGTTGTCATGGTCATGATGTCTCTTCACAGCAATAAAACCCTAGCTAAAACAAGGGGTTACTTAAAGGAGCATAAATGACTCAAAGACAGCTATATCACCAAAACTCACCCTCGTATGGGCGTCAACTCACAAAAGTAGGGAACCTGGAGCCCACTGTACAGTCTGTAGGCAGATCAACAAGTTAGAGAATGTCTTTTTCTTCCAGACAGCTTGACTTGGTCTCTTCTTCTTCCAGGTGTCTTCTGGGCAGCTCACTATAACTGAGAGTCCTTACTGATTGTATATGTGCAGGGAGCCATACGCTTGCATCCTTGTAGTTTGGAGGTAAACAAATTCCATATTTGGCAATGCTTCAGGACTGAGTGTCCAGGCACTTCCCACATGCGCAATAACCTAGGTGTCCCTAACCAATCCTGAGGACTCTGGTGCCAGCGGGACTTAGCAGCCAATCAAGGCGCGAGTCGCGTCACATATCCCTATATAAGCAGCCGCCATTTAGAGCTCTCTCTTTCTCGCCTCCCACTCTCCCTTCAACCTAGAGGCTCTCTCGCCTCCCGTTTTTTCCTCAACCGAGTGCTCTCCAATAAAGCGTGATCCAAGAAGAATCCTGAGTCTGGCTGTTCATTCCGCTGGTCTGGAGTCAGCCAGATATATGCTTGGGAAAGGATGAGCCTAGAGAATCTGCTCAGTTTCAGAGACTTCCTGAAGCCTTCAAGTTGATTACCTGCTTAGCTTAACTAGACTTCCTTGCAGGCTGGAATGCTTCACCTCCCCTTTCCATCCTAAATGGAGGATTGCCTCAGAGGAAATTGCTATGTGGTAGGAGGCTCTATGGGAGAAGAACTAAACTTTTTGGGGTGCCTGTTAAAAGCCATGTGTAAATTACAAAGAGTGAGTTTCAGTATGAAGAAAGAGACTTCAAAATAAATGCTAATGCTGGGAATCTGTCAAAGCCATGGGATCTTCAGCATCTCCTATCTCCCAGTGCCCAGTGGTTCACAGTGCCACACTAGACTGTCACTCAGTCATATATCTTCTCCGCTATCATGCAGTCATGCATCTCCTCGGCTGTCACCTGGTTACATGTCTCCTCAGCTGTCACCCAGTTATACATCTCCTCGACTGTCACTCAGTCACATGTCTCCTCAGCTGTCACTTGGTTACACATCCCTTCAGCTGTCACCCAGTCACACGTCTCTTTGGCTGTCACCCGGTCACATGTCTCCTTGGTATTTTCAGACAAAAGAAGCACCTCACTGTGTAGCTTAGGCTGCCCTGAAATTTGCTATTCTCCTGCCTCAACTTCCTCTATGGGATTGCAGACATGTTCTGCCATGGCTAACTACACCCTGTCTACTTCTAACAGGAATTAACTCACTGATTAATTGCAGAAGGATTCCCAAAGGACAGTCTTAGCTCTGGAGTGAAACAATCAGCCCCATGAAGAACGAGACTGAGAGTTAGAGCTGACAGTGGTAAAGGGCTACAAGAGAGAAGGAAAGTTGATGCCCAGAGAAAAATTCAAAAACTATTTTTGTTTGGAATGGAATGCTATATAGCAGTTTATTTTTAAAAAGTGAACTAAGCCAGGGCTGAAGATGCACACCTGCCATCCTGGCTCTGAGGAGGCGGAGGCAGGAATATGGTAAGTTCCAGGCTAGCCTGGGCTACATAGCAAGACCCTGTGCTAGGGTTTCTATTACTGTGAAACGACACCATGACCACAGTGGGGTGCCTCGCTTACAGTTTCAGAGGCTCAGTCCATTATTATAACAGTGGGGAGCACGGTGGCGTGCAGGCAGATATGGTACTGGTGAAGTAGCTGAGAGTCCTACATCTTTCAGTCAGCAGGAAGTCGACTGAGACACTGGGTGATATTCTGAGCATAGGAAACCTTAAAGCCCATGCCCACAGTGACATGCTTCCTCCAACAAGGCCAGCCCACTCTGACAAAGCCACACCTCTTAGTAGTGCCACTCCTTATGAGATTATGGGTGTCAATTACATCCAAACTATCGCACCTTGTCAGGATAAATAATGAACAGAATCCACATACATAAAAATATATACGGCTGTATTTCAAAAACACAACATTGACTGAAATATTAAGCCATAGACATACAAAGGATTTATGTTTCCAGTCATATGAAGTAGAAAAAATAAGCAAAATTAAACAATATATCTTATAGAAATGTATTCAGCTGTGGCAGGCCGTGTCTCAAGGACAAAGGAGTTGGTGTTAGAGAGCTTTCTCCATGGTTGAGTGCCTGCTTGGTGTGTGTGAAGTTCCAGGTTCAGTTCCCAGCACCACAAAGAACACACTGCAGAACAATAAGGAGACGCTTGACATGAAGGTCAGGAGTGTGGCTTCCTCTTGGGAAGAGAATGCATGGGCTTTCAAGAACAGTGAGAGTTAAGCCATTTGGCGGACACATGGGCATTCCTTTAACACACTTTAATCTGCACATGAAGTGTCCGTGCACTCTTGAAGGTGGGATGCAGTCATCACGATCAGTGGAAAACAGAGACAAGATGAACACGGAGAGTGGAGAAGCACAGCAAGTCTTAAGGAGTGAGAGGAAAGAAAGCTGTGCAGACAGACAGAGTGGCATGTGACAAAAGAGTAGAGCGGAACACTCTCTCCCGAGCCACTGCATTCCCCTAGAATCCAGACAGACAAGTACTTGAGAGCACTTGACTGGCAGCAGATTTATCCACAGTGAAAAGCACCAGCAGGTACCCAAATGTTGTCTTTATTTGGCTGAAGGAAAGAGCTATGCCTCCAAATTTCTCACCTGTGAGTTACACCCAATAATTAAGGTGTAAGAAAAATACTTCTAGACATAGACACCAAGAGAATTTCTTCCTTGTAGAAGTCACTAGAAAGGGAACTGAAGAATGTTTTCATCAGGAAGAAGATTAACCAGGAGGGAGGACTAGAAATCAAAAGGCCACGTGGGTCCTGGAGCAATGGCTCAGTGGCTGCTCTTGCAGAGGCCTTGGTTCAGTTTCCAGCACCCAGAGAGTGGCTCCCACCATCTGTAACTCCAGTTCCGGTGTGTGTGTGTGTGTGTGTGTGTGTGTGTGTGTGTGTGTGTGTGACGCCCTCTTCTGGCTTCCACAGGCACTGCACATGTGTGGTGAATAGACACATATGCAGGCAAAACACCCATAAACACAAAATAAAAATAAAGGGGAGCAGGAAGCAAGATTGAACAAAGAAACTAGCCAACACGGTATGTGGAGATTTACATTAGTATCACCTCAGAACATGTGCTCGCACACACACACACACGCCCACACACACATGGTTTGTGTAACTGTCTCCCAAAGGTCCATTTGCTCAATGGTTGGTTACCAGCTTGGTGCTGCCGATGACCACTAGGAAGTAGAAGAGATGGGCTCTGCTGGGAGGTAGTCATTGGGATGTACTGGGAGGAAACCAAAGCCAATTTCCCTGAGCTGTGTGAGTTGCTCTTCCCCCTCCGTGGAAGGCCACCGCTGCCAGCTGTCTGCCACTGTGACGAAACACCTGCGATAACCACTTCGATGAAACACCTGTGATAACTCACTTCGATGAAACACCTGTGATAACTCACTTCGATGAAACACCTGTGATAACTCACTTCGATGAAACACCTGCGATAACCACTTCGATGAAACACTTGTGATAACTCACTTCGATGAAACACTTGTGATAACTCACTTCGATGAAACACTTGTAATAACTCACTTCGATGAAACACCTGTGATAACTCACTTCGATGAAACACCTGTGATAACTCACTTCGATGAGGCTTATTTTGTTTCATGGTTTGGTTTTGTTTTGAGGTTCAAGTGCAAGATTGAGCAGTCCCTTTGCTTTGGGCTTGAGGCCAGCCGCATGGTACCAGGTACATGCAGGGAAGACACTACATTCACTTCACATGCGGAGGAGAAAAAAGGGGCCAGGGTCCCCAGTCCCATTCAAGCACGTGCTCCTATGACCAGAAAAATCTCCACCACCTCCTTCCAACAGTGCTAACACATGGACCCTTGTTGGGGACAGTCATGATCCAAACGATAGCAAAAGCCAGATCAAGAAGCAAAGCAAAACAACAAAAAAGGAATTTTCCGGAAGACTATACTGTAGAGAGCCTCACTGAGGTTTTACTGAAACAGTAATGCAACATCAATTGTCTTATTTGAGTGTCCATCTCAATAGAGAGAGCATCTTCTATCTCTGTTTCCTCAGTGAACCCTGATGAACACCTCTGCTTGGACTTGCTTAGCAAGGCCTCCTAGCTCAGCAGTGGCAGCGCACACCTTTAATCGCAGCACCTGGGAAGCAGAAGCAGGTGGATCTACAGAGCTAGTTCCAGGACAACCAGGGTTGTTATGCAGAGAAACTCTATTTTGAAAAAGCAAAAGACAGAAACCAAACAAATAAAAAGGAAAACCTCCTCTTTTGACTTTGGCGTTCTCTCCTCACTTCTTTCCACATCTCAGCATTTTCAATAATTTAACACTCACTCATTTGTGGTTTCAATTTTGTGTGTGTATGTGTGTGTGCCCTTGGAGGCTTGGGGGAGATCTTGAGTCCCCTGGAGCAGGAGTCACAGGTGGCTGTAGGCCACCCAACATGGATTCTGGGAACTGAATTCGAGTTCTCTGGAAGAGCAGCGTGTGCTTTTACCTGCGAAGTCTTCTTTTCAGCTTCTGCTTTTAATGTTTTGTATATACATAACATATTTCATAACTTCTCAGTCTGGAAAATTTCTTCCCAGATTGAGAAATGCCATTTTGATTTGTAAATTTGGCAAAAAAAAAATACAAACAGACTCTTTTCATATGGTTTGTAGACTTGCTCCAAGAGCGGCTATAAAGCAATAGCTTAAATCACTTCAGAGACTATCTTTGGGGCAGCGTTTTATTTCTCAGGAATGATTTGGAAGGACAAGATTACTTCAGAGTCTTAGAGTGTTTGCTTGGAAAAGAAGACCAGAGCTGGGAAACATCTCAGCAAGTAAAACTGTGCAATCCAGACACCTGAGCTGGATTCTCAGAATTCACTTTTAAAAGGCAGATGTGCTAGTGCACATCCCAGCTGGTGCACATCTGTAATCCCATTTGGAACACATCATCTGTAATCCCAGCTGGTGCACATCTGTAATCCCATCTGATATACATCATCTGTAATCCCAGCTAGTGTACATCTGTACATCTATGCATCCTGCTGATGCACATCTGTAATCCCAGATGGTGCACATCTGTAATCCCAGATGGTGCACACCTGCAATCCCAGAGCTCCTGTGGTAAAACAAGAGATAAAGGAACCATCCAGAAACTTACAATCCAGCTATCCTGGAGTTCACAAAACAGCAGAAACAGAAACAGCTCTGCCTCGTCAACACAGAGGAGAGGACGGGCTCCTGCATGCTTTCTATAACCTCCACATGTGCACTGTGATATATGCGCACACACACGCATAATAATGAAAATTAAAATTGGGAAAAAAAGGAAAGAAAACCAGAAATTTAAGAGAATTGCTGTCCGGGCTAGTTTTAAGTCAACTCAACACGAGCTAGAGTCATATGAAAGGAGGAAACCTTAATTGAGAAAATGCCTCCATGAGATCTGGCCTTAGGGTATTTTCTTAATTAATTTTGGATAAGGATGAGGCCATCCCTAGGCTGGTGGTCCTGGGTTCTGCAAAAAAAGCAGGTTGACCCAGGTAGTGATGCATGCCTTTAATCCCAGCACTCGGGAGGCAGAGGCAGGCAGATCTCTGTGAGTTCAAGGCCAGCCTGGTCTACAGAATAAATTCCAGGACAGTCAAGGCTACGCATGTCTGGAAAAATCAAAAAAAAAAAAAAGAAAAATAAAGGAAAGAAAAGGAAGAAAGTAGGTTGAGCAAGCAGTAAGCAGCACCCTTCCATGGCCTCTGCATCAGCTCCTCCCTCCAGGTTCCTGCCCTGCTTGAGTTCCTGCCTTGGCTTCCCTTAATGGACTATGATTCTGGACATGTAAGTAATATAAACCCTTTCCTCCTCAACTTGCTTTTGGCCATAGTGTTTGGTCACAGCAACAATAATCCTAACTAGGACCTCATATGTCAAGTACACTGCCCAAATTAAATTCTTTAAAGGTTCCTGTTCTCATCACTGATCTGGATGGGACTGGGGAGAGTATTTTGTTCATAAACCTCAAGTACCATGGCGTGGTTTGTAATCTTGATTTTCTTGTTCTCCAGAGCAGTAACACCATGAGTGGAAACAGCTGGGAACTTCACAGTCCATATTTAATTTTTGGCTTTTTTTTTGGATTTTTTCTTTTGTTTTATTTTTGCTTTATAAATCTTAACATGTACAACAGATGCCTTTCAGCAACAGCAAACTATAACCCACTGTGTGGTGGATCTAAAGCTCTGGTTTGGGGTGTGGTCTGCTACCCAGTGTGAATTCTGTTTGTCTTCAAGGCCCTTTGAAGATGATGAATACTTAAACATTTTGGACGGGTCTTCTCCCCATCACAGAGTCTAAATAGGAATCTATGGTGGTTAGGATGACAGCTGTCCCTCACAGGCTCAGCTATTTGACCACTTGATCCAGCTGGTGGTGCTTTTTGGGGAGGCAGAGCATTGTTGGAGGAATTGTGTCGCTGTGGGGGTGGGGTTTTCAGAGTTCATGTCGTCATCCCACTTCCAGTTCACTCTCTGCTCTGTGCCTGTGGTTGAGGATCTGGGCTCTCAGCCTCCCGCTCCAGCTCCTCCCTACAGTGATGGACTCTTATCCCTCTGGAACCGTTCGCCAACAGAAACTCTTCTGTAAGTTGGTCATGGTGTTTTTCCACAACAACAAAAAAGTAGCCAATCTGGAACCTAATTTTACCACCATACCAAGCAAGGCAATATACAGAGCTTACAATAACTTTAGTGCATAGCAATTTAAAGCTAAATTTTTTCTCAACACTATACTTTCTCTACTAAACTAATGGGCCAGGACTAATTAATTCACAGATCATAAGAATTGAAAAAGAGTCAAATGTAACCTGCATGTAGTGGTACATGCCTTTAATTCCAACACTCAGGAAGCAGAGGCAGGAGGATCTCTGTGAGTATGTGGCTAGCCTGGTATATGTAGTGACTTACAGGACAGCTGTCGTGGAATATTGCTTAACACTGTGTGAATATATGTCTCTGTGATTGGTTTAATACAGAAGCTGACTGGCCAATAGCTGAACAGAATAAGGTTAGGCAGGAGAGCCAGACTAAGAGAATGCTGCGGGGGAGAAGGGGAGTCTGGAGTCACCAGCTGGATGCAAAGGGAACAGGAGATGAATTGCCATACTGATAAACCTACTGCCATGTGGCGAAATGTAAATAAGGAATGTGGGTTAATTTAAAATGTAAGAGCTACTTAGAAATAATTCTGAGCTATCGGCCTGCATTTGTAATTAATATAAGCCTAGTGTGTGTATTTAGGAGCTGCTGACAGGACAGAAACTTCCCTCTACAGACAGTCAGATCTACATAGTAAGAAAAAAGAAAAGAAGGGGCTGGAGAGATGGCTCAGTGGTTAAGGGTATCTGCTACACTTCCAGAGGACCCTGGTTCAATTCTCAGCACCCACAGAGCAGCTTACAACTGTCTGTAACTCCACTTAGACAACCCTCACGCACATACGCAGACATGCAGGCAAAACACTAATCAATGCACATAAAATGAAATAAATAAATAAATCACTAGAAAAAAAAGAAAGGAACCAAATGTAGTTTGGCCTGAATAGGGTGCATTTGAGAGAAGTGCTAAGTTCCTCAAAAAATGAAATGAAGAAATTTCAGTCTACAATGGGTTGGCCTGTCATTCCAACAAGACTTCATGCATGTGTGTGAGTGCATGCTAGAGAGCACACCCAGAGCCTAGCGCTTTCAAGACAAGCATTTCACAACTGAGTACAATCCTAGTCATTTATGCTTCTATCTTGAGAAAAGGTCTCACTAAGTAGCCAAGGCTGGCCTTGAACTTGCAATCCTCCTACTTTGACCTCTCAAATTCTGGGATTATGCCTGGCTTACCAGTCAGGTTTTTTACTTATTTATTTATTTAGTATACAATATTCTGTCGGTGTGTATGTCTGCAGGCACCAGACCTCATTACAGATGGTTGTGAGCCACCATGTGGTTGCTGGGAATTGAACTCAGGACCTTTGGAAGAGCAAGGCAATGCAGCAATGCTTGTAACCACTGAGCCATCTCTCCAGCCCCCTTACCAGTCAGTTTTATCTGCAGTGAAATATGAGATAATCTGAAAGAAGTGCTGGAGAGATGGCTCAGAGATTGAGAGCACTGGCTGCTTTTGCAGAGAACCAAACTTCATTTCCCAGCACCCATGTGGTGGCTCACAATCATCTATAACTCCAGTTCCATGGGATCTGGCTTCCTCAGACACTATATGCACATAGTGTACATAAATACATGCAAGCAAGCACTCATCTATGTAGAAATAAACAAAATCTTTTTTAAAAGATGATTTGAGGAAAAGAGGGAGAGTGTATTTGTGTAATTTCCAGTAGAGTATATTTTTATTATACTAACACATAGTATATATTTATTGTTACAACTGTTCTGTCATTCTGTTTAATTTATGAATTAAACTTTATCAAAAGTGTGTATTTATAGAACAAAATGTAATATCTAGAGAGTGTTGGACTATCTGGGCTCTCAGGCATCTACTAGGTGTCTTGGGCCACAGCTCCACCAGTAAAGCGTCCACTACTACTGTTTCTTTCTTAAGTAATATTTCGCATGAAATATTGAATAAAAGGCCTAGAAGTGCATCTGAACACCAAGGAAACAATTGCCAGGCAGAGATAATCCCTGCTGGTGTGTTACAGCGTTATATGCCTCTGCGTATGGGCATGGTTTCCTACGAGACGGGAGCGTTAGTGATGAACTAGCCAACTACTTCTGCGTATGATGTGTATGGACTGTTGGGCCATAACTTGACTCTATGGCCTTGCCCCTCCTCTTTCACATATAAAACTGTAGCTATCTAACCAATAACAAGGTTTGCAATTCATAACAATCCATATCCCTCCTCAGAATATTTCTAGCTGTGCCTCGACAAAAGCAAATTCTCATTTGCCTTGTGTTTCTTTTATAGTCTTAGAAGTGTGTTAAATTTGACCATTGCCTTCTTTAGAGGCTTTGGATGATTATTTTAAGTTTCTCCTAGATAAAGCGCTCTTGACTGGTGTTTGTTTGGCTTTCACTGCCTGTCCTTTCTGGTACGATTTCCTATTGCATCTTGTAGGGTCATCTGTGCCTCCTCTCTCCCACCTGAAGGTGTTGGATGCTGACGGGAGAGAGCTTTATGATATTCTTGAGATAGAGAGGAGAGGTTGGGGACACAGTTCAGTGGCACACATTTGCTTAGCACAGGCAAAGACATGGGCTTGATCCCAGCACTGCAATCAATTAGTCAGCAAATAAAGGAAAGTGGAGCATGCCCACTCTGTTTCTAACCCACCTTTTCTATTTAGTGGCATCTTAGCAGCATTTTTCCATGTCACTTGAGATCTTTACCATCACCTTGCTATTGCAACCCACATTCCTGGTGTGTACTGAGCAGCATGCCTAGCTATATTAGGAAATAAAATTCTGTTGAAGAACACTGACCTAATTCAATTGTGAATCAGTCAAAACCGCTGGATTTCTCTCACCCTGTTGAAATGTGGATATTCAGGTTTCCTTTCTGTTGCTATGATAAAACGCACTGACCAAAAACAACGCAGGGGAGAAAAGGGCTTATTTGACTTCCACTTTCAGGTCAAACCTCACTGAGGGAAGTTGGGGCAGGAACTCAAGGAGGAACTTGAAGCAGAAACTGGAAGAACGCTACTGGTTGGCTCCCTCACAGGTTTATATTCAGCCAGCTTTCTTATACAGTCCAGGACCATCTGCCCAGGGAATGGTGCCACCCACAGTGGGCTGTGCTCTCTGAGAACAAGAAACAAGACAATCCTGCACAGACAGCCCACAGGCCAATCCAATGTGGGTAGTGATCAGATGAGACTGCCTTCTTAGATGACTCTCGGCGTGTTGACAGGTAGAACTTACTAGGACAGTAAAGATGGTGGAGGGTGTACTTGTCTGTGGGTCACGCTGCAGTCAACGATTTTCCAGATGGTGCTGTAACGCCATGTTCTTGTGTTCGGATGACTCCTCTTCTCTGAGTCCAGCCATCCCCATACTGAGAAGTCCCCCCACACAGAAGGTGCTGACAGTCCTGGGTCTTTTTGCTCCCCACTAATGAGATCTGGATGCCAATCATACCTGGCAACAGGACTTGCTCTACACAGGCTTCTAATAACTTGAACTTTGAATTAATAGCTTCTGCACAAGATAAGCATGCCTTGACCATGGTTTCCCTCCTCTGTACTACTAACGTAAGGATATTAATAGATATTAATGGTTCTGCTACACCCACATAGTATAAACATTAAAGATAATAAACAATGTTCTTTGTTTTTGTCCATGGCAAAATTAGGCTTGCTATTATGAGCTTTCACACTCACCAGACCAGACTCTTGTGGTTGGTGGATGGAGAGAGCCATCCAGTAACTATTGCTGAGATTTTGCCAGGTTCCCATGTTAGTTTTCCATCATCATGACAAGTTGATTGAGTTGAACAACTTCAAAGGAGGAAAGTTTAATTGTCTCTCAGTTTTCAGTCAGTTGGTTCCATCATTTTAGGGCCGGTGATGAGACAGCATATCATAGCAGGGAATATGTGGTGAGACAAGACTACTCACCCTGTGGAGTCTGCACAGGAGAGAGAAAAAGAGACAGAGACAGACAGACAGACAAACAGAGAAAGGCATGCAAGAGCCGAAGGTCCCAATATCACTTTCAAGAGCATGACCACCCAAGGCCAGAGATGTCCTCAAGAAGAACCATAGACTGTCTTGGTGGTAGACACGTTGCTGGCATACCCTGCATAGCAAATTCTGACAGCATTGTACTCCTCATTCATGCCCTTGAAAGGCATTGCCAGCGGTTCATGGGACTCTTCCGTTCTAGGCAGTCATTACTAAACTATCAGAGTCTTGTACAAACAGAAACACTCCCTCCAAGAGAGACGGGAGGTTCGTTAGACTCAGAAGGTAAACAAAAGTCACGTGTCTGGGAAAGTTCAAATTCCCAAGAGTCTCCATGCTCCCCCCCAGACCTGTAGACTACACACAACTGCTAGAGGAGAGACTGACCAGCCAGGCTGCCCTGAGGACAGTTCTCAGATCTGTCTACCTGCCTGCAAACTGCAGAGTGCTCCGGGGATGGAGCTTTTGTGGGTCATCTCCCATGTTGGGGTGTGCTCCTGTAAGGAGCCCCTCACCCACGCTGCTGTTAGTGACCTCAATTAAAACTCATTGGTTCTCCAAGTCAGACTTTGGTGATCTGTTGTGGGTTCCCTTTCTGAGATGTTGAGGGGTGTGTGTGTGTGTGTGTGTGTGTGTGTGTGTGTGTGTGTGTTGCATCTCCCCAAGAAAATTCTCTCACACAATACAGAGTTACTATTAAAGACGATGAGAGAGGAAGGCATGTAAGCATTCCACCAGAGAAGATGTAAGAGAGTGTCTCAAACTCTGAATAAAAGATTAAGAACAAGATGAAGGTCACAGAATGGTCCCAAAGTCTTTATCAGAGTCTTAGGGTATCCTGGTTAGAGTTTTGTTTACGTGACCCAAACTAGAGTCAAATGAAAAGAGGAGCCTCGGTTGAGAAAACGCTTCCACAGATTGGCCTGTATGGAAGTGTGGAGGGCATTTTCATCATCACTAATTGATAGAAGGGGGCCCAGCTCACTGTTAGAGCTGTCACCCCTGGGCAGGTGGGCCCGAAAGCAAGCTGGGCAAGCCATGATAAACAATCCAGTAAATGGCTTCTGCTTTCCATTCTTGCAGACATGTTCCTATCTTAAATTCCTGCCTGGACTTCTCTCAATGATGGAGTATGATCAGGACACATAGGCTGGAATTAACTGGAATTAACTCTTTTCTCCCGAATTTGCTTTTGGCCTTGGTATTCAAACAGCTCTAAGACACCTATATTTAAAACATAATTCTAAAGACCATATCCAGTTATTGTTGTATCTGGAATTTCATCAATAAAAGATAAGTAGAAGCCTATTCTCTTGCTACATTAATATATAAATAATATTCTCAAAGTTGCCTGTTGCCCAGTGTCTTAGTACTGTTTTATTGCTGTGAAGAAACACCATGACCAAGGCAATTTGAAAGCATTTGATTGGGGCCTGGCTTACAGTTTCAGAGGGTTAGTCTATTATCATCATGGCGGGAAGTAGCCAAGCATGACACTGGAGCAGAACCTGAGAGTTTCCCCCCTTCATCCCACCCCCAGCGATACACCTCCTCCAACAAGGACACACCTCCTAATACTTCCCAAACAGTCCATCAACTCTAAACTAAGCATGCAAAGACATGAGCAGGTCAGGATACCTTTCCCTCTAGGGTTGTAACAGTGGCCACTGGTAAGTTGTCCACATGGGAATGAGCACACACCTATGAGGATGCAGACAACACTAACTGAATTTGGTGGGTTATACAAAAGAAACAAACAACAAAAAAGCAGAGGGCAGGAAGGTGGGAGAACAGGTCGGGCATCTGAAAGATGCAGAAAGGTGGAGGTGGTCTGGGTATGATAATATACTTTGTATACATTATAAAATTGTCAAAGAATGAATAAAATACTCAAGGAAGGAAGGAAAGAAGGTAGGAAGGAAGAGACAGAGACAGACAGGGAGAGAAAGAGAGTTGGACATAGCAGGCAGATCTCTGCGTTCAAGTCCAACCAGCTGTACAGAGCAAGGGTTTTACAGAGAAATCCTGTCTCAGAAAACCAAAATAAAAAGAGAAGAAGGAAGGAAGGAAGAGGACTGGAGGGAGGGAAGAAGGAGGGGAAAGAAAAAAATAATAGTTCTAAAATAAATGAAGGAGGCATTAGGTGCCCTAGCAAATGTTAGCAGATATCGGTTGGCATGTGTTTGGCAGACTGTGGCCCTGAGCTTGGCACTCCTGCCTCCCACACTCCCCACATCTGGTGATGTCCCTCCCTGATCCTGTCATAAGCTTTTCTTCTCCATCCACTCATAATTCCCACAGTTACCTTCCCTGACTCCATCTTGATTTAGCCTCTCTCAGCCTCCGCCCCTCCCCCCTGCCCGCCACCACGCCCTCTTCTTAGACAAACTCAGTAACTGTAAAGTCTGCCTTCAAATCTTTCCCCAGGCTTTTGCTAAGTGTGCCCAGTGTTCTACACCTCAGCCTCAGCGTGTTCACTTCTGAATTCACCTAAAACCTGGAGAAGAGCTGGGGGCAGGGGGCAGGGGGCAGGGGAACCACTGCATGCTAAGCATGGGTTTGGGGGCAGGTGGGGACCCTGTCTTGTCATGTTCCTTGTCCTATCTCTAGAGCTCTATAGCGCCTAACAAGGGGCAGGTGCTAAAACTACTTCCTGAAAGGAAGAAAGGAAAGGAAAGGAAGAGGGAAAAGGGAGGGTGGGAACAGGAAGCTGACTTAAACCTTAGCTGTTTACCAAACCAGTAACCTTGAGCAAATAACTCAGCTTTCTTGACTCCAGTAGCCTCATTGTCCTCATTTGCAGATCAAGGCATCTTCCCAGGGTCCTGGGGACTAAGCCAGATGACAGCTAAAAGATTAGTCTAGGGTCTGGCCAGAAATGATGGCCCCTATGTGTAACTGTCATTACCACTGACAAGGACCTTGGAACCACTGAGGAGCAATAGACAAAGCAGCGGAGGCCTGTCTCTCTGCAGCTGCTTCCACGGGTGGCCCCGTGTTGCCCCAGCAGCCCTCCTGGCACCCCAAGGGCTCCCAAGAAAGCATCCGTTTCTCCCCCTGAGGACTGCCACCCAGTTGCTGGGAGATGGGAGAAACCTCTTCCGCAGATCATCCATTTCTGACACACACACAAAGGAGCCAGCAGATCCATTAACACACACACACAGTGTGTTCCGAACCTCCCGGAACTCAGTTTGAATCACCACCCTTGTCAACGGTGCCTCTTGGCAGAGTCTGAAGATTCTGTCTTCAGCCTCAGGACCGGCTTACTCAGGGGGCGGCAGGAAACAGGAAGGATCTTCGCTGCTGACCGAGTGCCCACTGTGTTAGGAACACTCGGTTACACATGGAGGGATACCAAGGACAGCTGATGGTAGCGCGTGGAAGCTTCAGGAGGAGGCTAGGCATTTTAGCCTTAACTCTAGACTGCCTGCCGAGAGCTCGGTGGGCGGAGGGGCGTGGCCGGTGTCTCAGCTCGGCTGCTGAAAGAAAGCGTCTTAGACTACATGGCTTAAATGATAGAACTTTTCCCTCCTATTTCTGGAGACTGAGATGTCATTGATAAGACCATAAAGCAAATTTAGAATCTGGAGGGGGTCTGCTTCCTGGCTCACGGAAGGTGCCTGCTCTCTGTGTTCTCACGCGGAAAGAGTGCTTTGACGGGGTGGTGATGCATGCCTGAACTCGGAGGTTGAAGAGGATGGTGACTTTGAAGCCAGCTTGGGTCAGCCACAGTAGCAAGACCCTGTACTATAATTTGAATATATAGTGCCCCCCCATAGGTTCATGATTGGAATGTTTGGTCCTAAGTGGGAGGAAGGGTCTAGATGAAATAAGTTTCTTTGAGGCAGGTTCCTGCTGAGGGTTTATTCTCTGGTTACTTCCTGCCTCAGCTTCTGACCCACCATGATGTAAGCCAAGCTTCTTTGCCCTGTCTTATCCACCATGATGGACAGAGCCCCTGAAACTGAGAGCAAAAATTGTTCCTCCTTTGTTTCTGTCAGGTATTTAGTTGTTGTGATTAAAAAATAACAAATATTTGAGAGAGAGAGAGATTACTCTCTGGTGTCCTTTTATAAGATCAAAAACCCCTTCATGAGGGCCCTACCTCTGGTCTCATCTAGTCTTAACCACTTCCCAAAGTTCTTCCGTCCTGATGTCGTCACACCAGGGACGTAGGGTTTGACCCATGAATTTAGGGTATGGAGGATATGACAGTTACTCTTGGTTGTCAACTTTACTGCAAGCTGCCGGGCACTTCTGTGTGTGGGTGCAGGATGGGGAGGCATTCTTGATCAGATTATTTGTAGCACAAAGTCCCACCCTGAATGTGGGCAGCCCAGGAAAGAAGAACATGGAAGGAGGAAATTTTGCTTTTTTGCCTGCTTCTTTTGTTTGTTTTTGTCTTGCGGGCAAGTTCTTCTATCCCATTGCCAGTGTTAGAATCAACTTCTTCAGACTGGCAGCGCAGAGTGAAGACCAGCCACTCTCCAGGAGGCCTCCGTGGTCAGAGCAGGATGGCCAAGACATCCAGCCTCGTGGGCTGAGCCCCACTGCGTTCTCAGCCTCTCCATTGTGAGACGGACATTGTTGGACTATTCAGACTGCATCCTGAAAAGCACTCTAAAGAATCCCAAGTGTGTGTGTGTGTGTGTGTGTGTGTGCATTCTACCAGTTCTGTGCCTTCAGAGAACTCTAACATGGGTTGGGGGAGGGGGAAGAAGAGGGTTTAATTTTACAAGCATTCCACACGGCAGGAAGCAAACTTTCTGACCTATATACACAGTTTTGACCACAAAGGCCTCCTTGTAAGAGTCAGTTACTGCAGAGTAGAGGGTAAGGCTTGGGGAAGGGTCCTATGAGTTTGAATCTGATGGTTGTGTGACCTTGGAAGAGTTTAACTTCCTATGTTTCCATCTTCACATCTGTAAAATGGGAGTGATAATAAGCACTTGCTTCATGGGCATGTGTGATGCTAATAACGTAACCTAGGACAGCACCTGACACAAATAACCCCTGAGTCTGCGTCTCTGAAGAAGCTAATTCCATTAAATCAGGAGGAGCCAGTGTAGAGGCTGGAGAGATGGCTTAGTGGCTACGAGCATGTTGTGGGATATTTGTACACTGTGTGAAAATGTATTGCTGTGATTGGTATAATAAAAAAAAAACTGAATGGCCAATAGCTAGGAAGAGGTTAGGCAGGACTTCCCAGGACAAAGAGGACTCTGGGAGGAAGAAAGGAGGAATAGCAAGCCAGACACAGATGATGCAAGACATGCAGGAGGAGAAGCCACAAGCCACAAGGCAGCAGGTAGATGAATAGAAATGGGTTGGTTTAAGATAAAAGATAAAAGAGCTAGTGGGACAAGCCTAAGCTATAAGCCAAGCTTTCATAATTAATATAAGTCTCTGTATCATGATTTTTGGGGCTGGTGGTCAAAAAAAGCCTGCTGCCATCTACAAGAGCACTGGCTGCTCTTCCAGAGGATCTAGGTTCAATTCCCAGCACCTACATGGCAGCTCACTTCTTGTAACTCCAGTCTAAGGGATCCAACATCTGGCCTCCTTGGGCACCAGGCATGCAGAGAGTGCACATATGTGTATTCAGATTAAATACTCAAACACACAAAATAAAAGAAAATCTTTAAAAAAACAAACCAGCCAACAGCACCAAGTTCTCAATGTTTGCACAAGGTAGCGTGGTAGAGTGGAGAGAGCTGGAATATCAATGGCGAAAAGGCCCGTTCGGCTACCGCCACTTCCTGGTTATGTGACCCTGACCATGGCTCCTCCTGAGTCTAAGAGTCAGCCTGAAAATGAAAGCGGTGCAGCTGAGAATGGCGGCCTAGGCGTTTAATCCCAGCACTCAGGAAGCAGAGGCAGATCTCTATGAGTTCCAGGCCAGCCTGGCCTCCCTATCAAGTTCCAGACCAGTCAGAGCTATATAGTAAGACCCTGTCTCCACCAAAACCAAAACCAACAACAACCAAAAGAAAGTAATACAACAATATTGCCTAAGTCTCAAAATTCCTTAGATGACTGACTGAGGGTATAACCATGAGAAATGGGTTTTGCTTTGGTTTGGTTTTGGTTTTGGAGACAGTGTCTCGGCATATAGCCTGGGCTGGCAATCCTCCTGCCTCAGCCTCCTAAGTGCACAAATGTGCACCACTACACCTTGTTGGTTTTTTACTAAATCTCATCATTCAATTTTACCAAGAAAGACCCGGGATCCAGATGCTAGGTCAGAGAGGCAAAGAAAGCACCCAGCCGACCTTTCTCCTCCGTCAACATCCCAGAAGCCTCCCTTTTCTCTTACACCATCTCAAACAATCCCCTCAAACTGAGTGCCCCCCCTTCTACTTCCTGTGCAGCTCTCTGTCTTCCTGACTCCCCCCTACTCTATGGTTCTTTTTCCTGTGTTCACGTCCTGCTAACTGGTTGCTTGCTCCGCCTCTTGACCTATGCTTGACTTTATTTAATCCCATTTACAATTAGCAGAAAGCTCTTGGGTTTAAGGTGTGTGCTAGGGCTGAGCCACACCACAACTAGAAACATGTTTTCCCAGGAAATAATGCAATCTCGTGGTTCACAGTGTGGTCAAACATCCTGCAACAATACCTGGTCCAAGAAGTGAGTGTGAGGGAATGCTCTACAATGCAAAGGGCAGGTACCAATGTGAAGTTCCTTCTTCATGGGGGGGGTAGCCTATGCCAGGATGAGTCAAGCTCCTTTGGCATGGGGGGATAGCCTATGCCAGGCCAAGCCAATGTTTCTGGGACTGTTAAATCTTGTCCCTTATGTCATTTCATGCCCTCAAAAATACGCATGAGTATACATGAGTATTCATTCTGCACCAAGGGAACAAGCCAACTAGGACATTGGAAGAGACAGTGGAAGCTGAGTAGGTAGAGCTAGGGGGTCATGAGTCCGATTTTCTATGGAACACATAAACATGAAAATGGATGAAGATGTGCAGTTACTGCTTGGTGGCAAACTTCCATGGCTGATCTGTTAGCACTCAAGGCAGGAGTATCCTTTGGGAATGGATATTTGTACCCTACAAAGGGGGTAACATGAACACAGACTCTCCATAGTAATCCTGATAGAAGGATTAGTCTTCTAAACACCAGAAACCCAGTGCCTCAGTCCTGGAGGCTGGAAGACAATGATTAAAGTATCACAGAGCTCCTTCTGAGGTTTCTTTTCTTGGCTTTTTTGTTAGATAGCTGTCTTCTCATAAGTTGTGGTGGCACACACCTGTAACCCGTGCACTTGCAAAGCTGAGACAGGAGACCCTCAGGCTTAGAAGAGCCTGGCCTATGCAATGAGACCCTGTTGTAAAGAGAAGGAGGGGAACTGTAGCGCTTGGGAGAGCAGGCCCTGCACCTCACCTGGGCAACAGTAGAGCTGGCCCTGGTGGTGTGGGAGCAGGTGAGCCCAACACAACGGCATGAGATCAGGAGAACTGGCCCTGCTCCTTGCTGCCTGCTGCATTGGGTGAGCTAGCCAGGGCAATGCTGCAGAACTCATCCTAGTGGTGTTGATGAGGGAAACCTGGCAGGCTTCAACCCAACAACCACTCAGGCCCAGAACCAGGGCTATGAGTTAGCCCACCCTGACATCTGCTGTGGGTCTTCTCTTCATCAGGGTTGCTGGCTACCAGTCCATTAGAGCTAAGGGAGTGGAAGCGGCCAGCAGGGTCTGAATGACCATGAGCATGACGGAAAGAACTTCGGAGAGTCAGCTTCAGAAAGTCACAGCTCATTTTATTGGTCCAGGGGTAAGGGATATAAGGGTTCCTAGGGTTACAGGCAGGAAGGGCTAATTGGTCATGACAAAACACCTAATTATCATATGGGTAGGAGGAAAGAAAAGGACTTAATATGTTAAGTCACACAACGTTTGCAGGGAGCTCAGTGAAGGGTCATTCTCCAAATAAGGTCAGGCATCTGAGCTTAGAGACACCCTCCAAATAAGGTTAGAGGAGAAGAAGAAGCCTCCCTGAGAAAGGGAGTCCACCATTTTGCACCAATCTCGAATGATGGACTGCAACCTTAAATGCAGGGTTCTCCAAGATCTCGCCATTGATTTTATAATGGAGAGATGTCATGATAGGCTTGGAGAGCCTATCACAGGGGCCCAGAGTCTGATAGTGGACTATGCCATGATTGGTGGTAACCCTAGCAGTGGTGGTACTGCAGGAAGTAAATATCAGAATAAAACATAGCATAATTAGGGCGCTACCAAAGGGTAGGAGCCAAGAAAACAAGGGATTATTGAACCTGCTTAAATGTTTAATGATAAGAATTGTTATCAATAACATTTGATTCACTTACATAAAGGTAAAATTCTTCTCCCAATACTATGCAAGTCCCCCCATGTTCAGCAGTAATTAAATCTAGGGCCCCTCTGTTTTGTAGTACAGCTCCTGCTAGGGAGGTTGTCTGTCATTGAAGAGACTCAGGGCTGTTAGTGGCTAGTAGCCAGGCAAGTTGCTCAAGTTCATATAGGTAAGCCTGAGGAATAGGGGTTGGAGGGATGACTCAGCAGTTAAGAGCAATAGCTCAATGGCTCTTCTTCCAGAGGTCCTGAGTTCAATTCCCAGCAACCACATGGTAGCTCACAACCATCTGTAATAAGATCTGGTGCCCTCTTCTGGCCTGCGGGCATACATGCAGACAGAATGCTGTATACGTAATAAATAAATCTTAAAAAAAAAAAAAACTGTGAGATAATTATTACAGGGTTGCAAAAACCTGTAAAGGATGAGTTAATGCAAGGGCTAATGGTTCTTTGACACCAGAGAAAGGCCGGGGAACTAGCACAGATTATGATGTTGGAAAAGCACCTGGGATAGGATTTAAACGAGGGCCCCACAAGGCAGAGGAAGAGGTAGGAGTTAATGAAGGCGAGATCACAGACCTTTTGTAGAAGAGGGGGTGCTGAAGAATTATCTTGAAAGGAGACATTAATTGGAACAGCTATAAGCTACGGCTGAGAAAGTGAAGCGCAAAAGAAACATGGAGCAGCATGAGGGTGGGATGCGAGGGGCAGCAGGGCAGCAGCATATCGTGCATACTGCAGCCAAGCCAGACTGAGCATTTCTTCTTAGTTGTGTCTCCTGCTTAAGAATGATTCTATGGGTTAGCATGGACCGGGAAGTCTGCACCAACTGTGGAGAACTGTGAGTATGCACAGAGGGATGTGAAGCACAGCCAGTGGGGTATGGCTTTCCCAGGACTCCTGCTCTCCATCTTTTATGCTGGGGCCATTTATAGTAATGGTTAGACAGTAACTTAGGTTTTGAAACAGGCTATTTCTGTGGGAACTGAGTTCAGTTGTGCAGGACTAGAAACACCAGCCACTGTAATGGTCCTGATTCATGAGGCAGCCTGAAGGCAGAAGTTTCTGCCCCACCAGCAGCTCCTAAATAAACACACTGAGGCTTATATTAATTACAAATCTCAGTCAATAGCTCTGGCTTATTACTAACTAGCTCTTACATTTTAAGTTAACCCATCTTCCTTATCTACCCTCTGCCATGTGGCAGTACCTTTATTAACATGGCATGTTCATCTCGTGCTCCCTCTGTGTCTGGCTGGCAACTCCTGACTCTGCCCTTCTTCCTCCCAGCATTCTTCTAACCTGGGCTTTCCTGCCTAACCTTATTCTGCTCAGCTATTGGCCAGTCAGCTTTTGTATTAAACCAATCACAGCAACATATATTCACACAGTGTAAAGGAATATTCCACAACAGCAGCCTGCTTCTCATTTGTAATCCTTTTGTCAATGGGGGAAGCAGAGAAATGGGTTGAGGGGCTGGGGAGGTGGCTCAGCGGTTAAGAGCACTGGCTGCTCTTCCAGAGGTCCTGAGTTCAATTCCCAGCAACCATATGGTGGCTCACAACCATCTGTAATGAAATCTGGTGCCCTCTTCTGGCCTGCAGGAAGACATGCAGGCAGAATACTATATACATAATAATAAATAAAATCTTTTAAAAAAAAGAAATAGGTTGGGGGTCACAGGGGTGGAGTTAGGGCAGATAGGAATAGAAATAGAGCTTTGGCATTCTTCACTGGGGCAGTCCACAGACCTTATCTCCTGGTTTTTGCTGGCATAGGTTTCCTGAGGGGAAAAACACCAGTGGTAGGTACTGGGTTAAAAATTAGGAGGTGGGGGCTGGAGAGATGGCTCAGTGGTTAAGAGCAGTGCCTGCTCTTCCTAAAGGTCCTGAGTTCAATTCCCGGCAACCACATGGTGGCTCACAACCATCTGTAATGAGGTCTGGTGCCCTCTTCTGGCTGGAGACATACACACAGACATATATTGTATACATAATAAATAAATAAATAAATAAATATTAAAAAAAAAGAATTAGGAGGTGGCAGGACAGGCCTGTAATACAACAAAGACTGTCATTGAAATAGCAGAGAGGGAGGCTTGGGGGTGGTGTCAGGGAACATGACATGGGCAGTGGTGACCAGGTCGTGGATGTCCTTCCAGGAGATCTTGTTGTTCTGCAAGGGGTGGGGTTTCCTCTTCTCTGTCCTTAATCAGTCAGTGAAAGAGTGAGAGAAGAGTCATCTTTCTGATCAGCGGGGTGATGTCAGACATTTCTGGCTGGGACCCAAATAGGCCTCAGTTGGTCCTGTGGAAAAACACAAGCAAATACCCCTTCCTGTTGTGACGCGTGGGGGGGGGTTAAGTCCCATTCATATTCCATCCAGGGGGTCACTACATTGTATCAAGATGGAAGGGGCTGCTCCTGGTTTGTGCCAGTGAAGGGAAATGGAAGGGTGTTTGGAGTCTTGTAGATGCTAAATATATTTAGGGCGACCAGGCTAAAGGTATAGATCCTTATTTTTGTTTTTAAGTTGAACCTTTAGAGTTTGATGTGTTTTTTCTATGATCCTTTGGCCCTGAGGATTGTAAGGAATTCCCTTGTGGTGGGTAATCTCCCATTGTGAGCAGAAGGCCTTGAACTGAGAGCTAGTAAAGGTGGGACCATTGTCAATCTTTAAAATTTAGGATGGAGTACGCAAGCCATACCCTATATATAACAAGTAGGGACTGAGGGATGCTGGGAGAACCTGGTCCAGCTTTGATATGTTAAATAGGTACTTCAGCGTTTTGTCCCAGGCTTTAAACAGATATATATTAGGGATAGAAGGTAAAGTGATTTTTATTTAATTTAAGCAAGATTTTATTAAAATTTTAAGTATTGACCAAGATGGAATTTAGTCAGGACCATCACCTGGAAACTTTCCAGCTGTGTGGCCTGAAGATAAATATAGTTGGGGCTTATATGGACAAAACCCATAGGCCACCATATTTTTCCACAAAGCTTGTTGCTATTTTTCAAGAACTACAACTCCCAGAATTCCAGGAAGTTATCTGGCCCTTGGACAGGTGGGGTTTATAGGTTAATTTAGGGTCTAACAATCCCCCTGAAGTTGTATTCTGGGTCAAATCATTGACTCTATGATGCGTACCAGTTTGCACCTGGATCTAACAACCATCAGCTGAATGGGTACCCAGATAGGAAATATTAGGTTACTGTATCAATAATGTAAGAGCCCAACAGAAATGAGCAGAAAGAAGAAAGGCCAAAGGCCCTATGATGGGTAATATCTCTTTGTTTTGCAAAAAGCAGGCCAAGTGTCCTATCATACTGTAGAACCATTTTAGCTAATGAAGCTACCTGTTGATAAATCTGAGCCCATTTTTCCTGGTATATAGATTGGCATTATATATTGGTAGCCATTTTGTCTCTGATGTCAGGGAGTTTCCTTTTGACATAAGCCTTTTCCAGCCTGTAATGGGGCAGGGACAATGTGCTTTGTTCCATAGCCGCTTCCAGGTGAAATGGGCGTCAGTAGTCAGGGCCCATGAAAGGCTACTCAAAGGCTGGCAATGGGACATTTAGCAGAAGCATCTGATTAGCTGACCCAGGTGAAGGGATGGGGAGAATGACATCAGCGGGACTGATTCCTATCAATTTCCAACAGGTCCAGAGCTCAGCAGCTTGCAGCTTGCAGGAGCTCCCTGGATAACGTGTCCATCAGCCAAGTGGAAATTTGCTGAGATATAGATAAGGGACAGGAGTTAAAATTCATGAACTTAAGAAAAACCTTACATTTGGAACCGTTCCATTTGGCCTGTTGATAAGTGGATCTAAGCCTTATGACCTTTTTAGATTTCCTGAAGTTTATATGAATTTTAGTTGATTAAAGGAGAGAAAAGTTTTAGATATATTAGCATAACCATTGTATTGAAATCCGCATTGTAGAAAAGTCAGTTAACTGGTGTCTGTAAAACAGCAGAAGTGGACTCATGCCTTTGAATCCTAGCAAAAGCTGTAATGTTGGGTTAAAATCCATGAGCATTTTTTCTTCTGTCGAGAGAGTAAGATATGGATTGGACAGAGATGTCTTTAGTCCGATGAGATGCACCTTTAAGTCTATTTAGAGGACAGCCAAAGGGAATTTAAAATCTTGAGTTTGTGACTATGACAACAGTAGTCAGTATTTTACCAGAGCTAGATTTATAGCTTAACAGAATTCCATTGGTGAATGGTAAAACTCTGAACTTTTGAAGTCTTAGGATAACAATAGCATGGTGAGGGAAAGAAAAACCTTTTTTATATACCTTAAGCAATCTTTTTATACCTTTGTATAAAAATTGTATCCATCCACATACCCCAAAACACTTTCTCAGCCAAGTGGTGGTGGTGCAAGCCTTTAATCTCAGCACCCAGGAGTCAGAGATAGGTCAATCTCTGTGAGTTTGAGGCCAAACTGATCTAAGGACAGCCTCCAAAGCTACAGAGAAACCCTGTCTGGAAAACCAGAAAATAAGATAAAACAAAACAAAAGGAAAACACTTTCTCACACCCTTGCAACCCAGTCTTATGTCCTTAGACCGCTATAACTTGCATCTACACACCTTAAGTCACTTTCTTTGTGTCCTCAGACATTTATACATACCCTAAAACACCTTCTTAGACTCTAAAATATTTTCTTCAATCCTCATAACTTAAGCTTTCGTATCCTCAGACCTTATATAAACTTTACACCTTTTTTTGTTTGCTCATTCATCATAAGAAACAGGTGGTTGATTGCTGAAAGCAGGCATTGGAAAAGGTTTTCCTTTAAATAAAGGAATAGTAAAAAGTTACATTGAAATCTGTTTTGTGAGTTTACCTGTAAATGGAGACTGTGCATTGGCTTCCAGACTGCCCTGACCTGAATAATCACACAAAAACTATATTAATTACAACATGTTTAGCCAATGGCTCAGGCATATTTCTAACTAGCTCTTAGATCTTAACCCAATCCATTTCTATTAATCTGTGTGTTGGTTGCCACAAGGCTATGACTGACAGGTAAGTTTCTAGAGCCCTTCTCCTTCAGCAGCCACATGGTGTCTCTCTGACTCTGCCTTCTTTCTCCCTGCATTCAGTTTAGTTTTCCCGTCTACCTATATATTCTGCCCTGCCATAGGTCAAAGTAGTTTCTTTATTAACCAATGGTAATAAAACATATTCATAGCATATAGAGGGGAATCCCACATCATTTGCCTGCCTTTTTGGAGTCTGATAGTAAGGTAAACTGTGTTTAGATCTAGGAGTAGCTCTTAGGAAAGCAAGGCCTGTGTCCTGAATTTTATACATGAAGAGAACTAAGAAGACAGCTGAAGTCTTGGGAGAGGAGCTGGGTGCTTGCTGCTGTTAAAGCTGCCTACTTAGGGCTGGAGAGATGGCTCAGAGGTTAAGAGCATTGACTGTTCTTCCAGAGGTCCTGAGTTCAATTTCCAACAACCACATGGGGGCTTACAATTATCTATAATGAGATCTGCTGCCCTCTTCTGGCATGCATAAAAATATGCAGACAGAGCACTGTATACATACTAAATAAGTAAATATTTTTTAAAAGCTGCCTATTTATCAAGACTGTATATAAATTTAAATATTTTTAAAAGCTGTTTCTTAAAATATATACAGTATTTTTTGCAATTTAAATGTTTTGTAAAATTCCAAAATTTTCTCTTAAAAGGTTTAAAATCTCTCAAAAAGAAAGTACCCTTTTTTACTTCAAGAGGGAAAAAAACAAGGCACAGCTATAATTCACACAAGGCAAAAACAAGGTCTAATAGGGCAAACTATTTAATATTTAATATCTGGGATTTAGTCATAAACTGTGTTTAGGATAAAACAGGAATTATCACACACAAATCCATTCTAATATAAAATATCTTGGAGACCTAGTGTTTCCTCCTTGGTAGCCCCACTCCATGTGGTTACCTTTAATTAAGATGTCTATGAAGTCACATGACATCCATCTTCTCCAACATTAGCAAAGATGGTGACCAGCCACGTGGCTGCCAAATGATGGCAGCATGCCCATGATGCTTATGTCCCAAAATGGAATCATGCCACATGGTTTCTTTAAGATTACCTGTGCACAGATTTTTTTAACTACCAACCACATGTTACTCATCTAAAGTTAACCTTCTCCATAGATTTTATAGATTATTTTAACCTTATCCAATAAAGTGAGTATATAAATCTTGAGGTTTAGAATGTTCACATAAACAAAGTCTAATTTTTGGGGAGCTGTTCTGCTTTGCTCTCAGTGCCAAGGGACTCAACCTGACACGGGGCCTAGGGAGCCTTTAAACATGCTTGAGTATAGAGAAGAGGGAGCCAGAACCCAACTCTAGGGTTGGCTTTCCAAGGCAACAGAACAGCATAAGACAACTCTAATGCAATCCACACCAAAAAGGCATCTAAACTCCTGCTAACCAAAAGCCAGGGACCGGGGGCTCAGAGCTATATTCTGGGGTCCAGCCATAAAAGCAACCATGTAGTGACTGGTGGCTGGTGGCAGCGGAGACAACAACAACATCTGACCTATTTTTGTCCCCGTGCCATATTTAAACAATCCTCATGGACACACCAGAATGCACAGACAGACTTACTAAAGACACAGGCAGATACAACTTTCTGGAGAAACAGAGGAAAGAAACTTTCCGTGGGAAACACACTTTGTTACAAATTATATAGATTTTAAACCATGTCAGGTGAGCAATTTACAAATCCTGAGCTAAGAGTTGAAGACCGTAATCTTACAATACAGAGCAGATTTTTAAGAGGGGGAAGTAGAACCTTAGAGGTAAGTTGGGAATGCAGCAGAGCAAGTTTAGGTATAAGAAATTTGGGGGCCATTTGTTTGTGGCAGTAACAGTTGTTCATAATTTGTATTGAGGCCAAGGGATGAAAATAAAATCTGAGGCCGTGGAGGAAGAAAGAGAGGAAGCAGCAAAGTGGAACCCTGTGGGTGAAGCAGGCTGCAGGACGGCAGGCCAAATGGAGAGATGATGTAGTGGATCTGCAGCAGGGCTGCAGGGCAAGAGAAAACCAGTGGGGAGCAGAAGAGGAAGGAGGGGTCCATGCATGTGCATCAGAGCCAGACAAGCACATACGTGACCACGTGGACATGCCTATGTGGAGGGTACCGCAGGCAAAGGGAAGCCAAAGCTGAAGAAACAGACTCTAGAATCTGGAATCAGATTCATAGACTAATGATCCCTGAAAACTGTATTGAGGGTTAGATCAGCAGACACTGATGGGAGAAGGGGTGTGTGTGTGCTGGGAGCGCTGCAACTGGCCTCTGGCTCCCACATTGCAACAATGTATAGACAGGGCATTTACACAGTTTAGGGTGACAGAAATAAACAGAGAGATCTATTGCCAGTGGAGGGGGCATGTAGGATCCCAGCGTGGCCAGACCAAATGCCAGGAGAGCCTAGTGAGTCTTTGGCACCAACAAAAAGATAAAAAAGCCAAGTGCTTACCTTTCCACAGACCCTGCAAAGGTGTGCCACTAAGAGAATACACCATTTGCAACAGAATTAGTGCATGATGTTTATTTGGGGGGGGGGCGGACATCTGGACCTGCAGATCCAAAACTGCAGGATCTCTACACACAGGGCAACAACAGGATATCCAAGGGGAGTCCCCTGTGAGGGTCCAGCATTGATAGCATAGCAGAAACCAAAGGCCTCAAATCAGACCAATGACTCATGGCAATGAACACTTTAACAAGTAAGGATGTATAGACTAAAGGTATACTGTGTGACTTACTGTGTTACACTATGGCTTCCACAGTGTACTGTGGAATAATGCTTTTGTGCACTGTAAATTTTGTCACTTGTATTAGTTTAATAAAACGTGGATTGGCCAGTAGCCAGGCAGGAAATATAGGCAGGGTAATCAGAGTAAGAGAATTCTGGGAAGAGGAACGACAGAGAAGAGACACGAGCCAGCCAGCCGCTGAGGAAACAAGACATGTAGAAAATGAGGTGACACCACAGCCACATGGCAATGCATAGACTAATAGAAATGGGTTAATTTAAGATGTAAGAGCTTGCTAGGAATATGCCCGAGCCATCAGCCAAACAGTGTTGCAATTAATATAGTTTCTGTGTAATTAATTGGGTCTCTGCTAACAGCAGTGAGACTTTTGTTTATTTAATTATTTTTTCTTTGTATGTTAGTTAGTTTGGTTGGTGTTTGTTTTGTTTTTCTTTTTAATTTAATTTAATTTTTTTTGGGGGGGGAGGTTGCAAGGGCAGAGGCAGATGTGAAGGGACCGAAAAGTGAATGGGATCCGGATGTGTGACATGAAATCCACAAAGAATCAATAACAAAAAATTTCTTAAAAAATTTGAAATAAGAAAGTGTGGAGATAGGAAAAAAAGTTGTCTTCTCATCACTTTTTTTTTTTTTTTTTTTTTTTTGGTGGTGTTGGTGGGAAATCTCTGAATAGCCCTGGCTGTCCTAGAACTCACCCTGTAGACCAGGCTGGCCTTGAACTCAGATCCATCTGCCTCTGCTTCCGAGTGCTAGGATTAAAGATGTGCACCGCAGCCACCACTGCCTGGCCACTATCCTTTTCTGTAAGGATGCTAGTCACACCAGGTCTATGCTATGAACTTGTTTTAATTTCATTACCTTGTTAAAGACCCAGACTCCAAATTGTGGGGGCCAGCCATGATAAGGTAAATCTGGGCAGGTCACCCAAAGGAAGTTCTTTACTTCCAACCATTATCACCTGGGACTCTGGCCATCGATGAATTTAAATGGAGTCGGGAGTCTCAGCAGTTTACCCTGAGACAAAGCCTGGCTGCAGGAGGAACCACAGGCCGAGACTGCCCGACCCCCACCCAAGAGCTGACCATTCAAAAAAAAATGCCTGGCATTGCAAGAGCTGTAGATAGAGACACCTGCCAGCGCACCTCAACAGGACACCCCTAAACAAATGTCAGCCAAGCAGCGGGGCCCTAAACCTCAGAGACCCCTCACCCCCACCTTTTCTACTATAAAACCCTATTCTAATTGAGCTCGGGGCTCTCTGGTTATTCCAATACGTTGGCCATGCGGAGAGACCGAGTTTGCAAACTTGATTAAAATAAAGGCTCTTTGCTTTTACGTATGGGACTCTGTTTCCTTGTTGGCCTTGAGGGGACTTCGTGGATTTGGGCATAACACAAATGTCACATTCTGAGGTACTGTGGATTAAGATTGCAGTTTAGGATTCCAGGGGACACACTCAGCCCACAACAAAAGGACATCATTTCAGGAGAACAGAGCCACATGCAACTATAGACACCCAATGGGGTCATCCAAGGCTGCAGAAAAGAAAGGTAGTCACAATAAAGCCCCTAGAAATTTCTCTGTGCCCCAATCCAGTACCCTGCTCAGGGGACCAGAGACATAGCTGCCAGGAACCCCGACCATGCAAGGCCTTGACTTCCTGGTCTGAGAAGCTTGACTTTGCCATCGGGTTCACAACACACTCAGAAAGAAACATAAGCAACCTTGACCCCCACTGGTCCCCTTTAAAGCAGTGTTTTTGAACACCAGACACATCAGGAAGAACCCATCCTCATGTGCATGTGACAAGAGTCATAACCAAGTGGCCCTGTGAAGTATCGCTTTTCCTCCAGCTTCCCAGCACAGACAGACTAGGGGACGGAAAACTTGCAATTAATGATTTCATCTGACCTCCAACAGTCATTAGCTCTTACCCAGGGAACTGGATGGACCGCAGGTCCGCTAAGATTCTAACATTTTACTCTCCTAAGAGCTAGGAAGAACCATGGAGGCTGTGAATGTTCCGCTCCTTCCCTCTTTCATTCTTTCATGCAACAAACACATCTTTCTAAGTGCCTGCCATGTGCTCAGGGGAGGAGGGCAAGATCAGAGGATACTGTGTGGAGGAGGGGGCTTTAGATGACCCTTTCAGATAGAGTAAGGTTTTGATAACCAAAGGAGTTCCGGCGGGAAGGGCATGAACAAAGGCCAGGAAATGGGAAGACAAGCCATACTTAGGGTCTACAATGAGCTGCCGTCTCACAGGAGTCAGAGAAAGGGTTATGTCATACTAGAGGGGGCTGCCATATCCATGTGTAGATTAGAATCATTCTTTTGGGTAGGGAGAACTCCACCACCCCTGTCCTTTGCCTCTGCTTGAGGTAAAAAGAAGGGGCAGAAGAATTAAACGGGGGGGGGGGGCGTGCGGCGGTGGAGAGATATTCCTTCCGGTGAAAGGATGCCGACAGAGAGAGAGAGAGCTGAGATGATTAAGGCTGCTTTGCTGAACAAGCGCACTGTGGGTAGAGTCGCTGGAGCTCTTGATTCAGCTGGTGTCGTGGGCGGTTGGATTTGCATGTCAGTGTGGGAAAAGTGACTTGGCTGAGACCTATTTCTGAGCATCTAAATCAGTCACCCGATGAATGATTTTGTTTGTATGCCGTTCACAGACTAAGTCTCAGCGCTTAGGCAAACACTTCCGTTCAAGTGGGGGTAGGGGAGCCGACAGAAGGATACACCACAGCTTGTGATGGCCCGTAGGATTGGAGTTAGAGCCTATTGCAAGATCCCTAAGACACAATCATACATACACCATAGCCTTCCCAAAAACAAGGAGAGGGTCTGTGACTGCCATCTCCATGTCAAGGACAGACTCTCCTAACAGCTGATCACTGCGGCTATCACGGGGACTCCCGCCCTGTCCTGTCAGTGTGAGATTCGGTTTTCTGAGCACCAAGGAAACAGCAAAAGGAAGCTGTAAAATACCATTTCCCTTCTGGAACACAAAGAAAAAGTCAGGAATATGCTGCAATGTGCCAAAGGCTGCCTCTCCAGAAGAGAGGTGCCATTCAGACAGACTGCACACGAGGCTCAAAACGCTCCTTGAACTGTTCTTTTCTAAGACTGTGTGTGCCTGTAATACTCAGCTAGGTCAACAGAGCCTTAAAGACGTGACAAATACAAGCTTAGCTCACTTGCTGGAGGAGAAAAGATACTGTATGGAGTATGACTGGGATGGGGAGATGGCTCGGTGGTTAAAGCGCTTGCCGTGCAAGCTTGAGGACCAGAGTTCAGATCTCCAGAACCCACCCCAGTGGGGAGAGTCAGCCTATCTAGAATTCCAACAGCGGGAAGCAGAGGCAGGGGATTCTCAGGACAAGCTGGCTAGCCAGACTTACTATATTGGCTCTGGGCTCTCCTGAGAGACCCCGCCTCAACGAAACCCGCCGAAAGAGCAATTAATGCTGGTTCTCAAAATCAATCTTGGGCCTCCCCACATGCACCCACACACACACATATGTTGTGCACATACATATGTGCATACCATATGCACACCACATGAACATGTGAAAATGCTCTAAAGACAAAGAAAGAAAAGAAAAAGAAACCACTGGACAATGGACCCTTATCACAGCTGCTTGGCTGTCCAAAGACAGATCATAGCAAGTCGGAAAGGACGTGGGAAACTGGAACCCTCACACACTGCTGATGCCAACATAAACTGGCACAGCTGCCTTGAAGTTACCCCACGATCTAGCAATCCCGTTCCCAGGTATGGAAACAGGTCCCGACGAGAATTCCCATGTGCGATCGCGTCCCTGAGAGCAGTAACGGTCATACAAGTGTCCATCACCGGACAGGTTGATAAGTGAATGTGCTCCTGCCAGACGTGGGGCGTGATTCAGCCCAGGAAACAAGCCATCCAAAGACACACAGGGCCAAGCGTGCTGGCACTTATCCACAGCTCTAGCACTTGGGAGGCCGAGGCAGGCTGTCTACTCAAGGCCGGCCAGGGCCATAGCGTGAGGACTGGAGCTCCAAAACCACAACGAAGACCAAAGACGACTCTTAGATGCATGTGTCATTAACCAATCACGACACTCTAGAAGAGGCAAAATTATGAACACAGTAAATAGAGCAAAACTAAAAGGGAGTGGGGGTGAACAGATGGCACCGAGGAGAACTTTAGGGGGGGCAGGATTGTTCTGTAGTGCTGCTATCAAGGTGGGTGTGGGTCAGCACCAATTAGTCAGAACTGAGAGTCACCCCTATTGTCATATGTGCTTTCGATAGTTAAGGTGTCTTTTTTGTCTTTGTAGTGCAGGGTGGAGCCCTGGGCCTCCAGCTGACTAGGCCAGCACAGTGCTACTATGTTACTACCTGGGCCCTCTGCTCAAATCCCAATGGCAGACAACGAGACCAGCTTCCATAATAAGAGGTAACACATCTGTGTTGATGGAATTAGCAAGTCTTTGATAATTTATCCTAGCAGCCTTAGAAAACCATGCAAGGCTAGGCATGTTGGCACAAGTCTGTCATTCCAGCGCTTGGAGGCTGAGGCAGGAGAATTGTCATGAGTTAAGGCCAGGCTGGGCTACATAGTGATTTTTAGGTTAATCTGGGTCTCTGGGCTACAGTGTGAAATGCCGTCTCAAAAAAAGAAAACTGGGTAGTGGTGGAGGTGGTGGCAGTGGAGCATGCCTTTAATCCCTGCACTCAGGAAGCAGAGGCCGGAAGGTCATGAGTCCCGGTCCAACCTGGGCTACACAACAAGACCCAGACTCAAAACAAAACTGTCAACAAATTAAAGGGACAGCCTCTTCTAAAGTTCGCTAGTCCCTCTAGAGAGGAATGGTAGTCGCCTATAGATTCGGAAGTGGAAGGGCACATAGGCGAAAATGTGTCTGTCGAGCACGCAGGACATAAACTCGCTGCACCGCCTTGGTGAAGTGACACCCAGCAAAGGCAGTATTGTTATAAACTAAAAACAGGGGCTGGGAAGCTAGCTCAGTGGGTGACATGTATGCTGCCTCAGCACATACATGAGCTCAGATCACCAGCACCCACATGAAAGCCAGGCAGGGTAGGAGCTGCCTGTAACCACTCAGCTCCAGGAGCCAGACAGGTCCTGGTTGTTTACAGGTTCAGCTGAGGTGTGGAGCTCCAAAAACAATAAGGTGTGGCCCGGAGAGACGGTGCAGAATGTGAGGACCTGGATTCCCAGCACCCACATCAGGGAACCTGTAGCTACATTTACCTCCAATTCTGGGGATCTGATCTTCTCAGTGCCACAGGTACCCAGCACACACATGTGCACATGATTCATGTAGGCACACATATATACAAATAAAATAAATAAACATAGAACAGTAATAAGGTGGTATGAAATTCTCAAAGAATAAATTTTAAAATACTGTTTTTTGTTTTTTTTTTTTTTTTGGTTTTTCAAGACAGGGTTTCTTTGTAGCTTTGTAGCCTGTCCTGGAACTAGCTCTTGTAGAACAGGCTGGTCTCGAACTCACAGAGATCTGCCTGCCTCTGCCTCCCGAGTGCTGGGATTAAAGGTGAGCGCCACCGCTGCCCGGCAAAATACTGTATTTTTTTTAATAAAGAAAAGCAATAAGATGGAAAGTGGTATAGGGAGACACTTAACACTGACCTTTGCCCCTGGCCATGCACAGACCAGTGTGCCTGCATACACATAGGCACACATATACACCATACATGCATGCATACCCACATACACCATACATACATACAGCACATACACACATGCAACACATACACCACACATTTGCATATCCACATACACCATATACACACATGCAGCACATGTACACATAATCACACATACACCACACACACACATACGCACCCACATAAACCACACCCACATACACACATGCACACCCACACACACCACACAAATGCAAATCAACATATACTACATACACAGACATGTACACATACACCACACAAATGCTTACCAACATATACTACATACACAGACATGTAGACCCGCATAGACCGCACACACACTCACATGAATATACCACCACACATACCACATACTCTAAAAACAAAACACTGCTTCCTAGGGTACAGATCTAACCCTTCAGTTGGAACAAATGGAGTCTTAACAGCATAGACTATCTTTTGGTAAAGTTAAGATTATTATGAAATCAAACATCCTTACAGGGAAAAGGGATTGGTGCTAACTCTGAGCCCTCTGAGTCACACTGTCTGCCCTTCGGCACAAGCGGTGCCACACTTGCTAAAGCCACTGCCTCTGCTCTCAAGGGACTTCAAAAATCCGCACTCCGCATGGCCCCAACACTCTCCAGATCTCTGCCTCCTCCTTCTAACCTGAGCTGAGGCATCTTCATGCCTCTGAATGTGGGACCTTTCTTCACCCACCCCTCTGCTGGGATTCTCCAACTCTCCCGTGCTGCAGATGCCAGGTCACCTTTGACACCTCTAGTCCCTTCCGTGTCAGGCATTTTCCCAATACACTCTACTTTCAGACTGTCTCTACTGCATCTTCTGAGCTCTGCTCCTTCTGCTGCTGTCCTGTCTAGAGGACACAGGAGATGCTCCCCCACATCTTTGTCGTTCCCTTGCACACTGCATCATGTAGCTGCAACAGGCTCCCTCAGCTGCTTCTCAGGCACCCTTCACAGAACAGACTACGCCCCTCCCTGACTCGGCTGGACATCCGTGTTTCTCAAAGGGCAGCTATAGGCTTGCCTCCCCTGGACCTGGCTGTTGTCATTGTCATGGGCTTATCAACCTGTCATCACTAAACAGGCATGGTTACCTTTGCCATTTTCCTGTAACTCTCAGTCTGCAAACTCCAGCTGCAGTGAGTCTGTACGTAAACGGTGTGGGTGAGCCACTGGACCCACTTCTCCCAAGCAGCTGGACATGGCAACCTGTCTCGATGTCTTGTGAGGACAAAGGCCCCCCACCTTAGCCCTCTAGCTCTCCTCAGTCTGTGACTCAATTGCCTTTCAGGACACGCTTTAGTAAATCATCTGGTCATTCTATCTGTGCAATAGTCAGGGACTGGTTAGGAGAGAGGAGCAGGTTCTAGAACACTCACTGGTACACAGATGACCAGATGATTAGTATGTTACATAGCACAGAAGCCTCAAACCACAAAGGTTCGGATTTCAGCATTAACTGTGCCACTCACTGACAGGCCATGAGATAGTTAATCGAGCTCTCTGAGCCTCCTTTTCCTCTTCCACCAAAAGGCAGTGATGAGAGCGGCAGGCACCAAGTGTGGGGGAGCCAGATGATTGCTGTGTAACAGCTCAGCTATTCATCCACATGACATGGCCACCAGGCACTCCCATATCGGTCAGACATCGACCTGGGTTTATCTGGGATGTGGCTGTAGAGTGGGCAGCATGAACACGTTGGATCATGAAGCAGATTGCCCTCTCCAGGGTGAGAGGGTGTCTCCAAGTAAAAGCCCAAGTGAAAAGACGAGAAGCAGGAGAGAATTCTGCCGCAGCCTTTGGGCTCTCGAACCTCAGCTTTCCTGGGGCTCCAGCTTGCTGAACACAGAGCCTGTCTGCTTCCACGACTGCATGAGCCGATTGCTGTCCTAGTCCCCCCACGCTATCTGTCTACACCTAGGTGGACACTGGTGTTGGTCTGGTGATTCTTGAAGGTGTAGATCCCTCCTGTCTATTCTGGTTGCCTGGAGAACACAGCCTAATGTGCCCTAATGCATGAACTAATAGCTCACACTTAGTAACCATGGAAGCTGAAAGTGCCCATTATCTTTATCACTGCACTATATATGTGACCAGCCTGTCCTTAGCCCCATATCGAGACACTCATTAAGCTTTTTTTTTTTTTGGTTTAAGACAGGGTTTCTCTGCAGCTTTGGAACCTGTCCTGGAACTCACTCTGTAGACCAGGCTGGCCTTGAACTCACAGAGATCCACCTACCTCTGCCTCTCCGAGTGCTGAGATTAAAGGCGTGCGCCACGACCACCCAGCTCATTAGGCTTTTTTTTTTAACTCTGAGCCCACATACAGCATACATACACACATGGACATATACATACTCAAACACACATACAATACACACACATACAACACGCACATACTCACACACACATGTATATGCATGCAGACCCACATCTCCATATATTCACACAAACAAATCCACACATGCACACAAGCACATGAACATACACACATATAGTCCCACACCTACACACATTCATATGAACACACGCACACAGATAGACCCATGAATGCACACATGCACAAACACACATATACACATGTACATATATATATACACAGAGACTCTACAGACACACATAGACTCACACATGCACACATTAACATGAACACATGCACATGGGCAGACTCACATGCGCACACGTATACACATATTTATGCATACACAAATGTATACATGCACATACATATGCACAATGCACTTGTACATACAGAAACTCACATACACTTGCACACATACTCTTGCATACTCTAATGCACACATTCAGAGAAACCCATGGATGCACACATAACGTACGCACGCATACATGCACACATACATACACATGTTCTTGAGGCAGTCTGGACCTATTGGTAGGAGGCAGGGGGCCTTTAGCTCCTGAATATGCCTTGTGGGTTTCTGCCTCTGGCCTCTCTACTCTTGGTGGTAAGCTTCTCTGGGTCCCAGAGCCTCTGGGATTCTGAGGTTACATTCAGTCATGCTCCTCCTCCCTCAGATCTGCAGGCCTGTGTCCTGAGGGAGAGGAGGCCCGAGTCACTGGGGGCAGCTTCCCAGGGTGCTTGTCAGAGGAAAGCTGAGTAGAGAATGTGTGCAGTGGGGCCCCCCAGGATCAGGAAGCTTTATACGGCCACCTGCCATCTCTCAACCTCCCACCCATCCCAGAGTGGCTCTCAAAAAATTAGCTCAAGCGTTAACGGGTCATGGGAAGATCCAGATGCAGTCCCTCCAGGGTGCCACACCCAGCCCTAGCCTCTTAGCAGCCCACTAGATGATCCCCAACATACTCAGCAAGGCTGTTGTGTCCCTTCACAGCTAGCTCAGACCCGGATGAGCAGGAAGCCTGAGGGTCAGGCTGGGGTCCTGCTGCTAGGTACAAACCCAGGACGTCAGATGTCAATATAAGCCAGGGGCCTGATAAACAGGTTCCTCCACACAGCTGGAGCAGTGACCCCTGGAAAAGGAATCCAGTGTCCCCCTTATGATAAACTTCCCAAAGAGGGTGGCCTGGACACAGGCACATACAGAGGTAATAGCCCTACTTAAGGGAAAACATGTTCCTTCCTGGAGGCAGACCTTCTAGGCTCTTGACTTTAGGTCATTGCAGGGCCTCTACGGCCTCAGCTTCCTCATCCGGGAGCGATCAAGTTGCTAAAGCAACAGGTTTCAGTGATTTGAAAGTCCCCACAGAGTTCCCCAAAATGTGTGTTAAGCCCAAATCCCCAACTGGAAGGTCATAGAGAATAGAAGCTGAGCTAGCTGTCTCCAAGAGGTGGAGCTTCCTCAGGTATTCGAGTTATAATAAAGCCTTGAGATGAGCCACAGGGAAGGATTGGCACTGTAATACCCAGCGTCTCCCCAGACTCTTCAGAGTCCCCACTAGCATGGAGCACCTCTCCAAATGGAGCTGCCTGATCCTAAACTCCCCAACCTTCCAAACCAGGTGCTAAAGAGCATTGTTTTCTCTATAAGTTACTCGGCCTGTGGCATTCAGTCACAGCAACAGAAAGTGTGCGAAGATGCCAGCACACAGAAAAGGGTCAGCGGCCGTCAGGATCATCAGTGAAGGAACGCTCCCCACCACGCTTTCCTTCAGATACAGAAGGAGGGAAAGAGGGGACTATGTCTTTTAGAATGCACAGGCAGGCCTCCAAAGCACTATTCCTCCAAATGGCTTTGTCATATGCCCATGTGTGAGGGCAGGAGGGGAATTTACTGAGTACCTGGCATGTCTGGCCCTAAGGTAAGAAAACTTGAATGTACCTTGCCAAGGTCACTGGTCCATCAATGGCAAAGCTGGGATTTGAACGCGGATCTCACTGTGGCACCCATGCTGCCCCTCTTCCGCAATGCTAGGACATTTGTTCAGCAGCAGGGGCTCCTGATATGCTCCTGTTTGTCCAGTTAGAGATCCATGTCAGTATTTATAGGCAAAATCTGGCTGTAGATGTCAGTCACACAGTCAACACATTCTTCTGCAAATATTAGTAGGAAATGTTAGTATATGCTTTGGCACGTTAATCTTCACTGAGCAACAAGTCCCTGGGAGACCGTGTCCTATTACAATTAAATTTTATGTTAAGGTTTGTGGAGATGTCTCGCTTCTAAGAGCATTTGCTGCTCTTGCAGAAGATCCAGATTCAGTTCCCAGCACCCATATGGTGGCTCACAACTGTCTGTCACTCAGTTCCAGGGAATCTGATGCCCTCTTCTGGTTACCTTGGGCACTGCATGTGGTGCACATACAATCACACAGGTTCACATATGTACATATAAATAAAAATGACTGAATAAATCTCAAGTTTTTGTTCTATTCTAATTATATAGAAGTTTATTGAGTTGTGTAGATTTCAGGTCCAGTTAATTTTTATGTGTGAAGTTTTTATTTATTTGTAAGGGTTTTTTATAATAAAGTTTAAATTTTTTTAAAAGAATCTTTTTTTGATTAAAAATTTAAAGTCGCTGAGCAGTGGTGGTGCACGCCTTTAATCCCAGCACTCGGGAGGCAGAGGCAGGTGGATCTCTGTGAGTTCGAGGCCAGCCTGGTCTACAAGAGCTAGTTCCAGGACAGGCTCCAAAGCTACAGAGAAACCCTGTCTCGAAAAAAAAAAAATTAAAGCCACGTTTATTTATTTATTTAGTGTGGGGAGGGTTGGAGAGTATCTTGGGGGAGTCAGTTCCCTTCTCCCGCCTTGCAGGTTCTAGTGTAACTCTCAGGCAAGAGCCTTTATTCATGGAGCCATCTAGCTGGCTCCTCACACTTGACAGTTGGCAAAGTAAGAAACAAAGGTGCTCTCTTGTTCTCTATGGTATATCTCTCCTTCCCCCACAGACCTTGCCAACACCCTCAGATGATGTCAGAACCCCCATCGTGTCTCTCCCACAGTGTGCTATGCCCCCCAGAACTCCATTGCTCAGGGTTCCTGGGACAGGACTATCAACCCCAGCCACGGTAGTAGCCCAGGCTTTACACGAAGCAGAGCAGAGCTCCAGGAGTGTCGGCTGGAATCCTGCAGATCACTATTGCCATGGGTTTTTTTTTTTTTTTTAATTTTTTTGAGAGCTATGTAGCTCTGACTGTCTTGGAACTCACCATGTTGACCCATAGGCTGGCCTTGAACTCACAGAGATTCGCCTACCTTTGCCGCCCAAGTGCTGGGATTAAAGGTGGGAGCCTCCGCACCCACCACACATGACCTTTTTAAAGGTGAGGAGGAAATTGAAAACATCCTTTTTGTTCAAGGAGCCGGCTCTCTGAGAATGTTTACTTCCAATTAGAGAAGGAGGGGCTGGAGAGATGACTCTGTGATTAAGAAGAGCACATACTGCTCCTCCAGGGAACCAGAGTTCTGTTCCCAGCCACCACTCAGGCAATTGACAACCCACCTGTTGTCAGCAACTCTTGCTCCATGGAGACCCAATTGCTCTAGATTTGCAGGCACCTGCACTCATGCGCATGCACACACACGCACACATGTGCACACACATACATGCACACACAATTAAAGATAATAAATGTAAATTTTTTGTAAATTTTTTTAAAGGAAGAGGAGGAAGAGCAGAAGAAGAAAAGAAAGAAACCTAGCATGGTGGTGCACACCTTTAATTCTAGCACTTGGGAGGCAGAGGCAGGCCAAACTCCATGAGTTCAAGGCCATCCTGGTCTACATAGAGAGTTCCAGGACAGTCAGAGCTACACAGAGAGACCCTGTCTCAAAATAAATAAAGAAAAAGGAAAGGAAAGGAAGAGAGTAACTGGGACAGTGTGACAGAAAAAAATCAGAACACACACACCTGGCCTCATGAATGAGCCAGAAATAACCCTAAGTAGCTGTTTCAGGCTCCTCTAAAGGAACGGAGATGATGGAGTTAATTATATATTCAAAGGGGATTTAGTAGACAGTTTACAGGGTGTGGTCTGAGTAACTCCAACAGTTGCTGTCTCACACTAGAAAAGCTGAGAACCCCGCAGTGTTCCGTCTATGAGGCTGGATGTCTCTGCAGTCCCAGTCTGGTGCTGGAGTCCTGGAGGATCCTGGACAGCTGCTGTCTTCAGTCTATGTTAGAATCCGGATATTTTTGGTAGGTTGGGTTGAAAACCTACCAAAGCCACAGAGTAGATGAACTTGTCAGCAAGAGTGAGAGCAGGCAGCTTGGTGGTGGTTGGCTCAGGGCTTTAATCCTGCGCTGCACTTGGGTGGCAGAGGTAGGTGGAGTTTGATGAGTTCGAGGCCAGTATGGTCCAGGACAATCAAGGCTCCACAGAGAAAACCTGTCACAAAAAAACAAAACAAACATTTAAAAAAAAAAGAGTGAGAGCAAGCTCTTCCTTTTCCTATGTCCTTTTTTGCTGCCAACATTTATGGTGGCTCTTCCTGCTTCAAATAATGCAAATAAGAAACTCTCTCACAGGAGTGCCTCGTGGCTTGGGGTTTAGTTGAATCCAGACATCAAGTTGACAACCAGGACAACCCATCACTACACCTTTTAATTTTTCTAGTGTTCCACTTTAGCAAATGTTTTCAAGGGCCCTGTTGTGCATTTGGTGTTACAGCAGGTACAGTAGCACCAAACATCAATGACAGTCCATCCTAACTCTAACAGAGCTGATACAGTGCAGAACCTGGGCAGAGGTGGTGGTGGGGATGGGTAGGAGTGGAGTTCAGGCCCAACAAGGACATCCATCAACGACAGGTAAATTTCTACTTTGTTGTATTGAGAACTGTTCTGTTCTTACAACCAAACCATCAGATAGATCAAATTTATCACATTTAGAAAGAAAAAAAAAAGAAATCTCTTTTTTCTCATTATTATGTCTTTTCATGTAGCTTAAAACTAATTTGAGGGGCTGGAGAGATGGCTCAGAGGTTAAGAGCACTTACTGCTCTTCCAGAGGTCCTGAGTTCAATTCCCAGCAACCACATGGTGGCTCACAACCATCCAAAATGAGATCTGGTGCCCTCTTCTAGCCTGCAGGCAAACATGGAATGTTGTATACATAACAAATAAATAAATCTTTTTTTAAAAAAAAACTAATTTGAGCAGTCTTTCAAAGAAGCCCTTGATTTAGAGAGCGATGGAACAGAAGAACGGTTTGTGCATCGCACCAAAAGTCTTTGCACTGTTGTAATGAGGGCCTCGGGCTGTGTTCCCGGCACTGGGCCCCTTGTTCTGTCTGGCTCCCGGTGTGTACCCGAAATAATTACACAGAAACTGTATTTATTTAAATACTGTCTGGCCCATTAGCTCTAGCCCCTTATTGGCTAACTCTCACATATTATTTTAGCCCATCTCCATTAATGTGTATCGCCACTTGAGTTGTGGCTTACCAGCATGAGTCTAACCAGTGTCCATCTTGTGCTGGAGAAGCATGGCGTCTGCTCCACTGCCTTCTCTCTCACAGCATTCCCTTCTATCTACTCCGCCCACCTAAGGGCTGTCCTACCAAACGGCCAAGGCAGTTTTCTTTATTTAACCAATGAGGGCAATACACAAATAGAAGACCCTCCTACACCATTTCCCCTTTTTCTGTTTAAACAAAAAAGAAAGGCTTTAACTTTAACATAGTAAAATTACATAACAAAACTTATCAAGCAAGAATTACAGTTACAACGTATTTTATCTTTTATCACGACAAAGGAAAACTATAACTATCCATTCTTCAACTCCATCAAAGACTCCAGAAGGATATAATATTACTTAAGTAAACAAGTAATAAGCAACTTCCAAACTCTAGAAATGACGGAGACATCTTGCTGCCTGGACAGTCACCCAAAGTTCCTCTGTATCGTTGGGGCATCCATCTTTAGCCAACAGGCCCATAGTATCCAACAGACTTTTCCATGAAGCCGGAAAATTCAAAGACAGTTCAGTCACTTTCTTCTGTGTCCGGCAAAATGTCTCGCAGACTCTTTCATGAATCAGGAACCCTGGAGGATCATCTCACCTTTAGGCAAGTTTAGCAGTCTTCTCTCTGTGGGTTCTTTGTGTCCAGTTTATGCAACAGTCCAGGCAAGAGCACTTTCTTGCCCAAATGGCAAACCAACTCCATAAGGAGTCTCTTTAATGCCCATCTTCCTCTTGAAGTAGCTGATGCTGCCAGGAGCAGATGTGTCTCATTGTCATGAAAAGTCCTAAGTTATTAAAATATTTAAATGCCATATTTTGTCGCCTTTGAAAGATATGAAGAATGTCTATCTAACTGAAATATACCTCTATATATCTAGAAAATCTAACTAACATGACTACAAGCTTGACTATATCAATGATTATCTATTAACAACCTATATTTCCTAATTATACATTACATTTTTAAATGAACTACACAATCACAATACCTTAATCAATATCAGAAATACATATAT
>PVIU01000886.1:0-193686 GCA_004026605.1 Ondatra zibethicus
CTGTGCCCAGCTGAAATGACTGTGTAGAGATACGTGCATGGATCACAAGTCACTGTGCCCAGCTGAAATGACTGTGTAGAGATACGTGCATGGATCACAAGTCACTGTGCCCAGCTGAAATGACTGTGTAGAGATACGTGCATGGATCACAAGTCACTGTGCCCAGCTGAAATGACTGTGTAGAGATACGTGCATGGATTACAAGTCACTGTGCCCAGCTGAAATGACTGTGTAGAGATACGTGCATGGATCACAAGTCAAACAAAGCTACCGCAAAACAATACTTACCTCTAAGAACGTGGAAAACACTGATATTGTTTATATTATCCAATTTTTTTCTTCTACTAAAAATTTTTTTAAAGTGATGGAGAAATGGCTGAGAAGTTAGGAGTATTTGTTGCTCTTGCAGAAGATCTGGGTTCGGTTCCCAGCACCCACATGGTGGCTCACAGCCATTTGGAACTGCAATTCCAGGGAATCAATACCGTTTTTTAAACTCTGTGGGCACTGGACACGCATGTGCTACACATGCAGGCAACATTCACACACATAAATCTAAAAAGCTTTCACAAAAGGGAATGTTCTCCACACCACACCAAAACAAGTCCACAGTGAGGAAAGTGCAGCTGCCCTGTGCTCACCAAGAATGGAAGGGCAGAACTGACCCGGCTCACGCTGCTGCAGGGCCTTGGCTGGGTCATCATGCAGGACTGAATTAGTCAGAAAAATGTATCTTTTCCTTGGCTTTCTTTCCTCTGTCTCTTCTCTAAGCTTACTTTCCTTAACAATTTGGGCTTCTCCCCAACACTGTGAACTTCCTTACTCCTCTAAAACTTGGCTCCCTGCCAAGTAGCTGACAATCAGCCACATATCCGACCTCTGTGCATTTTAAATGGCACAGATTGTTTTCCTAAACTTTACACCCTGCCTGCCTTTAGGGCTTTCTTTTAAACTCCAAGACAACTGCCAAACTTAAAAACAGAAAGGAAGAGAAATGAAAAAGAAATGGAGCTTCAGAATGGGAGGAACACAATCCCCAGGAACAGTCAAGGCCAGCCTGGGCTACTTAGTCACAAGACCAAGACAGCAAGCCTAGCAATAGGGAGGCAGGCACAGGAGAATCAGGAGTTCAAGAGCAGCCTTGGCTATGTAGGAAGTCTAAGGCCAGCCTGGCTACATGAGACAGTCTCCAAAAACAAAGAGAACCATTGAGATGGCTCAGTGGGTGCTGGTGTGAGCAGTGTGAGCCTAGAGACCTATGCTTGAGCCCTAGAACCTACTTCAAGGTAGGAGAGGACTGACTTCCCAAAGTTGCTTTCTAGCCTCCACATTCTCAAATCACAGCACACATACCCCAATCCACACCCACAATAGAGGAAAATTTGGGAAAAAAGCATATATTTTATATTTAATAATATATATATACATATATATAATTTTTTAAAAAAGAATCCTGGTTTCGGATACATTTGTAAAATGTATCAAAACCATGGTTAGGGGCTGGCCGCTAAGACACTGTACTTCCTAATGAAATTTCTTTCCTTTTTTTTGGTTTTTCGAGACAGGGTTTCTCTGTGTACCTTTGGAGCCTGTCCTGGAACTTGCTCTGTAGAGCGGGCTGGCCTTGAACTCACAGAGATCCACCTGTCTCTGCACCCCCACCACCCACTGCTGGGATTAAAGATGTGAGCGTCACTGCCTGGCTTTTTTTTTTTTTTTAAAGATTTATTTTTTATGTATATGGGGTTTTGCCTGCATGCATATCTGAGGATGCTATGTCCTCTGGAACTGGAGTTACACAGTTGTGGACTGCCATGTGGGTGCTGGTGAACCAGTTACTTTGGATGAACAGCCAGTGCTTTTTTTTTTCTTTTTGGTTTTTCGAGACAGGGTTTCTCTGTAGCTTTGGAACTAGCCTGTCCTGGAACTAGCTCTTGTAGACCAGGCTGGCCTTGAACTCAGAGAGATCCACCTGCCTCTGCCTCCCGAGTACTGGGATTAAAAGTGTGCGCCACCACCGCCCAGCCACAGCCAGTGCTCTTAACCGCTGAACCATTTCTGCAGTCCTCTAATGAGATTTCTAAACCTACCTGTGCTCCCTCTGTAACGACGAATGATCAGCAAAAGGCCAGTCTGCAATGCCAGTGACAGGAGGGAATGAAGTCTATCTAACCTAGTACTGTGGCTCACAGACCACTAACGTGTGGCCCAACTCCTGCCTACCTTTTAACCAGCTGTCAAACTATGACATGTTAACTTCTCTGAGCCTACTTCCTCATGTACAAAAAGAACAAATTTTCCCTGTGGTGACGGACTAATGGGGAGGATCTGATGAGTTTTTACAGCACTCAGCATGGTGCTGGAAAACCAAGTTACCGACATCATTTTGTTTTGTTTTTCTTTCCTCTGGACTTCAAGTTCCAGAGTCCCAGTCCTAACTGTACTATTTCCTTCTGTGAGACAGCAAGTCTCTTCTTTCTGTAAGCTGAGGTGTTTACAAATGAAGAATAAATGATAAAATCCCTGGCACATTACAAAACCTCAAGTGGGAGGAGCTATGGTTTTGTTGGGAAAGGGCCAGGACCTTCTGCACGTGGTTGATCTCATCATGCTTTCGTTTTTGGTTTCGAGTGATCTTGCGCTCAGGCTGCTCCGCCAGCTCACTCAGGTATTTCTCAGAGTTCTTTTGCACGGCATCCTTCACTGTCTTGGTGAGCGCTAGTCGGTTCTTGTCCACCCATTCGTCCAGTCGCCTATTAACTGTTAAGATGGACAATGAGGGACTGACCTGCTACCTTTTCCTTCCACCCAGGCCCAGTGGCCCCAAACACTCACAGCCCACATAGTGTACATAGAATTCTTCTCGGCCCTCCTGGTCATTCACTCTAGACTGGATCACTTCTGCTGAATCTGGAAAGAAAAAAATGGGATCCTGATGCACTGAGGGATAATGTCCAGATTCATCTGTCCACATCTGCTATAGCACTCACTCACACTATAAGGTAAGCTGGGTCAGGACTTTAGTTTCATCAGAGGAGGAGGGTGAGGCTTACAGAGGCCAGAGATTTGATAACTGAGAACACCTGGTATTTAGGTGTGTTTAACTCCAAAGTCAGTGCTCATTTTAGTCACTCATTTATTTGGGGGACATGGGAGCTGGCTGGGGATTAAGACAGTTTAAGCTTATATAATTCTTCCTTCACATTTCCTAATTGAATGTAACTGACCACATTATATTGACTTTCTGAACCTTAGTTTCTTAGGAAAGTAAGAATAGTGCTTACTTAAAAGAGTAAAAGAATGGCTTAAAATGTTTAGCACAGTGGCAGATACCTAGCAGATCTGTCTGGAAACTAACTTTAGTCTGGTCTTCTATGATGTTATTGCTGGACACAGAAGGCAGATACAATAATGAGTCACATGTGAACTTGCTCAATAGCGGTTCCCATTTAACAGAGGAAAGCAGACAAGTTTAACATGTTACATATATTATGGCTGAGGCATGAAAAAAATTATTACAGAACATACAAGCAATTAACTTTGCCTGAGGGGTCAAGAACAGGATCACCAAGGGAGATAAAGTAAAGAGATGAGTTAAGTACAAACATGAGAAAGGTTAATATATTCCAGGAAGAAAGCACCAGCGACAAAAGGTTTATAAAGGCAGTCTTCAGAGAGCAAAGCAAGGCCTGGTCTGGCAATGGCCTTTACTAGGAGTGCCTAGAAACCAGGGAGATCAGCGGGGCACACCTTTAATCCCAGCACTTGGGAGGCAGAGGCAGGTGGATCTGTGAGTTCGAGGCCAGTCTGGTCTACAAAGTGAGTTCCAGGACAGCCAAGGCTACACGAAGAAACCCTGTCTAAAGAAACTGTGAAGAGTTCTCAGACATGCAAGTTACTTTAAGGAGTTTTGTTTTGTTTTTGAAACAGGGTCCTGGATCTCCTGGAACTCACTATGCAAACCAGGCTGCCCTCGAACTCACAGATACACCTTCCCAGCGCTGGGATTAAAGATGTGCATACCATGCCCCACTTTATTCTAGTTCTAAAACTACATCTATTTATCTTATTAGGGGGAATGGAGGAGAACCTCAATGTGAAGGTCAGAGGGCAACCAGTGAGATCACTGTCTCCTTCCACTATATGGGTCCCGGGGATAGAACTCAGATGGGTCACAATTGGTGGCGAACGCCTTTACCTGCTGAGCCATCTTAGCTTGGGGTTTATTTTGAAACCAGGAGCTTGGGGTTTATTTTGAAGAGGGAAGAAAAGGAAACATAAGTAAAAGGGAAACGTGTTTTTATGAACTGGGGCATCCTCTTTGCTGGCGACCTACAAGCCGAGAGAAATGTAAAGACAGACAAAAACAAAACAAACAAAAAACGCCAGTGAAGGAACAGAGCAAGAAAAATGAAGTTCGAAATCAGGCAAGAATGAGTGTTCACACGCTTACAACGTGATCACCTCGCTGGTGGCTTTACATGAGAAAGCATAATCCCCGACTACAGCCTCCCAAAGCTTTACCTGAGTCACCACCCTCGCCCCGAGACGGCAAGCCCCCAAACCCCGCCCTATGGTGCGCCCATCCGTAAGCCCCGCCCCATCCCTTGACCCCGCCTCTAGGCGTTGGACCCCGCCCTCACGCCAGGTGCTATCGGGCCGCCGGCACAGGTACGTTTCTCCGATTTCCACAGTGACTTCTGGCTCGCCACGCGCCGGGGTCGGCGGAGAGACGCGGCCCGGGGACCGAGCAGGCCCCTCGACTGCTGCATTTTCCCCGGGCCCGGACTCGCCCTCCCCTACAATTCCCGAAGTCGTTGCAGCAACCGCGGCTGTTGCTCCCTGTGCCGCCATTGCGGTACCGGAAGTGATGCTGGAGACTGGCGAGACGGGGGCTTTTAGTTCCGGGTCAGCGGGGGAGGGGGCGGAGTCTCAGCGTTGGAGACTGTGATGTGGCTTTTGTGTCGTCCTGGGAACCCCGTGAAGCTATTGGTAGTTACACTCTAGAGACCGTCCAATCTGATTTTTTCTTTTTTTTTTTGAGCCGGTCTCATTTTATAGTCCTAACTGACTTGGAACCCGGTACGTAGACCAGGCCAGCCTTGAATTCACAAGAGATCCTCCTATCTGTTCGAGTGCTGAGTTTAAAGACGTGCGGCTCCACGCCCGGACTCATTCTGAATTTTGTTGAGTTTGTTTATTGTCTTGCTTTTGGTTTGTATTTTTGAGACAGGGTTTCTCTGTGTAGTCCTCTCTGTTTTTGTACACCAGGTTGGCCTCGAACTCACCAAAGTCCACCTGCCTCTCGTTTACGATGGGAGTAAAAACTGTTGAGACAGGGAAAGAACGAGTATGCCAAATAAACTACATTCAGAGAATAAACCTTTTTTTTTTTTTTTTTTTTTTTTAAAGAATCACATTAGTTCCAACAGGGCTCAAACCTGTAATGTCGCCAGAGGTGTCGAGGTCTCTTTTCATATCCTCCCAAATATTTAGGTTAGGATGTGTGTTACCACACCAAGTTCATGCACTGGTATGGATTGTACCTTAAGGCTTCATCAATGCTAGGCAAACATTGCCACTGAACTGCATATCCAGCCAGAATGGCGCCTCTTAAAAAGAGGGGTGAGGGGCTGAGCAGATGCAGTAAAGAGCTATTTGGGCAGTGGCTGAGGAATCTTGAGTAGTGGCCCTTTTCTTAGTAGTGCACGAAATTCACAGGTTCAGTGACGATTAAACTGCATTATATATGGTCAAGTCTGACCACATTCAAGTTAAACAACTTCTCACCAACTGGCTGACTGGAATAAAGATCCTTTTCTCACCCCAGTCGTTTGGATGAACTGGCTCCCATCACATGGTAAGCATGCCCAGCAGTGCTGCAAACTTCTACAATAGCACATAAACAGCGTGAGGCAGAGCAGGAACTTAGTAAGCATCTCGTTTAGACATTCTCTGAAAGGTCTCTGACTCATAATTTGGTTATCAGTCTTCACATTAGTTGTTAAGAGAGATGCAGCTTGAGGTCGAGATCCAGAAACTATGTCCCAATAAATATCTCACTAGGCTGTCTTGGCTCGTGCCTTTAATCCCAGCACTTGGAAGGCAGAGGCAGGCAGATCTCTGTGAGTTCGAGGCCAGCGGGGTCTACAGAGTGAGTTCCAGGGCAGCCAGGAATATTACACAGAGAAACCCTGTCTTTTTAAAAAATCCAAGGGGGCTGGAGAGATGGCTCAGAGGTTAAGAGCACTGACTGTTCTTCCAGAGGTCCTGAGTTCAATTCCCAGCAACCACATGGTGGCTCACAGCCATCTATAATGAGACCTGGTGCCCAAGCATACATGGAAGGAATGTTGTATACATAATAAATAAATCTTTAAAAAAAATAATAAAAAATAAAAAATCCAAAAAAAGAAAAGAAACAAAAAGGCCACTGGATCTCTATGAGAAATGGCATGGGGAATAAAATCTTTTTTTGTGAGGAGGGGGAGCTGGAGAGATGGCTCATCAATTACAAGCATGTACTGCCCTTGTGGATCTGAGTTCCATTTCCACATCAGGCAGCTAAATACCACCTGTAACTCTAGCTCCCAGGGGATCCTACACTTTCTCTGGGTTCCACAGGCACCTGCAGTAACATGCACACACCCACAGGCAGACACACAGGAGAGAAGGGAGAAGGCACTAGGAAAGACTGTTGCTTTGCTGCTGGTCAGGATAGACAGTGCCAGGTGTCTGACACCCTAAGACAGAGAACAGACAAGCAAAAGATAGCTTCTCCCACTCCAGTCCTGTCATGGAACATTAGTTTGAAGATGTGTTACATTTGTTTCTGCTGTGGAACATTTGTCTAATGATGCAAAGATGTGCTTCATTCTTTTATGTTGCATCTGTTTAACTCTGTAAAGCAGTGTTATTTGGCCAATCTAAAACACCTGATTGGTCTAATAAAGAGCTGAACAGCCAATAGCTAGGCAGGAGAAAGTATAGGCGGGGCTGGTGGATAGAAAGAATAAATGGAAGGAAAGAAAGAGATGAGGGAGGAGAGAGAAAAGGGGAGGAAAACACCAGGGGCCAGCCACCCAGCTAGCCACAGAGTAAGTGGGAAAGATATATAGAATAAAGAAAGGTAAGAAGCTCAGAGGCAAAATGTAGTTAAAGAGAAACATGATATTTACGTTAGAAAAGCTAGCTAGAAACAGGCCAAGCCAAGGCCAGTCATTCATAAGAATAAGATTTCATGTATTTATTTATTTGGGATCTGGATAGCAGGCCCCCAAAGAGAAACAAAAAACTATACAACCCTTTTCAGGGTTGCTGTTGCATTTGCCCAGGCTTCTGTTACCTCATGTAATACCTCACCTGACATCTTCAGTTCCCAGCCATGTCCTAAGGATCAGCCTAGGCACAGTAATCCACTGATCGGACCTGAGCACACTAAACCCCATGCTGCCTTCACGCCAATGCCCACCATGATGCTAACGTGCAAATCCAACTGTTTTTCCTAGAACTGTGTGGGGGCTGCACTCAGACCACCCCCTTATTATCAGGTGTATGAGCACGGACGTACATGCAGGCAGGTGAGAGGACGTTTCAGGATTCAGTTCACCTTCTGCCATGAGTTCCGCGGGCACACTCAGTGGCAAGTGCTTTTACCTGCTGAGCCATCTCCCTGGGCCCAGACCCTTTTTTGTTGGGGCTGATGAGATCTGTTATTTCTCCGTATGTATTGCATCTATGTACTTTCAAAGACTAGAACATAAGACTCTTCTTTGACAACTGCCTAAAGGATTTGTTGAGACAGGGTTCTGCCAAGTAGCACAGACTTGGCTTTGAAATCAGGATCCTTCTTTTTTAAGTATCCCAGGTGTCAGGATCACAGTTGTGTTTCACATTTGATTCTGCCTGAAAAGGCAAATGAGTCTTGTTTTGTTTTCCTTTTTTTTTTTTTTTTTTTTTTTAATTTTTCGAGACAGGGTTTGACCTTAGCTGTCCTGGAACTCACTCTGTAGACCAAGCTAGCCTCAAACTCAGAGATTCACCTGCTCTGCCTCTTGAATGCTGGGATTAAAGGTGTGCACCACCACCGCCCGGCTTTTTTTTAACTGTTGTTTTTTTTTAAATATTTATTTATGTATTATGTATACAATATTATGTTTGTGTGTATCCCTGAAGGCCAGAACAGGGCACCAGACCTCATTACAGATGGTTGTGAGCCACCATGTGGTTGGTTACTGGGAATTGAACTCAGGACCTTTGGAAGAGCAGGCAATGCTTTTAACCACTGAGCCATCTCTCCAGTCCCCTTGTTTTTATTTTTTTGAGACATGGTTTCTCTGTATAACAAGTATGGCTATCCTGGAACTTACTTTGTAGACCAGGCTGGCCTCAAACAGAGATCTGCCTCCTCTGCTTCCTGAGTGCTGGGATTAAGTGCTGGGGTTAAAGGTGTGGACTACTACCTTCGGCTAAGAGTCTAGAAAGTTAGATACTTTCCCCATCTCCACGTCCCAGAACAGGGATTGTTAAGTGAGGGAGTCGGTTACCACGGAACTTAACTCTCTCAGGTCTGTTCTGAAGAACAGTGGACCAGCTGTGGACTTTGTATTAAGATTAATTGCTTCCCCTACTTGCTTTTGGAAGTTACTCCCCCCCCACACACACACACAGGCACACACAGGATGGAACTGAGGACCTGGGACCACTCTAACAAATTATTTGGACACAAATCTTCCTCAGGATCAGCTCCTAAAGAATCCAACCTGCGGGGCTGGAGAGATGTCTCAGAGGTTAAGAGCACTGACTGCTCTTCCAAAGATCCTGAGTTCAATTCCCAGCAACCACATGGTGGCTCACAGCCATCTATAATAATGAGGTCTGATGCCCTCTTCTGGCGTGCAGGCAGAACAGTGCATACACAATAAAATAAATAAATCTTTAAAAATAAAAAAGAATCCAATCTGAACCACCCCTTTCTGTCTTAAAACCCATCCCTGGAGCCGTACTGCCTCAGGGTCAGGCCCATGCTCCAAGCACTGCACAATGGCTGCAGTGCACCTTTGGCAGCAGCAGGATTTTCAGTGCAGCAAGGCATTGTAGCTTCCTACCGCCTGCCATTTAACCCCCAGTTTCCTGTTTCCGCTCAACCTAGCAGTTCTACCCAGGAGAGGCAGGAGATGGTACTGACCCACAACCAGCCTCGGGAAGAGAACCGCCAGGGATCAGAGATGAGCTCAAGAGGTGGGTCTAAGGCTGGAGAGATGGCTCAGAGGTTAAGAGTATTGGCGCTCTTCTAGAGGTTCCGAGTTCAATTCCCAGTGACCACGTAGTGGCTCACAGCCATCTATAATGAGATCTGGAGCCCTCTCCTGGCCTGCAGACCAAACACTGTATACATAATAAATCAAAAAAAAAGAAGAAGAAGAAGAAGAAGAAGAAGAGATCTGTCCCAGCACTTAGGAGGCAGAGGTGGGAGAGACTGAAGCAGTCTCAAAGAAGAAAAGTCTGGACATGGGGATGTAACTCACTTGGAAGAGTGTTTGTCTAGCATACAAGAAGCTCTGCGTTCTGTTCCTAGCACAGCATAAAAATAGGTATGATATTAGATGACTATTTCCTTGCTGAAGATCAGAGGTTCAAGGTCACCCTTGACTAATAGCAAGTGCAAAGCCAGCCTGGGCTATAGGAAACCCTGACTCAAAACGAAACAAAAACAAACAAAACAAACAAAAAGATCTGATTCTTCTATGCAGTCCCACCAGGCAAGCTCTCAGGTCTTAAACAAGAGGAGGAAGGTGGCTTCCATTGAAATCCCATTTGGAGTCCACTCCACACGCTTCTGCTTGCAGGCTTCCTCGCGTGCTTCCTGCCCAGGTCCTCAGCCCTCCCTCAGAGGGTTTATCCTTTATCTGGGTGAGGTGGTCTCTGCATAACCTTAGGCATTTCTTTTTGCAGACACAGCAGACATGGTTGGCAGGTAGTATTTTTAACCTCACTCAGGCTCGGGAATCAGGTGGCTTAAAAGGTTGCCCAGTCTAGTGACCTTCACCTCTAAACTCCATGACTGCCAGGAAGGGAAGAGTTCCATTTGGGCCTCTAATATCGTCTGGGACCCAGAAAGATTTGTCCAATGAGCAGAAGCTGTCAAAGTCACCCCCACTCCTGCCAAGTCAAATAGGCAAGAGCCTTGGGGCCAGTCCTCCTCCTGCCAGGGTGCCAGGCTAGCGAGAGGCTGGGACATGACCAGGTTAATTCCCAGGGCCCAGGGAACCCAAAAGGGTCAGAAACAAAAGCTCACCTGCCCTCCCAACATTCGGGGCCCAAGAGGGCATTCAAAATGCAAACTTTAATAAACAGCAGGTCAAATAAGGAGCCCTCAAGAGTGAGAACAGCAGAGCTGGAGCTGGTATCAGAGGCCCCAAGGGTTCCTGCTTCCTCCCCTCCAAGACGTGGGGGTAGGAAGCAGTGGGCCCTGCTGAGGAGGAGTGGTGCCCAGCTTGTAGGTTCACCTGTCTGAGGCCCTAAGTTCCACAGAGCAGCAGTGTGTGGCGCTCAGTGGGCCCCCACCAGGCCCAGAAGGTCCTAGGAGTGTGGCAGGCTAGGAGGCCAAAATCCGCAGTCAGATTCTGAAGCTTTCCTCCCGGCCATCAATGTGGCGGAGCCGTAGGTAGACATCTGTGCCAATGCCCTGCAGGGACTGCAGCTGCAGGGAGCCACCGAGATATTCCGCATAGGCCCTGGACGTGGGCAACCCGAAGCCGAAGCTGGGGCAGTGGATAGGATAGGATAGGGAGCTTCAGAAGTTTGAGTGTCCTGGTCCACCCTTCCCCCCATCTTGGGCAGGTGGGTCCTCACCCATGCATAGGTCCTGACTGGCCGCCACTGTGCATATCCAGGTGGCCGAAGAGGGGGCTGATTCGGGGGTCCTGGGTGCTGGCCTCGGCTGTGGTGAAGTGGTAGTCCATGACTCGATCCAGGTCTTTGTGAGCAATTCCTCCACCCCGGTCTGAAATCCTGGCAGGATGTTGACAACATGGATTTGGTCAGGTTTGATGAGGTCTCACTGGCCCCCTAAGCAGACAGACAGTACTGAGTCTGACTTCCTGTTCCATCTAAGGGTGGAATGTGGCTTTATTTATCTCTGTCACCTCTGTCTGTGCCATAGATTGCTTATACTTTCTCAGGTGATTCAACATTTATTCTTACTCCCTTCAAACACCATTTGCCCAACTTCAGGTTCCTCAGCTGGCCCCAAATCCATAATGTCCAGCTCCTGGCAATTTCAGGATCAAAGAATATCTTTCTTGACCAGGGTCCAACTCCCAGAGGTGGGCAGGTTCTGGTTTGAGGTCCTATAGCAAGTTAGAAATAGTACCCAGAATCTTCATCCACCCCAGCCCAACTCTACTTGAGCAAACCTGATGATGAGATCAATATCATTATTGGCGATGGTGATGACCACATCAGGAACATTGTACGGAGTATCTAGGTGACTCTCCATTGTGGCTCTATTCAGGAGAAAAAGACCAGTAGATGGTAGCACCCTAGTTTCTGTCTTCCTCCACCCAGCACAACCAGCCCGCCTACCTCATGGCATTCTTGAGCAGCTCAGGTAGGATATAATCCAGTGGCATGGGGATGAAGGGAAAACGGGCAGCCACATGTCCGTTGATGCGGACTCGAGGGGCATTGCCATACTTGTGCTCACACAGGCGTCTGTGGATATAAAGGTTCAGTGGGTGTCCCTGGAGCTGGAGTTCCCAACTTGTAACTCTTCTTCCCAAGGCGCATTGGGCAGCACATGGATACAGTTTTGCTGATCACATTAAAGGGCATTTTTGGTGTCAAATGAATAGAAGCACTAAACAACCTATGCAAAATGCAGAAGAGCCCACCACTACCTTAAGATGCCAATAATAGAGCCGGGCGGTGGTGGCGCACGCCTTTAATCCCAGCACTCAGAGGCAGAAGCAGGCAGATCTCTGTGAGTTCAGGGCCAGCCTGGGCTACAAGAGCTAGTTCCAGGACAGGCTAGTTCCAAAGCTACAGAGAAACCCTGTCTTAAAAAAAACCAAAAGACAAAACAAGCCAGGCAGTGGTAATGCACACCTTTAATTCCAGCACTTGGGAGGCAAGGGCAGGCAGATCTCTGTGAATTCAAGGTCAGCCTGGGCTAAAGAGCAAATTCCAGGACAGTCAAGAACAGCTAAGGCTGCACAGAGAAATCCTGTCTCAAGAAAAAAAAAAAGAAAAAAAGAAAACAAAAACCTTGCCCTAGACCATACAAAGACTCAGACATTTTCCCCGCCCTCAGACATTTTCCCCGCCCCTGACACATCTACCCCCTGCACCATTCTAGCCTTACCTGGCAAAGTCCACCCACTTTTCAATAATCTTCTTTGGTGACAGACGAGTGCAGATGATGCCAACAAAATCAGGCTGGCAGGAAAGAAGAAGGTCAAAACTAGCAAAGCCCCACCCCACCTCAGCTGCCAAACACCCACAATCTCAGGAATGCCAGGGCAGCCCCAAAGCCCGCCCCCAGCCCCTGACATGCCCATCCCCAGGCCCTCACGTCCCCACCCCCCTTTAATACTCAGTCTTGGGGTCAGCTCCACCTTGTCTTCATGCAGCGCCAGGTGATGGGTAGCCAGCATGCGGATCCCAAGTCTCGAAGTCAGAGTCTTGTCCAGGAAGTACCGGACCAGCTTTTCATCCTAGAAATAGGGGGCCTGTGAAACCCCTGTCCCTTCTCAACCCTCCTACTTCACCGGGCCCGTTCTCCATTGCCTCTGACCTCTATGTGTTTCCGGCTCTCACGAAGCCCCTCGGCCAACAGGGTGACCACATCCTTGTGGTCATCCAGCAGCTGTCGCACCAGCTGGCAATACTGAGCTTCATCTGCCTGGTCCTTGATCTGCAGGTCACAGAGTCATAAGCATGGTGATCCAACCCTGACCTTGGCCCCTCACCCTACTCAGCCCAGACTCACCGGAGGGAAGTCTGTCAGTTTCTGGAAGGCCCGGATATATAGCTCATGCTGCATGGAATAAGTATGGGAATTCACGGAGCTGCCACAGACACTTGAGTAGAAAACAGTCACCCATAGGGATCACCACCCAACTCAATTAGCAAGGTCCAAGCCCCCAGACCCTTCCAGTACCCACTGATTAGGTAGTCTTGGCCTCTGATGTCCCGAGGCTTAGTCCCATCTGGACCTGATAGCTTTCAGCAGGCCGGGGCTCCCCAATTGCCTCTTGGGCAATGTGTATACTGATAAAGTCCCCTCTACCTTACCACGTGCAGTATGGTGGGATTGCAACCAATGATGAAAGGAAGGCTACGGAAGCCCTTGATGCGGTGAGCAATCCTCACTGGTAATTCTTGCTGCAAGTAGCGGCCACTTTTCTGTAAGAAAAAGAAGGGGGGGCCTAAGCAGCTGGCTAGAGTCTCTGGAATAGAGAGGAAGAGAGAGCCTTACCAGAAGGTGGCTTCCATCCTGTGAGCGGCCAGAATAGAGCATCATGGTAGGAGTGAGGCGGACTGAGGGCTAAAAGGGAAAGTGGACTTTGAGCACCAGACATTCAAAACCCACCAACCCCACATTAACTCAACCCTTTCCCTTAAGACTTATCCCAGCTTCCCTTCTGCTAATCACCCAGACATCATACCTTCTCTGCTGCCACGTCAATGGCTGACTGATTGTAAAAGGAGGTGACAGTCTTGGAGCGTTCCCTGGCCAGCTCTACATGGTGTGTATCGGTGGCTGATGTTGAGCGAGTCCTGAGTGACAGTGAGGACCCTAAGAGGGGCCGAAGTGAAGGCCCTCTCCAAGGGCCGCTGCCCAGCACAAATGTCAGTATCATTGTCCTGTTTCTAGGCTGCCACTATAGGGCTGAGGACCTGACAGGCAGCAGTGACCCCAAGGCGGAGCAAAGAGTGTGTAGGGCTTTTCTCGGAATTCAGGGATGTCGGTCCCTCGAGGATGCTGACTTGCTCAACGCCGGCACAACAGCTTCCATCTATTGGAGTGGCAGAAGTCGGTGGTAAGGGTCCGAATCCAGATGACTTGCACTATTTCTCCAAGTACACGCCAGTATCCTCAGACCTAGACAGTCTTGCCCAGCCCTTACAACCACCATGTCCCCAGACACTCAGGCCGAGCTGAGGTTGGACAACACTCTCCGGGTGCCCTACTCTTCTATGTGAAACTTAACCTGACGGCGTGTGTGCGCGCTTGGGGAAGCGGATGGAGTGATCTCCAGTCCACTCTAGCCATAAAACCTCTCCCCAGCTCCCTCAGGTTCTGGACCACCCCATTCAGGGTGCCCCTAATCGGCTTCATGGGACCCAAGCCCTTAAAGACGCGCCTGCGTACACGCATAGCGTACGGGAGAACAGGGTGCATGCAGCAAAACTGCAGTCCCAGAGTTCCCCTCGGAGCTCCTCTCCCCTGGGTCACTTAGTCCGGCCAGGGTCCCCCCCATATGGTAGATGCCAGCCCCCGCCCATGCGCACTCCCGCGCAGAGTGGAGGCTGAGGACGTGTGCTGCCGACCGTCCGCCGAAGGGGTTCTGCACTAGTTACTCCACTTACCGCGAGGCCAGACGCTGGGCCGGGGTCCGAGCGGAACCGCCGAAGCAGTCGACCCGCCCGGCTAGCCGAGCTCGCCTGCGCCCTCCTCCGTTATAACATCGCGCGGGCTGTGTGTGCCCAGTGCCTCCTGGGAGTTGTAGTTTGACCACTAGGACTCGCGTGGGCTCCTGCCCATCGGGCTATCCCCCCCAACCACTTCAGATAAGTAGTTTAGCTCCCTCCGGTGGTCCCGAAGTTACCAGTGACCTATCATTGACCCTACCTTCTGTTCTATAAAATGAGCTCCATGGGAGCAAAGTGCTAGAGAGCAGGAAAAACCCTTGGATGTGTACAGAATAGATCCGACCTGTTTCTCTAAGGTCCTAACTCACTCATGGTCTGCCTGGTTCGAACTCCAGCTCAGCTCCCTAACACCCGAGGAAAGTTAGCTAGTTTCACAGTGCTCTAATTTTGTTATTGGCAAAATGAGGAACTCTGTAGGTTGTATGAGTTTATATATCCAAGCTGCCTAGAACAGTGCTAGGTGCTATTTCTACCTGTCTGCAAGTTAACATGAGTGGGTGACTTTTCTGTCCCACAAGGGAGGTAGGGTATTTCAAGTAAATAACCCTCTACTCTGAGGAAGAAAACAGTTAGGGTGTGATGACTGTACTAGTGGCTTCACAGGAGGTTGCGAGAGAACATGGCCAAGATACTGGGACTGGATAAAGAACAGCCTGGATGATGTGAGAGTATGACTGGAGAAATATGGAATCCGGGAGGTAAGGGTGGCCAACAGCTGGGAGTTAGGAACCACCCAATGATTCTGGTTTTGCTTTGAGACCAGTCTCAAATGGTGAATCTAACTGTTGTGGACAGACTGGCCTGGGACTCTCTATCCTCCTGCCTGAAGCCTGGGAAACAGATCCTTCCTACCTCAACCTCAGTTTCCTGGCAAGTGCCACCACACGTGGGTTCCCTAAGGGTTTTAATTACCCCCTCCTCTTTAGAACCCTCTAGCGGTAGTGATGGGAAGATGGACCAGATGGCAAAAAGAACGGAGAAGACAACTTAGCAGAAAGAGGATCAGGGGAGATTTTCAGAGTGTGTGTGTTGATTTCTTAATATTTAAAGATAGAGTGTTAAATAAAGCAGAGGTTTCCTTTGAAAATGTCCTGCTATGCCGGGCGGTGATGGCGCACACCTTTAATCCCAGCAGAGGCCAGCGGATCTCTGTGAGTTCGAGGCCAGCCTGGTCTATACAGTGAGTTCTAGGACAGCCAGCCAGGACTGTTTCACAGAGAAACCCTGTCTCGGGGAAAAAAAAAAAAAGAAGAAGAAGAAGAAAGAAAGAAAAGAAAAAAAAACCTCCGCTTTAGGGGGAAGGTCTACAGAAACACCTTCCAGACTTGCTTCCTCGGTCCAAGTCTATACCACCACCACCACCCCTTTTTTTTAACAACATCCTGGTGCAAAGCCAGGAGGGCTTTCCGCTCTGGCTGGCGGGCATAACCTTAGCACGTGGAAGAAGGGAGAGAGAAGGGTGACAGCCTTCATCACAAGCAGACTCGGAGTGCCTATTGAGTTCCTGGACTTGCGGGTCACGTGGCTGGAGTGTGGACGGGAGCCACCCCAGGCGGCTACTGCAGCAGCCAGTAGGCGGAGGCGTCTGGCGACCGCTTCACCTCGTTTAACCCGACTCTAGGCTTCGCCGGGACTGGCTGCAGCTGCCGGCTATCTAGGTGGGGCACACATGTCCTTAGCGCCTGTTCATAAAGCTGCCGGCGCATAGGTAGCTTAGAGGTGGTTAGGCACTCTTCCAAGTGCTTTATATGTACTGAGTTTTTATCTTTGTAACTTCTATCAGGTGGGTACTGTTATCGTCTTCCTATTGCAAATGCTAAAACTAGGACACAGATTAAAAGATTCCTCTCTTCTCTGTCCTCACCTCCCCGCATTCGTTCTACCGCAGTCACACCCTTGGCCTCTCAGTGGTTCGCCAAACATATTGGGCTTATTCCACCTCTCATTGGCTGTTCTCTCTGCATGGAGCACCCTTACTCTAGATAGCCACATAACGTGTTTCCTTGTCTCTCCTGGGGTTTCAGTCAAATGGATGAAGCTCACACTGTTCATCTTAATTAAAATGCCCGTCGCTCCCATCTCCCTCACTCTGCTTTCTCTTGCCTGGACCATTATCGCCCATTTCTTTGGTTTTGTTTTAGTTAGTTTTAGGGTTTGTCTTTTGTTTGTTTTTCTTTTTTTCTATTTTTGAAACAGGGTTTCTCTGTGTAACCCTGGATGTCCTGGAACTTGCCTTGTAGACCGGGCTGGCCTTGAATTCACAGTGATCTGCCTGCCTCTGTCTCCCAAGTGTTGGGATTCAAGGCGTGCGCCACCACTGCCCGGCTATTACCCATTTCTTGTCTGTACTATTCTCACCAATAACAGGCACACTGTGGAGATTATATATATCCATATACTGAGGGGTATATATATAATATATAATGACACATACATGTGCATACATGTACATGTGGGAAGTATAGTGAATCATACCCAGGAGCTTGTACATACTAGGCAAGAGTTCTACCATTGATCTTCACCTCCAGACTCCAAATTTATCAATTGCTAATCCCTGTTTTCTGTAAAGTATTTGTTTGACAGGGCTGGAGAGGTGACTTAACAGTGAGGAGGCCCTGATTGGAACCCCATCACCCATATGTCAATTAACAACCATCTATTTTGGAACTGGAGAGATGGCTCAGAGGTTAAGAGCTCTGGCTGCCCTTCCAGAGGTCCTGAGTTCACTCCCAGCACCCACCGGGTGGCTCACAATCAACTATAATGAGTGTAATGAGATCTGATGCCTTCTTCTGGTGTGCAAGCATACGTGCAGGCAGAACACTGTAGACATACTAAATAAATAAATCTTTTAAAAAATCTATCTCTATAGTTCCAGGGGATCTGACACCCTCTTTGGGCCTCTGAGGTCACTGTATACACATGGTGCACAGATACACATGCAAACAAAACACCCATACACATAAAGTGAAAACACAACAAAACAACAAAAATATGTGTCATATCTTATTTTATTCCACACTCCTAATCTAGTAATCCAATTCTCTGTCTGTCTGTCTCTCCCTCTCTCTCTTTCACACACACACACACAAACTTTAAACCTAGGGTCCTCAGCTTGCTAGACAAACACTAGCATAGCTATGCCCCCCCAAACCTCTCCCTCTTTTAAATGTTTTTATTTTCTTTTTTCTTTTCAGTGCCGGTAAATTGAACCCAGAGCCTGGCCATGGTCTCTACCCTCTACCACTGAGCTCACTCCCAGTCTTTTTCAGGTTTACTTGGAAGTAGAATCTCGCTAAATTGCCCAGAAAAGTCTCACATTTGCTAGGCAGCCAAGGTTGACTGTGAACTTGTATTTCTGCTTCTGCTTCGAGAGTAGCTGGTGTTACAGGTGTACACTGCTGCTCTTCCTCTTAACGGGCATCTGTACCAGGCTTTTTCTTTTGGGCCACCAACCAACTCCCAAATCATGCCATGGAGAATGCTTGGCCCAGCTTAGGCTCCTTTTGCTCTTTTAACTTAACCTGCTTCTCTTTATCGACCTTTTGCCTCAGAGCTTTTTACTTTTCCTTCCTTCCTTTTTTGTTTCTTTCTTTGCTTCTCTCTTTCTTCCTTTCTCTCTCTCTCTCTCTCTCTCTTTCTGCTTTCCTGCTGTCTCTATGTCTGACTGGTGTTTCCCTCCTTCTCCCCTCCTCCTTTTTTTTTGTTTGTTTGTTTTTTTCGAGACAGGGTTTCTCTGTAGCTTTGGTGCCTGTCCTGGAACTAGCTCTGTAGACCAGGCTGGCCTCGAACTCACAGAGATCTGCCTCCCTCTGCCTCCCGAGTGCTGGGATCAAAGGTGTGCGCCACCACCGCCCGGCTTCTCCTCCTCCTCTTTTGAGCCTAGATTTTTCCCATTTATTCTCTCTGCCTGCCGGCCCCGCCCATCCTTTCTCTGCCTAGCTATTGGTTGTTCAGCCCTTTATTAGATCAATCAGGTGCCTTAGGCAGGCAAAGTGAAACAAATGCCACACCCATTTACATAATTAGAGAAATACAGCATAAACAAAAGTAACATACCTTTACACAGGTAAAGTAATAATCACAACAGACATTTGTTAAGGAAAGGAAAGGAATGTTGGATTTTATTCTAGGAGCTGTTGAAATGGCATGCAATAGCAGAGGCAAACCATGTCTGCTTTTACAGTCCTAGGGATGGAAGCTAGAACATCGTGCATGCTACCAAAGGGCCTGCCAACACGCACACATGCATGCACGCACACGTCTACACACCTTTTTTAAAAGAATCACTCTGATTGTCATGTGGTGAACAGATCTTGGAATGGGGACAAGTCTAACAAAGTTACTGCTATAACTGAAATGAAAAATGATAACTTGGAACTGACTTAAAATGACAATCAGCCAGGCATGGTGGTGCACAGCTTTAATCCCAGCACTCGGGAGGCAGAAGCAGGTAAATCTCTGTGAATTTGAGGCCAGGTGGTCTACAAAGTGAGTTCCAGGACAGCCAGAGCTATGCAGAGATGCCTGTCTCAAAAAAAAAAAAAAAAAGACACAGGAAAGCCCAGAGGAGAGATGAATGTGTAAAATATGGGCTTCAGTACCAGATGCGTTGCTCTTGATAGGCCTGTGAGACTTCCAGATGTTGACAACCAGGAGAAATCCAGTGACTCTAGCCTTGCATCAGTTTGTTGGCTGAGTTCAGCCTTATTCAGTGTGGGAAGAGACTGCACAATAGTAGGAATACAGAAATCACGGGGGTTGTTTGAAAAGCTGGCTACCCTAGTCCTCAAGCTGCTCGGCCGTGCAAAAGCCCAAACGATCAACATAGACAGAAGGATGGATAGCCCGAGTTTATATTAACACACACACACACACACACACACGGCAGAAAGAGAGAGAGAGAGGAAGAGAGAGAGAGTGATCGATTGTAGGCTATCTCTGCGGCTTCAACCTCCAACCAGTCCAACTGTAGCCATTATCTGATTGTAACAACATGGGCCAGAACTACTGTAGATAAACTTTTTTGTTGAGGCCATTGGCTCCCCAATGCTGCCCAATAATGGCACAGAGACTTCTTATTAATTTAAAAAGTTAAGCTTTTTTTTGTTTGTTTGTTTTTTGTTTTGTTTTGTTTTTCGAGACAGGGTTTCTCTGTAGCTTTGGAGCCTGTCTTGGAACTAGCTCTTGTAGACCAGGCTGGCCTCGAACTCACAGAGATCCGCCTGCCTCTGCCTCCCAAGTACTGGGATTAAAGGTGTGTGCCACCACCACCACCCGGCTGTTTTAGGCTTGTTTTAACTAGCTCTTATACACTTAACCCATTTCTGTTAATTCTGTGTGTTGCCACATGGTTTATGCCTTGTTACCTCATCTCTTACATATAATTTTTCTTCCGAGTCCAGCTGGCAACTCTGCTTTTTTCTTCCCAGCATTCTCTCTGCCCTGAAAATCTTGCCTAGCTATTGGCCATTTAGCTTTTTTACTAAACCAGTCCAAGTGACAAATCTTCACAGTGCACAGAAAGATTATTCCACAACACACTACCAGTTGAGATTCTCTTCCTAAATCCTAACACACAAAAAATAAGAGAAGAGCCAGTGAGGTGGTTCTTACCTGACGACCTGAGTTAAACACCCAGAACTCACATGGTGGAAGGAAAAAAGAGACCATGAGTAAGTGTGTAAATTTGTACACACAATAAATGTTTAAAAACTGCACACACACACACACACACACACACACCACACACACACGTAGTGGACTTTTTTGAACTGCCAGCCCCAAATCATGACATGGAGACTTTTTTTTTCCAAGTCTGTGAAGGAGAACTTCATTTACACTCAAATAATAGCATCTATCTGGTAACAGAAATGATGCATGCAGTGAGCACACAGAGAACAGAAACCTTTTAAACCACAGACTGCTTATGCAGGGGCCTGAATGAAAGTCTTCCTTATCTTGGTCTATGTTGAGTGGTAGAACCAGAAGATGAAAACAGGGCGAAGGCATGTGCAGGGGCACTTTGTTTACAGGTTTCAGTGCAAGGAGGTTACAGATAGGTTGTCTCCATGTTGAAGTTCTTGCCCAGCTTAAGAAGGTGCCAGATTTTGGCAAGTTGCTTATAGGATTCATCAGGTACACTCTTACCACACACTCAAGTCCCATGCATCAGCAGAACCCATAGGAGAATTTGTTCTTCCAAGGTCCTTGCTGTAATCAGCATAGTTGTAACTTTAATTAATGACTTCACTGACCCATCATAGTCTCCTACATTATTTCATGAAACTCTGCGGCATTTGACATCATCAGGAAACACCTTCAGCTCAGATTATACATTTAGTAAATTTACTAAATTAAGTATCAGATCTGGCTATTTCTCTTCTCCAATGCACAGTTATCCTGGTACAAAGATTCAGGCCACATTGAAGGAGACGCACAGGTTTCAGGTATTTTGACATTGTGATATAGTGTTGTCTGCAAATCTGTTGGCCGTGTTCATAGCTGACTTGTGATACGTGAAAGTTCTACCAAGGCTCAGACTAAGGGGCAATCCAGTCCTCACCATGACTGCAGACTGCAATGCTCTTCACCAAACCTCAGCCTGACATGGAGACTTATTAATTATGAATGTTTGGCTTTAGTTTTAGGCTTGCTTCTAGCTAGCTTTTTTTAAAAAAAAATATTTATTTATTATGTATACAATATTCTGTCTGTGTGTATGCCTACAGGCCAGAAGAGGGCACCAGACCCCATTAAAGATGGTTGTGAGCCACCATGTGGTTGCTGGGAATTGAACTCAGGACCTTTGGAAGAGCAGGCAATGCTCTTAACCTCTGAGCCATCTCTCCAGCCCCCTAGCTTTTTTTTTTTTAACTTGAATTAACCCATTTCTATTCGTCTTTATGCTGTGCTGAGTCTTGATTTCCTTATCTAACTGCTGTCCATCACACTTTCCTACTTCCTCTGTGCTGGGCTGGATGGCCCCTAGCTTGCTGGGCCTCAGCCGGTTGACTCCCTTTTCTCTCTGCCCACCAGCCCCACCTAGTTATTGGCCATTCAGCTTTGTGTTAGACCAATCAGGTGCCTTAGGCAGACAAAGTAAAACATCAACATATCTTTATCGACTTAAAAAATGCAACATAAACAAAAACAATACATCTTTGCATAGTTAAAGAAATGCAACACATCTTTACATAGTATATTCCACTATATATACGTGTGTGTGTGTGTTCTTGTTATCTTGTTCAAACAGGATCATACTATATAACTCAGAACTCAGGCTGGCCCAAAGTTTACAGTCCTCCTGACTCAGTCCTCTAAGCAGCGGAATTACAGGTGTGTGCCACCAACATGACTTCTTTTCTTTCAAGACACGGTTTCTCTGGGTAGCCCTGGCCGTCCTGGAACTCACTCTATAGACCCGGCTGGCCTTGAACTCACAGAGATGCACCTGCCTCTGCTTTCTGAGTGCTGGGGTTAAAGGCATATGCGACCATCGCCTGGTCCAATCTAACTTCTTATTGTTTTGACTTATTATTACTTAATTGTTATTGCTATTTTGTGGTTATTTGTGGTTACCAGGTATTGATAGGAGGTCCTCAACCTTACACCTTATGCGGTCTCTTCCCATGTTGAATAGGAATGAACTGACCCAATTAGATAAGACAGAAAAAGTGGTGTGGCATATGAGGCTGAATCATAAAGTAACTGTGGCTTCCATCTTTTTGTTGTTTTGCTTTTAGAGACAGGGTCTCGGAATGTAGCTCTGGCTATCCTGAAACTTACTCTGTAGACCAGGCTACAAATTTGCAGCGATCCTCCTGGCTCTGCTTTCCACATACTGGGATTACAGGGATGCACCATCATGCTCATCTGTGGCTCCTGTCCTTCTCCTTCTTACATCACTCTTTCTAATCTAGGGGAAGTCAGCCATAGATAACAAGAGTTGGGAAATAGGCCGAAATATATTTGCCTGTATTCAATTTGCCACAGGTTTGGTAGTTTGCAACATCACAAATTAATTTTCTTTTTCTTTTAAAAAATGTCTGTGTAATGCATTTGTGGGAGTACAAGTGTGCACACACATGTGGAGATCAGAGAACAGTTTTATGGAGCTGATTCTTTTAGGGGAAAAGGCCAACCAAAACACACACTCACACACACTGGCCCTGAAACCAGAGCCAGTGAAAGAAACCCAACCTGGCTCTGAAACCCAAGCCAGTGAGAGAAATATTTTAGCCCCAAACCCAATACCAAAAAAATACACCCTGACTCTGAAACCAGAGCCAAAGAAACACACTTTGGCCTTAGAATCAGAGTCAGTGAAAGAAATATGCCCTGGCCCCAAAACTAGAGCCAAAAAGCTAAATAATGCCAGTGAGAGAAACAGTTTGGTCCTGAAATCAACCATCTCTGTCCCTGATCAACTAAACTAACCAATCCCTGAGCAGGGAAATCTAACCAATTCCTCTTTCCCCTGGGAAAACTCTGCCCCTAAGAAGCCCTATATAAGCCCTGCACCCGTTCAGTTTGCGGCTGCTCTTCTTCCACCCTGGTAGAGGCAGCCACTCTCCTGGTTCTTCCCTCCCAAGAAATCTCTTGAATGAGGTTAGGGTGAAGACCTTCTTTTGCTGGAGCAGAAACAGAGCAGAGTTGTTACAACTTCACTGGGGAAGCACAGACAGAACAGCAAAGTGTAGTGGGGCTGTAACACTATCTCTGGGGAAACCTCCTAGTCTAGAAGAGTTGTTACACTGTAGGGCACTGGAGCCAAACTGTAACAACTTCCCTAGGGAAGCCCTCTCCTGCCTGCGTAGAGCTGTCACTTTGGGGAAACCTTCCCTAGAGCAGGGCTCTAAGCTTCTATGCTTACTGTGACCTGTGCCATTCCCTGGCTCCCAGCCGCCAGAATATGCTTCCACCCGAGCTGTAACACTCAGTATTCCCTGACCCCCAACTACCAGAATACTCTTCCACCTGAGCTGTAGTACCTAGTATTCCTTGGCTCCCAACTGCCAGGATCCCTTTCCATACGAGCCACGATGCTTGCAGTTTTGTCATTCCACCTGTTAGATTTTGGGGTGCAGAGTAAAGAGACAGAAGGAAGAAAGGTGGCTCAGAGGTTAAGAACACTGGCTGTTCTTCCAGATGTCCTGAGTTCAATTCCCAGAAATCACATGGTGGCTCACAACCATCTGTAAAGGGATCTGGTGCCCTCTTATGGCCTATAGGCACACATGCAGGCACAACACTGTATGCATAATAAAAAATAAATCTTTAAAAAAAAAGGCAAAAAGAGACCAGAGTTTGACCTCAACAGAAAGAACTGTTATTTCAAACATCGAAGAACAGACACTCTCCCATGGGAAAGGGGTTCTGCAAAAGGAGGTTAGTTGGGGACCATAATGGAGGAAAGTGAAAGGCTTGAGAATGAGGAAGTTAATACAGCTTCAGGGAAGTCTGCAGTCTCTCCATCCTGGAGTTGTTTGTCCACACAAAGCCATTTTATCTTTAGAAACTACCGTGCCCGGCTATCAGGAAGCAGGTAATAGTGTGTGTGTGTGGGGGGGGGAATGGGACTCAGGCAAGGGCAGTGAATGGGAAGGGGCTGGAGTGTCAACACAGTGGCAATGGATTTCAGCCTTAGTTCCTTGGTCAGAATCTTGCAGTTTGTTCAAGGTTTATTCTGACCTCACACCAGCTTCATGTGGGTTCTGGGGTTTAAACTCAGGTCATCAGGTTTGAGCAGCAGGTGCCGAGCAATCTCATCTAGCTAAATATTTCTAATTTTCTTTAGTTCAGAAGTCGGATATAGGTGTCTGTTGGGGAATATTATTTTAAGGTGTGTTATTTTTATTTATTCTGGGGAACTTTTTTTTAATGATATAAGGATGTGTTGCGTTTGTCTATGCTGCATTTGTTTAACTCTGTGGTGCTGTGATTTTTTTGCTTGTCTAAAACCCCTGATGGTCTAATGAAGAGCTGAATGGTAGGAGCTAGGATGGGAGGGGCTGACAGAGAGTATAAGTAGGAGGAGAACTAAGGAAGAGGTGTAACAAGAAGGAATGGGGCATGTCAGGGGTCAGCCACCGAGCCAGCCAAGGAGTAAGAGTGAAAGTAACATTACACAGAAGAGAAGGAAAAAACCCAGAGGCAAAAGGTAGTCAGGACAATTTAAGTTTAGAAAAGTTGTTAAGGCCGGGCGGTGGTGGCGCACGCCTTTAATCCCAGCACTCGGGAGGTAGAGGCAGGCAGATCTCTGTGAGTTCGAGACCAGCCTGGTCTACAAGAGCTAGTTCCAGAACAGGCTCCAAAGCCGCGGAGAAACCCTGTCTGGAAAAAACAAAAAAAGAAAAAAAAAAAAAGAAAAGTTGGTAAGAAATTAGCCAAGCTAAGACCAGGCGTTTATAAGAAAGAATAAGATTCTGTGTGTGCTTTATTTGGGATCTGGGTGCTGGGCCCCCCCAAAGAACAAAAGAACAAAGAGTAAAGAGCAAAAGAGTAAAATAGACATCAACAGGTGTCACTAGACCAAAATAAAAGTATCAACAGCTTTTTGGGTCTGGTGATCTAGGTCCTGTTATCCTAGTACTAAGGAATTGGAGGCAAGAAAATTGAGGGGATCAAAGGATTGAGACTGGTTTGCACAATACCACATCATTGAATCCCGTACGGCTTAGTCCCAGAAACCTGACTGGGGCAGTGAAGGAATGAAGAAAAAGTAGACACACAAACACATGGACTGGGCTTACTCAAAGCCCACCTTCCCTACAAAATCCTCAAACCTCAGAGAGTTTATTACGTACAGCAGAGGGACAGGAGTTAGCAAGTCTCAGGAGGAGACGTCTGTGGGTGAATAGTCTCAGGCTGTAACATCTGGTAGGTGGAGCTGCAGCTACTAGTTTATACTCACATTGGTCAATTGTTCTCAAACACTCATACTTGCACATACTGTCAGCATGTCCACTTGGACTGGAGGAAGACTTTGCAATCTCTCTGAGCCTCACCCCAGGACTGAGGAAGCTTTGCCAAATTCCCATGGGCCTGGGTTATTGGTCCTTGAGATGGCCATGACCATACTCAGTCCTTACACACTCATTCACAGCTTCCCTGGCTCCCTTCAGCACAGTAATTAGTAATCAAACTAATTGATTAATTAGTTAATTCTGGCCAGATGTAATGAGACATATCTGTAGCTCCAGCACTCAGGAAGCTGAGGTAGGACTATTGGGAAAGTTTTATGTCAGCCAGAGCTGTATGGTGAGACCGTTCTAGAAACTCTAGGGAGGACCTGTTTCTTTCTGTTTCTTTGCCTTTCCCTGTTGCTCAATGCCACTGACAGTCACTATTAGCTCAGGACTCCCTCTGATTCTCCTGTGGTTACTTTGTGACTCTTTCCTGTGAGCTTTCATGTTTAAATTGGACCCGCATAATGATCCAGGGTAGTAGCTCTGGCTTATTTGTTTATTTGGTTTTAGAGGCAGAGACTCGTGTAGTTTATGTTGCGGATAACCTTGAATTCTTCATCTGCCTGCTTCTGCCTCCCAAGTTTACCATCATGCCTAGCTTATCCTGTATGCATTTATTTATTTTTGCTTGTTTCTCTGTAGGTCATAACTGGAACTGAGACCTTGAGAAGGAAAGGAAAAGATCTTAGCTGGCATAGAAATGCACCCCTTTAACCCCAGCCCTCTGGAGGCAGACGCAAGCTGATCTCTGTGAGTTCTAGGCCAGGCTGATCTATGTAGAGAGCTCTACAACAGACAGTGCTACATAGACCCCATCTACAAAAATAAAAGGAAGAGATCTTAAAAAAAGTGAGATGGGAAATAGAGAAAGAAACAGAATACATATAATAGGAAAGCAGAAAGGGGGCTAACTGGGGGAAGAAGGGAACTATCTGGGAGGCATGAGGGGGAAGAGGAGAATTAATGGGGGATAAATAGATGAACTATAAGTACATATGTACAGAGATACAAAGATAAAACCCATTACTCTATGCTAATCCTAAAACAATAGTAAAAATCTATTGCAAGAAAATAAAATGAATACTTTATTGTTTTTCGAAACAGGGATTCTCTGTGTAACAGCCGTGACTGTCCTGACTTTTGTTTTTCAGACCAGGATGACCTCAACACGAATAAAATGAAAGATCAGGGTGCCCACTTTAATTCTCTGCATCATCAATTCCCTTTTGCCATACAGCCTAACGCAGTCACAAGTTCTAAGCATCTTTGGAAACCGATGCTGTGCCCACCACATTCTCTGACATAAAAGTAGTAGATCTGAGAACAAGCAGTCAAGGAGGAAGGCAGCTATCAAGGAATAAAGTTATTGAAAGCAGCAATTAATAGCATTTGGAGGTCAAACCATAAGTCTCTAGAAATAGTCATTGGGCTTAACGTCATACTTGCAGTAGGAGTCAGGAAAACGTTCAGGGGCAGCTAGTTTATTATGTGAGTATCAAGAAATAAGTTAAGGAATACTGGAAATGTAAAATCTTCCCTAAACTTCACTGTGAAGGGATTAGTTTAAGGACAGTAGGGGCGAGAGGTAGAGGGAGCTGGTGAAGGAACTCGACGCAAATGGGAAGGATGGCGAGGTGGACAATATAGAAGGGAGATATCAGAGGGATTGTTGGATTGATTCAGGCTCAAGTTTTGCCAAGAAGACTGGTACTACATCAGTGCCAAGGTCTAGGAAACTGCCAGCAGTGTGGCCAAGATAACGGAATTTATTGTGAGATGAAGGGCGCGGTCCGCCAACAAGAGGCGCGAGGGATGGCTGGCGGCGACCTGGAAGCTCAGTTTATAGCCGAATGGCATCTGAAATAATTTCAGGGGAAATGCTTCCTGAAACGCATCACAGTTTTCGCTACGTCACATTAGTCCGTTAATCTCTAGACATGCCAAATGCACAAAACAGGACTTGGCACAGAGAACGTGCTGAGTACCGTCACAGTAATAGTAGTTTCACAACTCTAAAGACTCCATTTTCCTTGAGGTTTTGCAGTCTCTCCGACTACGATTCCCATCATGCTTGGCAGCAGCCGTACCAATGATTCCTCATGTCCTTTAAACGAGTTTACCAGCCCAGCATTCCTAGCTGCCGTGCCTAAGAACGGTCAATTGGATAGGAGGATGCCCGCCGAGGCAGGCCAACCTTCGGGCCTGAGGGGCGTGGCCCCACCAGGCCCCGCCCCCGCCCCGTGGCGGGCTCTTCCCTCCTGCTCCTGGTGGTCTGCACTTTCTACGACATGGGCACCACCTGGAGGAACCCGGGACGCGTGCGGTTTGCGCTCTGCCTCGCCGGCTTCGCGCTCTCACTTTATGCGCTGCACGTGAAGGCGGCGCGCGCCCGCGACGAGGACTACCGCGCGCTCTGCGACGTGGGCACCTCCATCAGCTGTTCACGCGTCTTCTCCTCTCGGTGCGTGCAGAAATGGAAAGCACGGGGTCCTTGAAGGCTAGGTGTACCTGACGGCCAGGTTGCCGGATGATTTTGGAGTATGGGATCGCAGGGTCCGCAGAACGGACACTTTTGAGAGTGGACTGCCCCAGGAGTCTTTGGTGGGTAATCAGACGTGCACAGGGCCTGGACCGTTCAGAGTTACTGGGGTTTGAATGCTGAGGATGCCAGCGAATAACTGTGCTGGAAAACTGGAGGAGGCAGGGCAGAATGGTACACAGAGATTGAGGATGATTCGGAATGCCAGGAGGTGGTGTCATTGCTCTGCTCAGGGACAAAGGTGGCTGACTCTGGTTGTGCTGGAGGACCGGATGTTGGTGGCGAGGGAACAAATAGATTGTGCTCCAGATTTCTCTGAGTGGTCACCATAAAGCGCGAACAGGCTGAAAAAATTAAAAACATTTTTCCATTTATTTGTTTGTGGGGTTGCATGTGCATGCCACTACATGCACGTGGAAATCGGAGATGGTTCTCTCCCACTTCACAAAAAGAATTTGTAAAATGGCTGTGTGTTTACATAGGCCTATAAACTGGAGGATTCCACCCAGTTGACAGGCTTGGAAATAGGCACTTTTATTCGCTGAGCCATCTCACTAGCTCCTGAAGTTACTAATGGTCTATGATGACAGACCAGGATAGTCAGTGACACGCCAGAAGGTCACTGACCTTAGGATTCTTGGTGGGTGGAGAGTCTTGCTAATCGCTTTTTTTCCAGGATGAAGCCCAAGAGGCACTAGACTGACCACACTTTCCTGGGTTCTTTCACTCCCACCAGGTGGGGCCGTGGCTTTGGGCTGGTGGAGCATGTGCTAGGAGCAGACAGCGTCCTCAACCAATCCAACAGCATATTTGGTTGCGTATTTTACGCCATACAACTGTTGTTAGGTGAGTGGCTTTGTCCCTTCCTGACCTGTCTTCCCTAAGCCAGATCAGCACCATCCCATGTCTTGGTGACCCAGACAGTTGACAGCCAACTAATCACAGCTAATCACTGAACAACCTCATCACAAAGAGACAAGAAAGGAAGACACTAGCCAGGGGTGCCGTAGTTTAGATAGCCAGAGGCTGAAAGGCCCTCAGAGATTTCTTATGATATCAATTCCTTTTCCTTCTTCTTCTTTTTTTTTTTTTTTTTTCCTCAAGACAGGGTTTCTCTGCATAGCCCTGGCTGTCCCGGAACTCACTCTGTACATGAGGCTGGCCTCAAACTCAGAGAACCACCTGCCTCTGCCTCCTAAGTGCTGGGATTAAAGGCATGTACCACGTGGTTTTTTGAGACAGGTTTCTCTGTGTAATTTTGGTGCCTTTCCTGGAACTCGCTCTGTTCTAGGCATGCACAGCCACCACCTGGCTGGCCAGTTTTTAATTTTCTTAAGACAGAGATCTCTCTTGGCTCTGGAGAGATGGCTCAGAGGTTAAGAGCACTAGCTGCTCTTCCAGAGGTTCTGAGTTCAATTCCTAGCAGCCACATGGTGTCTCACAGCCATCTGTATTGGGGTCTGGTGCCCTTCATGTAGACATAGCGGCAGACAAAGCACTCATATATTAAAAAGTAATAAAAATAATAACTTTAGTCGGGTGGTGGTGGTGCATCTACTCGGGAGGCAGAGGCAGGCGGATTTCTGTGAGTTCGAGGCCAGCCTGGTCTACAGAGCTGGTTCCAGGACAGCTAGGGCTGTTATACAGAGAAACCCTGTCTAGAACTGCCCCTCCCCCCCAAAAAAAAGACTCTTAAAAAGAGGGGAACTTTCTACGTAGCCCTGGTTGCTCTGGAATTCATTATGTAGACCAGGTTGCTCTGGAACTTGCAGAGATCCTCCTGCCTCTGTCTCCCAAGTGTTATGACCAACCGGTTTTTTTGTTTTGAGACAAGGTCTCATACATTCTAGGTTTGAACTCTTGAGCCTCCTGCCTCCATATCCCAGGTGCCAAGATTATAGGCCTATGTAAACACACAGCCATTTTGCAAATTCTTTTGTTTTGTTTTTTGAGACAGGGTTTCTCTGTAGCTTTGAGGACTATCCAAGCCTGTCTTAGAACTAACTAGTTCTTGTAGACCAGGCTAGCCTTGAACTCACAGAGATCCGCCTGTCTCTGCCTCCCGAGTGCTGGAATTAAAGGTGTGTGCCACCACCTCCCGGGGCTCAGCTTACAAATTCTTTTTGAGGAGACTCCAAAGGTGACTTGTGTTTCATCTCATACAGAGTTCAGCAGGAGAACTTACTGTTTGGGTCCCAAGGGTTAGTGAACAGATAGGGCCCATTGGATCCTGTCTTAGAGAGCTTTCAGCAGATGCAGCTTCTTTCTGTCACTGGGGAGGAATGGCAGAATTCTAAATGTGCCTTTATTGATCCTGTCTTGTTTTACAGGTTGCTTGAGGGGACGCTGGGCTTCCGTCCTACTGGTACTGAGTTCCCTGGTGTCCTTCGCTGGTTCTGTCTACCTGGCCTGGATCCTGTTCTTTGTGCTCTATGATTTCTGCATCGTTTGCATTACCACCTATGCCATCAATGTGGGTTTGATGTTGCTTAGCTTCCGGGACATGCCAGAACACAAGGCCAAAAGGCACTGAGATCTCACCTCATGCCAGGCTAACGTAACCTACTTTGCCTTGCCACATGAGCCTTGCCCAAAAGGGTCATGTGTGGGTCCGTAGAAGGCCCTACTCCTTACATTCCAATCCCCCTTCATAACCACACATAGGACAATGACCAGATGTGCCTCTATTTTGTTCTCAAGGACTGCTTTCTGCTCTTGGCTAAAGAGAATGGTTTTGAACAATAAATTTTCCTAAGTTGGTCAAGTCTGAAGCATACGTCTGCCAGGGATCCTTTGGGGTGTTGGTCTTTCCTTATTGCCTTCTCTGGAACTGGGATGAGTCAGAGCGCATGGAGGGCCTGTCTGGGACGGGTGGCTGCATCATCTCTAGCATGTTTATAGTCAGCAAAATCTGGCACATCAGCCCCCACGTCCAGGAAACAAGCTTGTGTTGGCTGCCTAGGGCTCAGACTCCTGTCGTAGGAGGGGCTGCCACACACCTAGAGGCCAAGCTTGCTTGGAATTTCTCCTGTAGTCCAACTTGAACCTCTGCAACTACCTCACCTAACAACCCGAGCCAGTCTTAACACCTACCTGCAAAGGGCCAGGCTAAGATTCTCTTTCTGTTTTTCCTAATGTCTACCAAGGACTTGATATCCCAAGCACTGTCTAAGAAACTGTGATAGTTAATTTAATCCTCAAAGTAATTGTCTGAGATAGTTACCACCATTGTTTCTATATTGGTGAGGAAGCTTAGATACAGAGAAGCTAATGTGCCTTGGACTACATCTCTATTTCTGGGAAAGAGTTGGGGAAGGGGAATCTCAAATGAGCACATATCCCATAGCTCACATTGCAGGGCTCTGCACGAGCTAGGTGGGAGCACCACCACCGAGCTGTATTCTAGCCTTTGTCTCCTGCTCTGAGTCCACCGGAGCCAACTCAGCTCACAGCTGTCGCCATTGGGGTCAGGGTTCCTGGATGGAGCTAGCTAGTGAGTTGGAAGGGTCTAACCTCCAGCCCAGCATTTGTAAGACAGCTCAACACTAGCATGAGACCCACCCCTTTAAGACACAGCTCTGCACATGTTCCCTCTGAAGCAAACCACGGGAGATGTGAGAACCCTACCTGGCCTTGGCCTGAGGGAGGCAGGGAGCTGACAAGTGGGACCTGTGGAGCCTGCAGCTGCTCCACAGGTGATGCTTCCTGCAAGAAGTAACTGGTCCAGAAGTCAGTTTTGTTTTGTTTGGTTTTGGTTTTTTTGAGACAGGGTTTCTCTGTAGCTTTTGAGTCTCTCCAAGCCTGTCCTGGAACTAGCTCTTTTTTTTTTTTTTAGATTTATTTCTTTATTATGTATATAGTATTCTGCCCACATAATCCCTATAGGTCAGAAGACGGCACCATATTTCATTACAGATGGTTGTGGGCCACCATGTGGTTGCTGGGAATTGAACTCAGGGCCTCTGGAAGAACAGCCAGTGCTCTTAACCTCTGAGCCATTTCTCCAGCCATTTTTTTTTTTTTTTTTTTTTTTTTTGGTTTTTCGAGACAGGGTTTCTCTGTGGCTTTGGAGCCTGTCCTGGAACTAGCTCTTGTAGACCAGGCTGGCCTCAAACTCACAGAGATCCGCCTGCCTCTGCCTCCTGAGTGCTGGGATCAAAGACGTGCGCCACCACCGCCCAGCCATAAATACATCTTAAAAGAATTTTAAAAAATTATTTTATGTGTATGCCTGTGTCTGTGCACCATGTGTGCCTGGTGCCTGGAAGGACATAAGTGTGCGTTGGATCCCCTGGAACTGGAGTTACAGGTGGTTATCAGCTGCTGTGTGGACCTGGAAATCGAACACAGGTCCTCTGACAAGAGCAGCCAGTGAGGAAACCAATGAGCCATCTCTCTTTAAGTGTTGGGTTTTTTTTTTTTTTTTTTTTTTTTTTTTTTTTTTTTTTTTTTTTTTTTTTTTTTTTTTTTTTTTTTTTTTTTTTTTTTTTTTTTTTTTTTTTTTTTTTTTTTTTTTTTTTTTTTTTTTTTTTTTTTTTTTTTTTTTTTTTTTTTTTTTTTTTGTCCGAGACAGGGTTTCTCTGTATAGCCCTGGTTGTCCTGGAACTCACTCTGTAGACCAGGCTGGCCTTGAACTCACAAAGATCTGCCTGCCTCTGGGATTAAAGGCATGTGCCATCACCGCCCGTTAACCCCAGACATACTTTAAAATTTATTTTATGAGTGTGTGTGTGCTGAATGCCATGACGTGTGTGTAGACTTCAGCTTGCAAGAATCCTTTCTCTACCATGTGGGTCCCAGGAAACAGACTCAGGTCATTAGGCTTAGTGGCAAGTGTCTTTGTGTCAGCCCCCTAAATATTTTTTGTTTATGAGCCTTGTGAAATGGCTCAGCAAGTAAAGGCACCTGGCCATGTGATTTCAAACTCTGAGACCTACATAGTAGAAGGAAAAATCCCTCACAGGTTGCCTGCCCTCTCTCTAGAATAAATAATTGATAAAACAATAATAAAAAGCAACATTCCTTCCAGGCCACTTGATGGGACCAATTCGAAATTCTTACTATTATTATGTGAGTGTCTTGCCTGCATGTATGTCTGTGCACCACATATATGCTTGGTGACTCGGGATGGCAGAAGAGGGTGTCAGATCCCCTGGAACTGGAGTTACAGATGGTGTGAACTGCCCTATGGGTTCTGGGAATCGAATCGGGTCAGTGCTGTTAGGTGTTGAGTCATCTCTCCAGCTCCCACCCCCCAAAGCCCTGGAGTTTTTCAGGCAAGACAGAAACAGCTTCATTGTTTAAAGTTACCGGTGCAGTAAATGGGGGAACTGGGATTTGAACTGGGGGAGTGTGGCCATTGACAGAAGTCCAGAGAGGGGTAAGGACCACACAACCACCGCCCCAAGCTGTTGGTTCCCTTCTAGCCCAGGAAAATTAACACCTGACTCTTAGTTGACTGGGGGCGGAGCTGGGGTGGAGCCAGGGAGACCCAGGGAGACTCCTCTGAGAACGGAGAGCACTGAGTGGCCTGGAGCAGGATGAGGCAGAGCTGGGGACCAGGGCTGCTTATTGTGGGAGCTGTGGTCCTGATAGAGGGTAAGCCATTCAAGTAGACTGCAATTGCTATGTAAGGGATCCTGAGGGGCTATAGTCCCCTGTGGATGTCCTTGACTAGGTGTGCGTGCGTGCGTGTGTGTGTGTGTGTGTGTGTGTGTGTGTGTATCATGTGGGGAGGAGGGGGGAGTGAGGGGAGGTAACGTACAGCCTGCTGTCAAATGGATGATTTTCCTGGGCCAAGTCTGAGCACTGTGTAAGGACCTGTGCCAATACATTAAATCCTGACAGTAGTTCTATCTTGGTGAGGAGACTGAAGGACAGAAAAGCTAAGTAACGTGCTTGACAGCAGTCTGGCATCCGGATTAGGCAGGGAAGGATCTGAGATCACTATGTCTGGATGTAGTAATCTCACCTGTGTGTGTATTTTGCCCCTTCTGATCCTCTACTTGCAGAATGACCTCAGGCCTGCTCTGGCCCCGCTGGCTTGGAGCTGTCCGCGCTAATTCTGCTTCAGATGTGCAGTAGGCCTCTTTGTGTGAGCCGGAGATGGGTTACAGGCAGGGCAGGGACCCTCCGGAAAGGTCAGCCTCCTCCGGAAAGGTAGTTTGATTCATTAGCGCAGGGGTGGAGTGAGTCTCACTTGGGGCCTCCCCCACTTTGGGCATGAGACACAGGCCTCTAATCTACCATCTCAGGCTTCCACAGCTGAAGGGACAATTAAGCTAATGTCCTTCACATACACTGGCCACCTCCCTGACTCAGTGGTGGGGGCAGGAGTTAGGGGTTCAGAAGCCTGGAGGGTTGGCCTGCTCCCAAGATAAATCTCAGGCCTTGCTTCTTGGGCCCAGGAGTGCTGAGCACAGCTGAGAGAATTAATGGCTGAGTACTCTGAATGGGCTCCAATAAAAGCTGCTTTTCAGCCTCATATAAATACTTGCAATCTGGGAGGAGCTGGTAAGGTAGCCAGTCATAGATATAAGGACCCAACTCATCCCCTCCACCAAACCTGGGCCTGGCAGTTAAGGCACCTCTACATCTTGTGTCTTTTTCTTCCTAGGTCTTCAAGCAGCTCAACGTGGTAAGTGGTAGGGACATGAGACCTGGGCTGTACTCGGGGATGATGGAGGGGGATGGCATTGTGTGGTCCTGAGGTCAGGACACTGTCTGCAGTGACCATGGCTCACCCTTCTCTACAGCCTGTGGGCAGCGCGGCCCTGGCCCTCCAGAGCCCCAGGAAGGCAACACGTTACCTCATGAATGGCCCTGGCAGGCCAGCGTCAGGCGACAGGGGGTACACATCTGCAGTGGCTCACTGGTGGCAGATACCTGGGTCCTCACAGCTGCTCACTGCTTTGAAAAGTGAGTGAGTCGTGCTTTGGTTCAGTCTCTCGATTTGAGGGTGGACTTGTCCCTGTACCTTGCAAGACTCTTTTTTGCCTCTAGAATAATGAAGTGTCATTTATGACCAGCTGAGCCTTTGCAATCTTTCATGCTCTACAGAGTAGGAAATGGGAACTGAAGGAGGGACGTGCGCTAAAGTCGTATTCTGTATCTGCCCTGCTGTTCTCCAAGCTGCCATGTTTCCATTGGCACTCAGCTGTCCGGGCCTTGCCCTTCTCCTTTCAGGGTGGCCACAACAGAACTGAGCTCCTGGTCCGTGGTCCTGGGTTCTCTGAAGCAGGAGGGGCTGAGCTCAGGGGCTGAAGAGGTACCAGTTGTTGCTCTGCAGTTGCCCAAGGCCTATAACCACTACAGCCAGGGATCAGACCTGGCCCTGCTCCAGCTCAGCCACCCCACAGCCCATACAACCCTCTGCTTGCCCCGGTCCACCCACCACTTCCCCTTTGGAGCTTCTTGCTGGGCCACAGGCTGGGACCAAAACACCAGTGATGGTAAGTCCTGTGCTGACAAAAGCCTGCTCCGGCCCCCCTGCTTCCCAGAGCTAGACTCAGCTTCATCTCCCTTGCCAGTTTCCAGGACCCTACGGAACCTGCGCCTTCGTCTCATCAGCCGTCCCACCTGCAACTGTCTCTATAACCGGTTACACCAGCGGCTGCTGGCCAGCCCAGCGAGACCTGGGATGCTGTGTGGGGGTGCCCAGCCTGGGGTTCAGGGACCCTGCCAGGTCTGATGAGTACAGGGGAAAACGGGGGGCCTAGTCTTGGGCCAAGGGCCCACAGAAAAGGGTGACGGGGAACAGCCAGAAGGCATCTGGTTAGTAGTGAATTGGGGCTCAGGTGACTCCTTTGCCCGGCTCCAGGGAGATTCTGGGGGACCTGTTATGTGCCGTGAGCCTGATGGACACTGGGTCCAGGTTGGGATCATAAGCTTCACATCAAAATGTGCTGAAGAGGACACTCCTGTGCTGCTGACTGACATGGCCACTCACAGCTCGTGGCTGCAGGCCCGCGTTCACAGGGCAGCTTTCCTGGTACAGGACCCAGGAACTGTGGAGACCAGCGATGAGAACAGCTGTGTAGGTAGGTAGTCTGCACATGGTATTCAGAGTGGAGTGTACAGGGACACTCAGGCCATATGAAGGCTTCCTGGGCAATGGGTAGAAGCCACAAGGAAGCAAACTTCAGCTCAAGACACTCGGTCTAGACACTGCCAACAGAGAACTAGGTTTGTAAGGCCCTTTTAGTTCCTAGATAGAAACAGCCCCACTGGGACCTGGAAGTTTTACAGACGGGCGTCTCTGAACTCTGGCTGGTTTCAGGGGGAAAGCTGCAAGTTTCCAGGCAGAAATCCAGGGAGGTGAGACAGAGCAGTGACTGCAATGCAAATTGCATGCAAAGTCATTTCAGGGAAGGAAGCTAGGTTTCGATGTTCAGAATAGCACAAGCAAGCTAGGGATTTTAGGGCTGGTCCAAGCTTGGGGAAATGTAGGTGGGTGGGGGAGTGGGCAGAGACCTTCCAGGTTAAGGCTGGCACTGATCACTGTCAGACATCAGGATTAAAAGCATGCATGTTGGCTCTGAATCCCAAGTGGGCTACCTGGTTTTGGTTACAGAGCTTACTAATATAAGGAAGCTGAGAGTCAGCTGGGAAGATCTGCTGACATACAGAAGCACTCAGCACAGGTCCTAGCATTAAGTGACCACTTAACAATCTGGGTGATGTAATTCACCTATTTCAGCGTGTGGCTCCTTGAGGAGTGAAGGCCCCCGGGCAGGAGCCCTCTCTCAGTGGCCCTGGGATGCCAGACTGAAGCACCATGGGAAGTTGGCTTGTGGTGGAGCCCTGGTATCAGAGGTGGTGGTGCTGACTGCTGCTCACTGCTTTATAGGGTGAGCCTTATGTCATTCTCCTCTGTGCCCCTTGCCCCAGCTGTGTCTCTTGGTGCTGTGAACTCTGCATCTCAACAGGCGCCAAACCCTAGAGGAATGGAGTGTAGGACTGGGGGCTGGACCAGAGGAATGGAGCCTGAAACAACTAATTCTTCATGGGGCCTACACCCACCCAGAGGGTGGCTATGATGTGGCCCTCCTGCTGCTGGCTCAGCCTGTGACGTTAGGCCCTGGCCTGAGGCCCCTTTGCTTGCCCTATGCTGACCACCACCTGCCTGACGGTGCACATGGCTGGGTTCTGGGGCTGACTCCAGGAGCAGGTACATAGTAACGGGGATCCTGGCAGTGGTCCGTTGGACTTGCAGGCAACTGAGACATCTGGTCTCGTCCTTTGTTTTATAGCCAACAGCCACCCACAGACAGTGCCTGTGAGAGTCCTGGGGCGAATGGCCTGTAGCCAACAACATGCAGCCCCTGGGAGCACAGGCATTCCCATTCGGCCAGGGATGGTCTGCACCACTGTCATGGGTGAGCTGCCTCAATGTGAGGTGAGTTCCAATTCCCAACCCTTACCCAGCAGACCCCTGGCATTTTCTCACCTTTCTACCATGCTTGGTTACTAGCCCTGCTTCTCACCTGAAACTAAGTCCTCCTGCCAGCTGGCCCCCAAACAGCCCAAGCTATGGCCCCAAGCCCCTCCCACCCACTACAGGAAGTTACCAAGTGTAACCTGCTCCCTAACAGGGCCTATCTGGGGCACCACTCGTCCACGAGGTCAGGGGCACATGGTTCCTGGCTGGACTGCACAGCTTTGGAGACACCTGCCAAGGCCCTGCACGGCCTGCAGTCTTTGCGGCACTCTCTGCCTATGAGGACTGGGTCAGCAGTCTAGACTGGCAGGTCTACTTCGCTGAGGAGCCCGAGGCAGAGCCTGGAAGCTGCCTGGTCAACTCAAGTACGTGTCCCTCTCCGCTCTTCCTCCTTAGGCCGGGCGCCCATCTAAGACACTCAGCTCTAGATGCCTGGGGTGTGGAGGAAGCAACAGACAGATTCACATGGACCTTAGGCAGCAGGGGTCTCAGCTTCTTGGTCTTCAGGTCTCCCATACGCCACAGGGGCCAAGATGGATCCTGCTTCTTCAAGAAAAGTAATAAAACTCTAGGGAGGGGCCAAATTAATTTCTTTCCTCTCCTCAACAGGCCAACCCACCAGTTGTTGATGGTGACTCTAGGTCACTCACCAGACGCCAGCAAAGCCAGGCAACTCCTACATCAACACCCAGATCTCCACTCCAGCCCTGAGGCAAGCCCAACAACTGTCTGACTGGGAATGAGCCAGCCCAGGGATGCTTTCTGTGTGTGACCATGACCCACCCCTAAGCCCTGCAATCCAGGACTCCCTAAATAACCCTTCATACACAACCACACCAGCAGCTGTTGTGAAAAAAAAAATTTTTTTTGGGGGGGGTGGGGAGCAATTTTCCTTTTTTAAAACTTAAATAAATTGTTACAAAATAGATTTTAGAAAATAAGTTACAAACTATAGTAAAAGGCTCCCCTTCCACAGGCAACTTTCCCACCTGTGTGCGCTCTGAATACGCCTCTCCTGGGTTAGAGTCTGCCTAGCACAGCATTTTGGCAGAGCCTGGCCCTGGAAGAACATGGTGACAAAGGCTTGGGAAGGAGGTCCTTCATGGACACAGACATGAAGACTACCTTATCCCCTTCTTGAGAGAGAAACCAGATCAGGGTCCTCTTCAGGGAAGAGGAGATAGGGAGACCCAAGCAATCCTGAGCGAATGTGGAGATGAAGCCTCTCCGTGCCTGCATCCCCAGCTTCAGTGAACTCTTCTTTGGAGACTTGAAGTTCAGAGGGAGAAGTTGAGGTCTGTAGGCCACGGGGGTGAGGGGTTCAGGAGTGAGGCTGTAGATGAGTCCCCGTCCCCTCTGTTTGATGCTGGTGCCATGGAAGCTCCTAGGAAGAGAAGAGGTCACTGAGGGAGGCCTCCTACGGGTCAGTTCCTGACATGGCCCTGAGAGACAGAGAAGTGCAACAGGCCAGGATAAATAACTCATGTCAAAGAGTTCGCCTATCATGTATAAGGCTTTTTAGGTACCATGCCTAGCATCTCCCCCTCACCGAAAAGACCAAGCCCAGGAACTTATAAAAATAATTGTAATTATTTTTACAGCCTTGGTTAATCGGCTCCTTGCTCATTTGACTTGAAGTCCTGAGAGCCATGTCTTCAGTTCTCAGGGACCATCACTATTTTGGCTTCTCAGCCAAGCTCTGGTCAAGGGCACACCGTTTCAGGGACACCCACCCTTGGTGGCTATGGATGAAATGGATTTTCCTCTGCAGACAGGGAATATGAGTGTAAGGCTTGCTGAGCACACAGACTGCCCCATGCCTCCACAGCTTTGCCCTTCAGTGGGCTGGGTGGAGGCCAGTTTCCCCCAAGAGACTCACTGTGATAGAGGGAAGAGCTAGACTAATGACTGCCACTGCTCAGATGGGCCTGTCTTCAAAGAAACAATTATCCATGAGTCAGCCCTTAAGTTAAAGGGCTGTGTTGGGGAAGGTGCCGTCGGAGAGGGCAGTCTGGTTGGTTCTTATAAGATCTGTATCAGAGGGAGAGGGAAAAGTTAACTAAAAGGAAGAGCAAGAAGGCTTGGTACACCACTCACAGAAGGATCAGAGGCCGCAATTCCAAGGGGGGCTGGAAGGCAGAGACAAACCATAGGGAAAGAGGGATGGAGAGTGAGTAGTGACCAGTAAGCCAGTAAACTGGCCCAGTCAGCAGGAAAGCAGCCAGTTAGACATCACCAACTGAGCAGGCAGACCCACCTTTGGGTTTAACCCTGCAGGCTATTCCCTATCTACCTGCAAGACAACCCAGGAATCTGCAACCCTCCCCACCCCCCTTTCTCATTCTCTGGCTTCTTGCCCATTCTTGGAAAGACCAGAACCTAAACACAGCCCATTTCACCCTTCCCTCCGGGAATCACTGCTGGCTAAATTAGGGTTCCCAGATGTGGCAGTTCCCAGACACCCTGGCCTACTGAAAGAAAAGTCACTCCTCTTTGACTAAACAACACTCCACACTCCTGCCTCACCTACCCCAGTGTCCGTCTTCCTGACCCACGATTCATACTTCAATGGCTCAAAACCGTTTGTTAGTCCATGTCCAGGCTTCTGCCTCTTCTCAGCATCCACTCGATTCTGTTCTCCTTACTTCCCTTACCGACCCAGGGCCATGGTTTCTCTCCACTATGTGCCCACCTCTTTCTGGGTCCCCTCAATCCTTTACCTAACCCATTCACCCCACATACCTGAGCTAGACACTGTCCACTCCTCCTGGTGCTGCTGCTGGTGCTGCAGGAAGCTACTTCGGTGGCGAAAATGGCGGGGACAATGAGAACAGGTGAATGGTCCCTCCTGGGGGGCATGTACCCGCCCGTGGCCCTGCAGCCGGGCAGCTGTTCGGAAAGCCTTGCCACAGATGTTGCAGCTGTAGCGCTTGGGGTCTGTGTGGGTCCTGCTGTGGTTCTTGAGAGACAGCAGGTTGGGCAGGAGTTTGGGACACAGGGAGCAGGGGTAGAGTCCAGTGGTGTGGGCCTTCTGGTGGTTTAGCAGGCTGCCAGCATGGCGGTAGGAGCGCCCACACTGGGCACAGCAAAAGGGACGCTCTTTGTCTTCAGCTGCTGTGAGGTTTGTTCCTTGTCCTCCATTAGCTGGCTCCCCATTCTCTTCTGGGTCTCTACAAGGTCCGGATGGGGCCTCCTGAGCTTTCCCTGGTCCAGGGGAATCCACCACTGCCACCGAAGCTTGTGGCTCTCTGGTCTCCTCTGTCTGACTTGGCACCTGGCTATCGTCAACAGCATGAGTCTGCATGTGTGTGGCCAGCTCACTGTGGGATGCAAACACTTTGCTGCAGTTATGACAAGCGAAGGTCTGGGCGGCAATGTGGTTGTGGATCTTAGTGGTCACAGTATTCATTATCTCTTGAGAACAGAGCAAACAACTGTGACAGTCTTTCTTGTTAATGTTGGGACTCAAGAGGCCATCAGGTTGAGAGGTCTTTCCACACTGGCTGCAAGAGGGGTGGCTCTCTGACTGGAGCTGAAAGCTGCTATCTCCACCATCCTGGCTATCCATATAACTTGCGGTAGAATCGTTGGACTGGCTCTCAGAGAGGTGACAAGGATTCTTGGAGACAGTATCTTCCAACTTGCCTAACTGATCCTGAGGAACCCAGGCACCATTGTGAGTCATTTGTCCCCTTTCTCCTCGATACCCATCTACCTTCCCCACTTCCCAAGATAAAGATTCTGTGACTTCTAAATGTGCTGGCCTACTGGGACTCTGACTATGCTCCCCAGGCCTCTTGGTTCCAAGCTCCAGCTGTGGTACTGACTGAGTACCTTCTGGTCTGCCCTCCACTTCCCAGTCATCAGCAAGGTTCTCCTTTCTGCCTTCAGCATCATGTGGGTCTCCCTGGCCACTGGTCAGCTCTAGTTTGGTCTCCTCGTGCTCCTGCAGATGCCGCTCCAGAGATCGCTGGCCAGGAAAGCCACAGCCACAAAGGGTACAACGTACAGTTGCTCTAGTTGCTCCCCTCCGGGGTGCCCGCCGCCTCCGGCTATCAGAATGCAGCCTCTGATGGTCTTTCAGGGCTGTGCGGTTGGTATATGTCTTAAAGCAGAAGGAGCAGCTGTACTGGCCTGTCTCCTGGATGCACTGGTGGTTCAGGAGGCTGCCAGCATGGCGGTAGTTCCGGCCACACTGCCCACACCTGAAAGACCGATCCTCACGAGTCAGCTTCTGGGTGCCCCTTCCCCTCCGTCGCTCAGTATGGACCCGCTGGTGGTTGGCCAGCTGCTTCCGCAGGCGAAAGGCTTTCCCGCAGTCACTGCAGCGGAAACGCCGAGGGTCTGCATGGATGCGCCGGTGGTTCTTAAGGGACATGAGGTTTGAAAAGCCCTTGGAGCAGGCCTGACAGCCAAAGTGGCCAGTCTGGTGGCTCTGCCGGTGATTGATGAGGCTGCCAGCGTGCTTGTAGGTTCGGCCACACACTTCACAGCTAAAGGGCCGCTCAGAGCTAACTTCAGTTTGACAGCCTTTCTCTGCCGTCTCCAGCCTCTGCTCCAGCTCCTCCTCCTTTACTGTGGTCTCCTCCCACACTTCTTTCACTCCTGCCAGCTCCTCCAAGGGCTCCACTTTAAGTTCTTCCTGGAGCGGCCCTACGACTGTCTGTTCCTGCCCTGTCTCTACCACATTCTGGGGTTCATTGTTGCCTCCTGTCTCTGAGATAGGCCCCACTTGGGGCTCTGAACCTTTGCAGCGAGGGTGGTTGCGCAGATGATTCCGGTAGGCAGCCAGGTTGGGGTAGCAGCGGGAACAGACAGGGCAGATGAAGTCGCCTGTCTGGTGGATCTTACGGTGGTTCACCAGGCTGCCTCCATGGCGATAGGTCTTGCCACACTGGTTACATCGGAAAGGGCGGGGATGGGACTCGGGAAAGCTTTCACCAGCCTGCATGCAAAGGCTGTCTGCAACTGTGCCACCTGCTCCCTCCTCAGACTGTGTGTCCCCACCCTCTTCTGAAACAGAGGTCACTGTGCCCTCAAAGACATGATCTGTAACCATTTCTACCGCATCACCTGATCCTTCCAAGTGGCTAGGAACATTCTCGGTCATATTGCTGGAACTCTGACTTTGATGGTGGCGCTCCAGGCTCCCCAGGTCATCATAGGTCTGACCACAGCAGCCACAAATGTGCCCATAACCCGCTCCATCTAGAGCTTCTACTTCCCGCTGAAGCTGATTCAGCAGCTCTGCTTCTGAGAGCTGTAGAGGAGGACTGTGGGTAGAGGCTGCTTCCACTGTGCCTTCTTCCTCCTCTTCTGAGCCCTCAGGTATGCCAGAAGCACCATGAACCTGGCGCAGGTGGCGCCTGTAGCCAGTTCTCCCAGGAAAGATCATTCCGCACAGACAGCAGAGGAAGGGCTGTGCTGAGGCGACCTCCCCTGGTCTGTGGTTCTGGAAGTGACTACGTAGAGCAGGCAGAGAATCAAATTCCTTTGGACAGAGAGAGCACTGGTAGATGCCTGGAGGGTGGCAGGACTTATGGCTCAGCAGGTCGGCAGCTTGGGGGAAAGACTCCCCACAATCAGAACATGTGTGAGTGACTTCAGCCTTCCAGACAGTGTCACTGTCAGCAGGGTGAGAGGAGTCGGACTGGCAAATGCCCGGTTTCTGGTCACTATCCACCCCAGGGAGGCTGTCACAAAAGCCAGCTTCACTGCTTTCCTCATCACCTGGGATGTCCAAGTGGTCAAGGAAACAGGCTTCTTTCTTTTCTAGTCCTTCCTCGGTGCCAGTGTCCTCTTTATCACCCAGGAAACAGGATTCATCCCTTCCAAGCCCGTATTCGCTGTCTTTGGATCCTGTCTGCAAACAGTCCCCACCCCTCTCCAGGTTGCCCTCAGTCCCACAAGGACTTTCTCCCAAAGGGTCTTGGGAAGACTCCAGGCCCTCATCGTTTTCCAACTTCTGGGTCCAGGTGCCCGCAGGTGGGTGTTTGGACTCCTCTTCACCAGTACTATCCTGTTTCTGACGCCTCCTATTCCACTGCCGACTATGACGTCGTAAATGGCTCTTCATGGCAGCCATAGTATGGAAATGCTTGGCACAGGTCCCACAGCTGAAGTCTCCTGTCTGATGGGTCTGCCTGTGGTTGATAAGGCTGCCCGAGTGGCGATAGCTCTTTCCACAGTCTCGACAAGCAAATGTTCTAGGTGGTGACCTGGTGTTGTCTGTCCTGCTCTTTTCTCCTTCCCCTGCCCTGTGCGTCCTGCCATGACGCTCCAGACTCTTGAGATCTTCAAAGAACATCCCACAAATGTTACATATCTGTGGCGTTGTGTTATCTGCCGTTGGGGGAATACTGGTGGCTTCTTCTTCATGTCTGTATGCCCGCCCCTGATCTGTGGGGAATGCTGCTTCTGTTCCCATTGGGTCAGGATGTTCCTTCTTGACAGGGCTAGGGGAACCCTCAGTCCCTGGGTCTGTACTTCGGCGCGTGGCTTTGCAATGGACACGCACATGGTTGCGCAGAGCCATAAGGTTGGGATATTTCCGAGGACAGAGTGAGCACTGGTATTCTCCTGTCCGATGGCTGTGGCGATGGTTCACCAGGCTCCCCCTGTGGCGATAAGCCCGACCACACTCATTGCACTTATAGGGACGATGGTCCAGGTTGGTTGCGAGGACCTCTTCCTCTTTTTGGGTAGTCTCAGCCGACATAAGGGCAGTTGAGGACACTGATGACTGGCCATCTTCTCCAGCTCCTTGCCGGGGTCTATGATGAGCACGAACATGGTTTTTCAGAGCAGCTGCATTGAATAGCTGCTTGGAACAAACTGAGCAGGGGTAGATACCTGTTTGGTGACTCTTTCGATGGTTGATGAGACTACCTGCATGGCGGTAAGTCCGGCCACAGTCCCTACAACAGAAAGGTCGATACTCCTCTTGGCTACCATCCTCTAGTTCCCCAGAGCCGTTCAGCATCTGTGTTTTAGGTAGCTGATTCCAGCTCCTCTCATCTGCATGTCCATTTGTAGCAGGCATCTCTCTTTCTTCCCACGGCTGTTCCTGCTTCTCTCCCTCATGGGACTGCTGATGTTCCAGCAGATCCCGAGGGAGCCGGAAGGCACGGGGGCAGTGGGGACAGTGGTACGGCCGATATTGAGCGTGGAGTCGTGAGTGGTTCTTCAGAGCCATAAGGTTAGAAAACTCCTTAAAACAGATGGCACAAGGGTAGATGCCCAGAGTGTGGCTCTGGCGGTGATTGGTGAGGCTCCCAGCATGCTTGTAGGTCTTTCCACACTGATTGCACTTGTATCTTCGCTCCTCCTCAGCAGGAAGAGGCTCAGTGGACTCCTGGCTCCCTGTGAAGTTCACTACCGATTCAGCCAAATATTGTTCCAAATTGCTAAGGAGGTTGCTAGCTGGAGTGGGGAGCGGTGGCGCTCCATCAGAACTGGTGGTGGGTACCCAGTCCTCTGCACTTTCTTTAGGATCTGGCTGCATTTCTAAGCCTTCTCTTTGTTTGGTCGGTGGATATTCCCAAGTCCCTGGAGCTGTCCTGGGATCCGCTCCAGAGTCACATTCATGTGTCTCTCCTACATGTTTTGTCTGATTTCCCCAGTCTTCCCTAGAACCAAGCCTCTGACCCCAGGATTCAGTAGCCATTGTCTCACTCTGATGGTGTGAAGTAGTTTCCTTGGCATGTAGGAGCCTGTGCCTTTGGAGGCCCTCGGGAGCATGAGTCCTCATGTGGCTCTGGAGGCTCAAGGGATTAGTAAAATCCTTGCCACAGGTGGTACAGAGGAAAAGAGCGGTCTCGCGGTTCTGCTGGGAGAGGACACTGTCCGCTTCCTCGGGGTGCTGGTTAGCAGATGGGTGGAGCAGTTCTCGATGCCGCGATAGTTCTGGAAGGCTGGGAAAGTGGCGCCGACAGTCAGAGCAACTGATTGAGAGGGGCATGTCCTCCATGGGGCAATGTGGTAGAAAACCTGGAGGTTCAGGAGGAACAGACAGGTGGCAGCAGCATCTTTCCCTGCAGAAGGGGTCAAGGCCTAGAAAGGGGGGGAGCAGGCAGAATGAAGGATTGAGTTAGTTTCGCTTCGTGGCTATATGAGCGCCATATTCACTATAAGTCAGAGAGGCTTCCCAACCAACCATACTACAGGACCTGCTTTCTAGGGGTCTAGAGGGACCACCGTTTAAAGCTTTACTGTGTACAAATGTCTAGGAAAGTTTCCCGAGGCGTAAGGCATCTCTAGAGCCAGAGATAAGGAAATGAGAGTCTCGAGACCTAACTGATTTTGTATTTTAGACAGTATATAATATATATATATATATATATATGTATTTCTTCATACTCCTAAGGCTCTGCTCTATAATTCTGGAAAATCTAATAACTATCTATGAATTTTAACAGCGAAAGAGGACTATTTCTGGCTTTGATGCTGGTGTTTTGTTTTGAGATAAGGTCCTAGCTCATTCTGTAGCTTAAGTTCTTTGGGAGCTCCCTATGCAGCCCAAGATAGCTTCACACTCATGGATTTTCCTATCAGCCTCCTGAGAGCTCAGTTATAGGTGAAAGCCACAAGAGCTGACCAGGCCTTGCAGTAAGAGGAGTACCAACCCTTTCTTCACCCTTCAGCAAACTGAATGGTCTCAAAGCACTGACATAGCAGCTGCTTTCTTCAGCGGCCACCTAGGGCTTCACACAAGTTACAGGCACCGTTTATTCAACATCACACTGTTAGGCGTTTGTTTTACTTGCTTCCTTTAAATATATGTAATCCTTTCCTGTCTCAGGTTGGAATTGCATTTTATCCTCTGCTTTTTTTTTGCTATCCCCTGCCTGCCTTACCTTGCTGTCATCATCATTTTTCATTTCTCTTCTACTTCCTCTCTACATTCTCAAGATGACAGCAACTCAGGCTGCGCAGTACCACGTGCCAGGCACTGCTGTTAAGTGTACTTTTTTTTTTTTTTCTTGTTTTGGTTTTTCAACACAGGGTTTCTCTGTGGCTTTGGAGCCTGTCCTGGAACTCACTCTGTAGACCAGGCTGGCCTTGAACTCACAGAGATCAGCCTGCCTCTGCCGTACTGGGAGATTCAAGACGTGGGCTACCACGCCCGCCTTGTAAGTGTATTTATGCCACTAAATCCAATGCCTGCGTTTCCCCAGTTCTCACATAAACTCACTGCAGGAGGCAATCTTCATTCCAAAGCCCTCGCTTTCCCAGTAGCTGTCACTCATTTCCGCCACATCATCTTCTCTTTCTCCGAGGCGGACTCCGGTCTCCTGGGACCCTAACACAACTATATCTAATCTCACCAGCTGAGTCTGTTCCCGGAATTCTCTTTTCTCAAAACTTCTTCATTTAAGAGTCCCTTTCCCTAACCAACCACCATTACGATTCTCTAGAGTCACTCGTCTTTTCTGCCAATTTCCTCTCTAGATCCCTACCTCGCACCAGGAGTGCCTTCTGGTTCCCGCCGCCGGCGCGTCCGTTGGAGGTCGTGAACGGGAGCGCGCCTGCGCACTGGGACCCTTACCCTAACTGCAGGCGCGAGCCCTAAGTGGTTGCTGGTGCGAGGGTTCTCGAGCTCATACACACGCACTCTCAGCCAGGGTTCCCGGGGGTGGAGGATGAGGGAAAGAAGCGGGGAAAAGAAGGAGATAGGGGTAACAGAGCACGGCTGGTACGAGTCAAGAGTCTACCCCAGTTCCGCGGACACTTCCTATTGTTACTAGGAATCAGGAAGTGTCCCAGGTGCTAAAGCTTCCCCCTGAAACTTCCGCCTAGGAACACTTCCTGTCTTTCCTCCGAGCAGTATTCCTAAACGGACAAGCTTCCGGCGCTAGGTTCCGGGTGGGCCCAACTCGTTTGGTTTTTGTTGTTTTTGAGACTGGGTCTAACTATGCAGCCCAAGCTGGCCTCGAACTCGCCGCAATCCTCCTGTCTCAACTCCAGAAACGCTGGAATTACAGGCGGCGTGAGCTACCGCGCTCGACTGTGGGCGCAATTCTGGCTCCGCCCACGCAGGTCAGCGCGGCGTTCTGATGGAGTTAAGCCACTCTTCCGTCCAAAGCTGCTAAAATCTTTCCAGCGCTTATTCAGTAAGCACAGCAGTCAAAAATATCCTTCAGCCCTGGCTACAGTACTTTGGTGACACTTTTCACGAGGTTCCATAAAACACTCTTCCCAAGACAGGCGTCGGGGTGGGAGGGGGAATCCTAAGTTTCACTACTCGCTGTTACAGAAAATGTGGAATATAAACGGGTTCAGGCACTACGGAACCTGAGTGCCCGCTCCGTCTCTCCCCACCTCCTAGCTCTTGGAGACACTTCCAGCGACCTGGCGGGTGTACACCGTCAGTCGGTCTGGCGTCCCATCCCCTTAGCACCCAGAGACCCTTCACGAGATACTTCTCTGCTACTGGAGGCTCGGGGTTGCTTCCGTAAGTTTTTCCTTCCTCCTGAGCAAGGAAGGCGCCCTTCCACTTCCGCTGTCTGGCCGCCGGCCCCGCCCCTAGCCTCCCTCCCGCTGGGTCCTAGCGCCGGCCCCTCCTCGAGTGTCCCGGGCTCTGCCGGTGCTGGGCACCGCCGCCGATGCTGCGGAGCCTGTGGAAGTCGCACCAGGTAGGACGCGTCTGCGGGAAGTCGCAAGGGCCTCAGGCAGCTGCCACCAGCGTGGTTTGAGCTGCCTTCAGTCTCCCCGCCGGTGCCGAGCAGACGGAGTTGACCAGGCGCGAGCATCGCGGGCGGGGCGAGCGGTGAGCGGTCTCGGGCGGGCTGCGGGCCCAGCAGGTCCTAGAACCCGCCCGGTGCCCGCCGGTCAGCGCTGGGGATGCCTAGGCTCGGCGGACGCGACTGCCTGGCTTGCACCGCGCGGGCCCGGGGGTCCTAGAGTCCGCCATGTTACGGGCTTTTGTCTGTGTGGCGAGGGCCTCCTAGCCAAGTCCTCCGCGTCTGCGCGCCCCCCTCCCTGTCCGAGGTCCCGTCCGCCCCTCCCGCGGTCCTAAAGAACGCCATTTTGCAGGCCTTTGTCCTGCTCTCGCTCCTCTGTCCATTCATTTGTTCATTCCTTCCTTCTTCATTCATTCTGTCTTGCTACGCTCGCCGAAGCCACGTTATCCTAGGGTTTAGTCCCAAATGAGTCAGCATCCAGCCCCGCTCCGCGGGGGCTGTCTGTCTGGCGAGGACACCCGCACAAACACGGTTGCAGAGAGCGAGGAGCGCTGGGTTTCTGCAGCTCTTGTCCCTCCTCAGAGAGTCTGGTAGGCCCTACCGCCCTGCAAACTCCCGTTTGCTTCAGGGACCCCATTCGATTGAAAAAATTGAGGTCCAGAAAGCTACGCATCCCTCATCTTTACTGCTCGTTAAATGTTCTTGAGGGCACGGAGTACTGGGGAATGGAGCATTGGAAGCATGCAAGAATCTTCCCGTGGGAAAAAGAAAAAGAGGGCTCCAGGGCAAAGGGAATTGCTTATGGAGGTGGTAAAGTTTGTGAATTGTGGATGGAACGTAGGTTGCTGACCAGAGGGGCCGCCCCAGAAACTGGCTGGGAAGATGGGATCATTTTTGAGCTAACTCAGAAGGCCTAGGATACAATTAAACATTCACCCCAGCACAGTTCCTTCAACTCATCAAAAGGCCCAAGGTCTGGTAGCCGATTTGTTGTCTTGGAGAGATGGGGGAATGGGCCGCACTTGCGGCTGGAGTGGTTAAAAATAACCGCATTGGGGAAACTGAGTCTTCATTAGCTTGAGAAACAGCAAAATGTCATTCCCCTCACAGGCGATTAGTGACACTGTGTTCCATCACAACAGCGAACAAATTGGGGTACTGGGGTGATCCTTGGGCCGGATGACCTTGTAAAGATGGGGAATTTCGGTTAAGAAGAGTTGGTGACTGAATCTCACTAACTCCTACGATGGAAGAGACAGAGGCTGTAGACCTGGCTTTGAATTCCTCCTGCAGTTTGCTCTCAGTCACCAAACAGCTTTGGACATAAAGAGTGCATAGAACAACATTCCCTGGACCCTAGTGCACAACCAGATAATAAAATGTGTTAGTGCTAATAAAGCAATAGCTTAGGGAACAGATGGCAGAAATTTGGGTGTGTGATTGCCTGGCTTCCAGTACTAGCTCAGTCTATGACCAGTTACTGGCATTTCTGTGTTGTCTCTTAACCTGTTTAATTAAATTTTTATTTATCTTGTGTGTGCATCTGTGTGCTTGCAGCACATGTGTGGAGGTCAGAGGACAACTTATTGGAGTCTGTTCTCTCTTTCCACCTTGTGGGTCCTGAGGATCCAACTGAGGGTGTCAGGCTTGGTGTTAACGCCTTTTTACCTACTGGGCCATCTTGCTAGCTCTGCCCTTTTGACTTTATTTAACTTTAATTACTTCTGAAAAGAACTTGTTTCCAAACACAGAATTCAAGAACACAGATGTTCAGCTTATAACAGACTTGTAGGAGTTATGAGATGAGCTTGAGTCGTTGGATCGGTATGCATAAAATGCTAAGGACACCCAGTCCATAGCAGTGAGCCTGCGAGAAGTAGTTGATCCAGATGGCATCATAAAGAAAATTTTTCTTTGAAAGGAGAAGTTAAATGATAGCCAGGATAAAGATATCATTTTGAAAAAGAGTCTATGAGGTGTGGTGGCACACACCTTTAAATCCCAGCACCAGGGAGACGGGCAGGCATATCTTTGTGAGTTCCAGGCCAGCCAAGGCTATGTCATGAAACCTTGTCTTAGTGGCACAGTGGAAGAGTGCTTGCTTATCAAGCATGCATGCGACCCCAAATTCAATTCCAAGCACTGCCAAAAACAAAGGAAGGTAGGTGATCAAAGTACATGATCCACACCTGTAATCCCAACCCTGAGGAGGCTGAGGCAGAAAGAATCAGGACCAGCCTGGGCTACATAGTAAGACCCTGAACCTGAAACACACACACACAAAGGTAGGCAAGAAAACCTTTTTTTTTTAAATGTATATGAGTATTAGCTTACATGTACATGTGTGCACCAAGTATAGGTGATTGTGAGCTACCACGTGGGTGATGGGAATTAAACCTGGGTCCTCTGGAAGAACAGTAATTCCTCATGATGCTGTGCTTTTTCTCCAGTGTCCAGGAAAGCCTTCTTAGGCGGGGGGAGATGGCCAAGCTTGAGACCTGAGTTCAGCCTCCTAGACCTATATGGTAAAAGGAGAGGCTCGACTCCTGCAAGTTGTCCTCTGGCCGCTACACATACACCCTTAAGTGTACATACATAGAGAGAGTAAATAAAATTTAAAAAAAGAAGAAGAAAGAAAGCCTTAATAAAGGAAGTGTCTGGGAGCTAAGACCCAATGTAACCAAAGAGCTAATACATAAAGATACTCAGGAGACAATGAGAAATCATGGCTCTGACCAGGAGAACTGCTCATGTAAGCAGCCTGGGGTGGGAAGAAATTGAAGCTGAAAATGAAGGCAGGAGGTGTGGGTGACGCCTAGTGAGGGAAGCCGGGAATTGAACAGAGCTAAGCAGGAGGGAGATGGATTGGGGATTTGCTCATCATAGAAAGATACTGGTCTTTGTCCTGGGAAGTGTCAGCATTTTGTTAAAGGATTTCAGGTGAATAAAGAGTGATCGCAAGAGGCTGGCAGGAAGGGTTCAGCTTTGACTCTGGACATCTTAGCTGTGTGCACTTTTTGTATTGTGAGGATTTAAGACAGTTGTAGTAAAAATGTTTCCCTCCTGGAAGCACTTGGAGACCTAGGAGGTGTGTGTGTCTGTCTCTCTGTCTGTTTTTCTTTCTTTCTTTCTTTCATTCTTTCTTTCTTTCTTTCTTTCTTTTTTTTGTGGTACTGAGGATAGAACCCAGTGCCTCGGGTATGTCAAGCAAGTATCCTGGCTCACATGTCTAGTTCTTAATGGTCCACAGAGTTGGTTTAAAGTACAGATTGCAGGGCTCCAGAGATGGTTTGGTGGGTTGAAAACACTAGCCATACAAGCCTGACAATCTGAGTTCAAGCCCCCCAAACCCATGCAAAAAGCTGGACTTGGTGGCACTGCTGTGGGGAGATGGAATGTGGACAGAATGGTCAGGAAGCTGTCTAGTCTGGAGTATACAGTGTAGCAACAGAAACAGTACACAGGACCACAGTCAGCAAAGGGAAAGACACGAACTGACTCCCAGCTGTCCTCTGCACACACACACACAGCTGAGTGTGGTGGCACACACCTTTGCTCCCAGCGCTCAGGAGGCTAAGGCAGGTGCTGCCTGCAGGCCAGAAGAGGGCACCAGATCTCATTATAGGTGGTTGTGAACCACCACATGGTTGCTGGGAATTGAACTCAGGACCTCTGGAAGGGCAGTCAGTGCTCTTAACCGCTGAGTCAACTCTTCAGCCCCAGAAACCCTGTCTTGAAAAATTAAAAAAGAAAAAAAGACTCTAAATCTGTGTGTGTTTGTATGTACAGACAGAGGACAGGAAAATGTCAGGCCCACTGGAGCTGTCTAACATTGGTGTTGGGAACTGAATTCATAAAGCAGTGACTCTCAGCCTTCCTAATGCTGTGACCCTTTAATACAATTCCTCATGCTGTGGTGACCCCGACCATAAAATTCATTTCATTGCTACTTTGTAACTGTAATTGTTATGAGTTGTAATGTGAATATCTGTGTCTTCCAGTGGTCTTAGGTGACCCCTATAAAAGGGTTGTTCTGCCCCTAAAGAGGTGAGGCCCATGGGTTGAGAACCACTGCTCTAGAAGATCAGGGAGTGTCCTTAACCATTTAGCAATCTCTCCTGCCTGTGATTTTTTTTTAATTTCAGAGAATAAAAATACAGATTGTAGGGGCTAGAGAGATGGCTCAGAGATTAAGAGCACAAGGTGTTCTTCCAGAGGTCCTAAATTCAATTCCCAGCAACCACATGGTGGCTCACAACCATCTGTATTGAGATCTGGTGCCCTCCTCTGTCCTACAGGCAGAAGACTGTATACATAGTAAACAAACAACTAAAAAATACAGATTGTAGCACTCTACATCACCTTCCTCAGATGATGGTTCTTTTTGTTTACATTTTTGAGACAGGGTTTCTCTGTAGCCCTGGCTGTCCTAGAACTCACTAGACTAGACTAGGCTAGCCTCAAACTCAGATCTACCTGCCTCTTTCAACTGAGTGCCGGGATTAAAGGCATGCACCACCACCACCTGGCTTTTGCTTGATATATTTATAAGGATTTTGTGTGTGTATGTGTGTGTGTGTCCATGCACATACCTATGTGTGCCTTCGGACATGTCTGCAGGTGCCCAAGGAGGCCAAAAGAGAGTATCAGATCCCTTGGAGCTGGTGGTTGTGAGCCTCTCAATGCGAAACTGGGATCTGGACTCAGGTCCTGTCAGAACAGCAAGATCCCTAACCACAGGGCCATCTCTCCAGCCCCTTGTTTTTGTTATTTAAGTCAGGATCTTGCTATGTAGCTCAGGCTGGTCTTTAACTAACAATCCTCCTGCCTTGGCCTCACAAGTATTGGAACTGTAGGTGTGCTTCCTAGATGAGGATTTTGCTGCAGGGCTTTGTCAGACCTCACTTGGGAAAGCGCCACTCTTTGAAGTAGTGGGTGAGTTGAGGCATGACCTTCCTGGCTCTCCATTCTTCATGGAGCTAGGTGCCTTGAGACTGATTTACCCCTCCAGCAGAAAGGAAGACTGAAGCACAGAGCTGGCAAGGGCCAGGATAGGAGCTCATGAGTCTGAGTGAGACATTGTTGGCTCCAGGCTCTAGTCTCAGGGAAGTGCTAGCAAGATGAAAGGAGGGATAGGTGCCATACTAGCCTAGGCTCCTGGACCCCGGGGCCGACCCAGACAGTAAGCCTGCTCCCAGACTTCTGAGCTAGGGCTCAGACACTTTAAATGCCCAGAGCCAGGTCTCAGAACCATATGACTCAACAGGGCTCTCTACTCTTAGAACTCAACTCATCCTCATCTGTAAAATGGGGTCAGTGGTTCCTGTTTCAGGCAGTGTGAGACTTATGTAAGGTGCCACACCCAGCTGGCTGTCTCTGAGACTACTCAGACTTAGGAAAGACTGATCGGATCTGGTTTGGATCAGTCCTCATGGACCCCATGAGCTAGTACTATTTTTACCTCCATTTTTCAAGTGAGAAAACTGAAGTTCTGAGGTCAGTGGTACAAAAGTCACATCAGCCGGGAAGTGGTGGCCACTAGAGTGGAAGCTGGGTCTTCTAGCTTCAGAGTATACTTCGTTACACTGATGCACCTGGACCTGCTTTCTTGTGGTGTTGATGTAACGATGAGCTGGTATATAAAAAAGGTTAGGATGCTGTGATTTGGGCAAGTACTTAATAGATGTGAGCTGACTTTTTTTTTTTTTTTAAGCAGTTCTTGGGATGAAGACTAGCAAAGTCTCATGCATCCTCAGCCTGGTTTTTGCTTTGTTTTTCCCTTATTTAGGAGGCTAAGATGTGACTCAATAGTGGAGCACTTGTCTTGCCTGTACCAGGTTCTGGGTTCGAGTCTCAAAACTTCCCTCTTCCCCCCCACCAAAAAAAATGCTTCCTGGTATAGGGCTGGCTGACCCTAAGGAGCATCTCACTCAGGGCTCCCTCAGCCAACCAGATAAACTGCTTCTGTAGGCCTTTTCTGGAATAGGCCCTGAGCCCATCTCCCCCACCACAGACTTAGTTCAGCTCCATCCTCCTTCTCCACCCCAGCTCCTTCAATGTATGGATGAGGACATGGTTCTATAAACATGTCCTAGTAAATGATCCACAAGGCTGGACATAGAGTCCTGGCCTGCCACCCTCTGGGCACACCTGGTTCTCCTTGCCCATTCTGCCCTGCCCAGCACCACATCTAAGCTCCCCTTAAGAGGATCTGCCCTAATCCTCTTCCATTCATCCCTCTGGGAGGATGAGTGGGTGTTAAGACCAATGCAGCTGTTAATCCTATTTTTTCCCAACTATGATCCTGGGAGCAGCTGTGTGGATGTTGTCTGGGCTCTTGGCCAGAAAGTAGGGACTCAGCAAGAGCTAGTATCCCAGAAGGCCTCGCTTGCTCAGACACATCAGCTGTGACTGCCAACAGTAGGTCAGGCTGCCTTGAGAGTGAGCTCCCATTTCTAGAGTTTTGGAGCAGGGACTAAAGGGGATTCCAGATCAGAGGATGGACCAAAATTCCTGACTGGGGTGGAGTCCCTGATGGCCATGCTTGGTCAAAATTCTTTGAATGCTTGCTTCTCTAGGAGCTGACCAACCCAGGGGAGGGTAATGCACATATCTGAGACTCATTACCTTCAAACATTGACTCCTCTCCCTGGACCCAAGTCTGTCTTCCTGAGCGTTTGGAGACCTTAAAGTCTTGGTTGGAACTGAGAAAGTGAGAGTAATGGGACCTAGGCGTTGTGGGAACACCAGGGGTAGACAGTGGAGAGGGTAGGTAGTAGGATATAGCTGGCTCTTCTGTGGTTCTGGCCTCTTATTTACTTGGGGTCACCAGGGAGACTTGAACACAGTATCAAACCTGGGGACCATTAGCATAAAGGGTGTAGACATCCTGTGGTTTGGGCTGAGGAGCCCCAGGTTTAGAAGTCCTAGTATGATCCAGTGACCTGTGAGACTGGAGAGATGACTCAGTGGTTAAGAGCACTTGCTGTTCTTGCATGCCTTTCAGGTTTGATTCTCAGTACCCACAGGGTAGCTTACAAACATGTATCTCCAGTTCCAGGGGATGGAACAGCCTTCCTGAGCACCAGGTCCTCAGGACATGGTGTCAGTAAACCTTCATACATGTAAAATAAAAACAATTTTTTTCCTTAAAGATATGGTTACCTTAGCTATTGAGAGACCTTTAGTAAAGTGGGAAGCCTTAAAGAATACAGCAGGATGGCTTTGGTCTAATTTTGCTTCCCTTGCAGAGAAGGCCCACTCACCAAGGTCATGGAAGAGGAGACTACAGAGGCCAAGTCCCCAGGCCCCTGCTACAAGCGCTCTGGACGCCGTTTTAAGTGCCTGTTCTGTACAAAGACATTTCCGAATGCTCCCAGGGCAGCACGCCATGCTGCTACACATACACCTGCAGATTGCACAGAGGAGGTGAATGAGGTTCAGCCAAAGGTGGATGCAGAGCCCAAGGCTGAGGAAGCCAGTGGAGACAAGGTGTCTGGTTCAGTAGCCAAGCCCCGGCCCTATGCCTGCCCACTGTGCCCCAAGGCCTACAAGACAGCTCCTGAGCTACGAAGCCATGGGCGCAGCCACACTGGTGAGAAGCCCTTCCCATGCCCAGAGTGTGGCCGCCGTTTCATGCAGCCGGTGTGCTTGCGTGTGCACCTGGCCTCACATGCGGGTGAGCTGCCCTTCCGATGTACACACTGCCCCAAGGCTTATGGCACACTCTCTAAACTCAAGATCCACCAGCGTGGGCACACAGGTGAGCGGCCCTATGCCTGTACCGACTGCGGCAAGAGCTTCGCTGACCCTTCAGTGTTCCGCAAGCATCGGCGCACCCATGCAGGCCTGCGACCCTACAGCTGCGAGCGCTGCGGCAAGGCCTACGCCGAGCTCAAGGACTTACGTAACCATGAACGGTGAGGCTCCTGGATACAGCTGGGAAGCTTAAGTGGGAACTAGCATCTTAATAGATTATGCCAATGGGAAAAAGGTCAGCTGGATACTTACCTAAAAATGGGAGACCTGTTTGGACAGGTCAGGCTGGGTGGCAGAGCAAAGTACCTGGAGATGGAACCCTGAGAGTGAGTGGGGTCTTATTGGCCTAGGTTCCAGAAAGGGGTATCTGTCACTTGTGGGAGAGGGACATATGTGGGTAGGTCCTAGGAAAAATGGCTCTTTAGATGTTTTGTTTGGTTTTGGTTTTCAAAACAGAGTTCTTTAGTTGCCTGGGCTGGCCTAGACCTAGTTTTGTTTTGTTTTTGTTGTTGTTGTATTTTGGTTTTCGAGACAGAGTTTCTCTGTAGCTTTGGAGCCTGTCCTGGAACTAGCTCTTGTAGACCAGGCTGGCCTCGAACTCACAGAGATCCACCTGCCTCTGCCTCCCGAGTGCTGGGATTAAAGGCGTGTGCCACCACTGCCTGGCTCTGGAACTAGCTTTGTATAGACCTGGCTGGTCTAGAACTCACAGAGATCTGCCTGCCTCCCAAGTGCTGAGATTAAAGGTGTGTGCCACCATTGCCCGGCTCATTTTCTTACTCTAGGGTACAACCCTCCGGCTTTTAGGGAATTGCAGCCCAAACAGGCTATAGGGCTGTCCCACGTGAGTCTGTTGCCATCTAACCAGGTCCTCTGTTGCTCCACAGGTCCCACACGGGTGAGCGCCCCTTCCTCTGCTCTGAGTGTGGTAAAAGTTTCTCCCGATCCTCCTCCCTCACATGCCACCAGCGTATCCACGCGGCCCAGAAACCCTATCGCTGTCCGGCTTGTGGTAAAGGCTTCACGCAGCTCAGCTCCTACCAAAGCCATGAGCGCACACATTCGGGCGAGAAGCCCTTCCTATGCCCTCGCTGTGGCCGCATGTTCTCTGATCCCTCGAGCTTCCGCCGCCACCAGCGGGCGCATGAGGGCGTGAAGCCTTATCGCTGCGAGAAGTGCGGCAAGGACTTCCGGCAACCAGCCGACCTGGCCATGCATCGGCGAGTGCATACCGGCGACCGCCCCTTCAAGTGCCTGCAGTGCGACAAGACTTTCGTGGCTTCCTGGGACCTCAAGCGGCATGCATTGGTGCACTCAGGACAGCGGCCATTCCGCTGTGAGGAGTGTGGGCGAGCCTTTGCTGAGAGAGCTAGCCTTACCAAACACAGCCGCATGCACTCCGGCGAGCGTCCTTTCCACTGCAATGCCTGCGGGAAATCCTTTGTGGTGTTATCCAGCCTCAGGAAGCATGAGCGTACCCATAGAAGCAATGAGGCTACAGGAGCTGCCCCCCAGCAGGAGCTGGTACTGGGACTGGCGCTGCCTGTAGGTGTCGTGGGTGAGGGCTCAGCCGCCCCCGTGGCAGGCGCAGGGCTAGGGGACCCTCCAGCCGGGCTGCTAGGGCTACCTGCAGAGTCCGGTGGTGTAGTAGCCACACAGTGGCAAGTGGTGGGCATGACTGTGGAGCATGTGGAGTGCCAAGATGCTGGCGTCGGGGAAGCTTCTGGTACCCTAGGAGATGCAGGGGAGGTGAGGGGTGAGGAGCCTGACGAGAAGCCTCCACAGTTTGTTTGTCGTGAGTGTAAGGAAACTTTCTCCACACTGACGTTGCTACGCAGGCATGAGCGCACACACCCGGAGCTCCGGCCCTTTCCCTGCACCCAGTGTGGTAAGAGCTTCTCAGACAGGGCTGGGCTTCGCAAACATAGCCGCACCCACAGTTCTGTACGCCCCTACTCTTGTCCCCAGTGTCCTAAAGCTTTCTTGAGTGCCAGTGACCTGCGCAAACATGAACGCACTCACCCTGCACCCATTGGAACCCCCATACCCCTGGAGCCTCTTGTGGCTTTGCTAGGAATGCCAGAAGAAGGGTCAGCTTGAAGCTCGTAGCTCTTTCTGCCACACTCCCAGATGCCCATTCCCAGTCTCCAGATCCCTACCACTGAGCAACTAGCTCAGCTCTCAGTCCACTAAGCGCTGGGGACAGTGGAGGCTGGCAGCGCTTGTGAGAGACGTTCATTAAAGCATTGGCTTGGACACAAAGCCGTTCTTCTGTATTCTGGTTGAGTTAAACTTCAGTGGAGGTTCCGGATTAATACAAATTATAAGGGTCTTGGTGGTGGTTTCTTTTGTGACAGGCTCTCACGGCTTAGCCTGATCCAGAACTCACTGTATAGCCCTGGCTCCCCTTGAACTCAACCAATCCCCCTGTCTCAACCTCCCAAGTACGAGGATTCCAAGTGTTTACCACCACAAGTGGTTCCTAGAAGAGTCTTGAAATTCATTGTTTGCCAAAGTATATTTTGGGTTTCTTGTGAAAGAGCTTTCAGTGGCCAAGTCAGGACAGGAAGGTGTCTGTGCCTCTTGAGAATTCTTGTTGATTAAAGGGTGTATCGAAGCATTAGTCCTGCAATGAAAAACCTATGTAGCTTTGCTTAGCCTACACTCAGGATAATGAAAGCTTTACTGAGAGCTTCTATCTGTTTATAGATAGTAAGCTGGGCGCAAGCAATTGGCTGGAGAAATGGCTCCACTGTTAAAGCTAAGGCCCACAGAAAAGTGCCCAGCTTGTCTCTTCAGCTACCTTTAAAAAATCCTTCCCTGGGTGTGAGACAGCTAAAAAAAGATGATCTTTTCTGTTTATCACAGTAACACATTAGGCGACATGCTTGGAGGAAAAAAGATCCCTCTTCACATCAAAACCCATGAACGACAGAGGGATAAACCTCATTTAAAAAGTGCTGGCTGGGCATGGTAGCGCACATCTTTAATCCTAGCACTCAGGAGGCAGAGGCAGGCAGGTCTCTGAGACCAGCCTGGTCTGCATAGTGTGTTTCAGGATAGCCAGGACTACATAGAGAGACCCTGTCTCAAAAAAAAAAAGCCAAGAATATATGAAAAATCGTATATATGGCATAAGCAGTGAGGACATATACTATGCACCTGAATGGACAGGGTTGTTATTAAAAGTGCTGATCTCTGTCAGTTCAAAGCAATCTTGGTCTCCGTCAGGAGTTCTAGGCGGCCAGGGCCACATGGTGATACACACAAAGTTGACAGCAGGGTTTTATCTTGGTGGTGGAGGTGAGGTCCTGGGTTCTATCTACATCATTAGGAGGAAAAAGTTGACTTTCCCAGTTTAATCTTTAAATTCACTGCCTGTGCAGCTATGGCTAGCATTAAATTCACAGTGCAGCCCAAGCTGACCTGAAACTGGTACTGACGCCTTAGCTCCCCAAGTGTATGCCATCACACCTGACTGTCTTTTGTTTGTAGGGGAAACAGCCTACGAGGGCTTCCCTCTCCTGCGTGATGCTACCTGGTTATCAGTGCAGTGAAACCAAACTTGGGAGCAGATTAGTTTGCCATTTCCCCAGATTTGTGAGATTTGTATCAAACCTGGGGCTCTTCACTGTACTGACTCTGACCGGCCTGTGAAGTTCACAGCAATCTTCCCAGGGCTGTGACCATCAGTGTTTTCAAGGTTTCCAATATGGCCGTATGTCGCCACCACAGCTAGAAAATGAAGATGACTTGGGCACATGGCTTGCTACCAGCCTGATGTTTGCCTGCTTGGCATTATTGATGGTTTTGAAAGCATCCAGCAGCACATTAATTGGGCCGTTATGGTGTATAAAAAGAGCCCAAAGGATTTTTCAGTCCCCAATCTGAAAATCCAAAGCTCATATGGAACATGATTAGCACTTACTCTACCACTGAGCTATATACCTCCAGCCCATGATAACTTAAAAAAAAAAAAGGTGATGTGTTTGATGCTAAAAACCAAAGCATTAGAATAAAGAATATACGATTGGTACAAAAATAAAAGTCAACCAGTAGAGTGAGAAGATCCAGAAGCAGCCTGAGTGTGTCTGTGAACTCACTGCCGTAATGATGTCCAGCCCTCTGTCGTCCTTTTTGAGACAAAGTTGACTAGACTTCCGCCTGCTGAGCAGCTTGACAAGAGTGATTGTTCATATCACTGGGGAAAAGATAGACTAGTTCATAGCTGCCCTTGAAAAATGTCTAGACTAGGCCATGAATCTTATCGTCATCACATGGGCATACATGCACGCATGAGCACACACAAGGCAGATGCCCAGGAAGTGAGTTATTCAGGTGTAGCCCATACGCCTGTAATCCCAGCATTCGGAAGGTGGAAGCAGGAGATCAAGATTTGAAGGCCAGCCTTGGCTACATGGCAGAAATTTACAGACAGAATTTTGGAGCATGGAGGGGCGGAAGCCATTAGCATGTTCCCCTTAGGGTCAGGTTACATACGTCCTCAAATTCTCATGGAATACATCTTTTTAAAAACTTTATATTTAGACAGGCAGTGGTGGCGCACACCTTTAGTCCCAGCACTTGGGAGACAAGCCGGCAAGATCTCTGAGTTTGAGGCCAGCCTGATCTACAGAGTGAGAGTTCCAGGACTATACAGAGGAACCCTGTCTTTAACCCCCCCCAAAAAAAATACATTTATACTTCTCTTGTGTGTGTGCACATGTATGTGTGAGCATGTGTACCATGGTGCACATGTGGAGTCAGAGGACAGCTTGGGGGAGTCAGTTTTCTTCTACCATTTGGGACCTAGGGATGGAACTCAGATTGTCAGGCTTGGCAGCAAGCTTCTTTACCTGCTGAGCCACCTAGCCTGCCTAGCAGGCTGCTGAAGAAGATTCTAGGTCATACATTATAGCCGCCCCCTTTCCATTTGTAGCTATAGGCCTAAGTGAGCCAAAAGTCCCTTCCTAAGCTCTTTATTTTCCTTTTTTGAGACAGAATCTTGCTATACAGCCCCCCCCCATCTCCCTGTGTTAGCCCAGACTAGCCTTGAACTTGAAGTGATTCTCCTCCTGCCTCAGCCTCCTAAGGGCTGATATTACAACCATGTCCCATCAGACTGGGATTCTGTGCTCTTGTCATAAGAGCTGAGAACCACCACAATTGGTAGTGTTGGGAAGTTCACCTGCATGCTCATATGCAAGTCATGGAGGACATTGCAGCGAGCAGTCATAGTTAAGGAATGGTAAACCAGGTAGTGAGCCCCAGGAGAAAGAGAGTCTCAGTGGCAGAGATAGCAGTCATGCCCAGGTTCTCAGAAAGTGGTATTTAGAGGGAAATTTTGGGGGTTCATGAGATGGCTCAGCCAGTAAAATGTATTTGACACCAAGTTTGACAACCCAAGTTCTATAGCCAAGAACTGCATGTGGAAGGAGAGAGCTGGTCCTTAGATGTCCTCTGACCTCCAACAAGCAACATGGTACACGCACACACACACACCTAAATGTCTAAAATGGGGAGATCTGTAGAGTGGAGAGTGTATGTAGTTCAGTGGTAGAGCATTTACTTAACTCTTAATGAGGACTTCGGTATAATAAAAATAAGTTATGTGGGGGGAGGGGAGGGCATGGGTCTTTAACACTCGTACTCAGGAGACAGAAGGAGGTGGGTGGTGAGATGGCTCATCTAGTAAAGCCACCAAAGCTGATGACCTGAGTTTGATCACTGGAACCTACATTGTCGACGCAGAGAATTCACTACAGAAAGTCACCCTCTTGACCTTCCATGCACTCTGACACAAATGCACACACAGAGACACAATTAAAACAGTCATAAAGTTCATAATTTACTTACAAACTTTCTGTTTTTAATTTTTAATTATATGTTTATATGTGGGTTATATATGTCAGCACAGGTGTTCATAGAGGGTGTCGGGTCCCTTGGAACTGGAATTACAAGCAATTGTGAGCCACCTGATGTGGCAGCAAGTTCTTAACAGCAGAGCCGTTCCTCTAGCTGCCATAAATGTATTTTTACAAGCTATGTATGTTTTTATAGCTAGAAACCCTTAGACTTAAGATACTTGGCTCATTTTGAGTTAATGTCTGTAAATGGTTTGAAGCAGGTGGTTCAACTTCATTTTTTGCCTATGGATTTTCAGTTTCAGAAGCATCTGTTAAAAAGACCATTCTTTGTCTATTGAATTGTCTTGGCTTTCTTAAAAAAAAATAAACTAACTGTAAATATGAGAGGTTTTGTTTGGTTTGTAGCTGGGGATCAAACCCAAGGCCTGGCTCATGCTAGGCAAATGCTCCATCTAAGCCACACCTTCATATCTGCCATTATGCCAAAACCACACTATTTTAATTATTGTAGGATTTTTAAAAGATTTATTTATTTTTAAGTATTTTGACTGTGTGTATGTCTGTGCACTCAGAAGGTGTTGGGTCCCCAAGAACTGTTGCTACGAATGGTTGCAAGTGATCATGTGGATGCTGAGAACTGAACCCTAGATCTCAGCGATAATAAGTGCTCCTAGCCACTGAGTCATTCTCCAGCCCCCTGATTCGTACAATTTTATAGGAACTTCAAATCAGGGCCTATGAGACTTCCAACTTGGTTACTTTTTTTTCCCTCCCAACTTGTTTTACTTCAAGATTTTTTTTTCTGGTTTTACAGTTCCATTTTTTATTTTACTATGTAGTTTTTTGAGACTGCTTGAGAGCTGCATGTTGGTTCTCAAGTTCACTGTGTAGCCCTTGCTGGCTTCGAACCCTCCATTCCCCTCCTGCCTCAGCCTCCTGAGTGCTGGAATTATAGTCAAGATATTTAAAAAGCTAGTTTAGGCTTTGGTAGTTGTAGTGAATCAGATGATCATTTGTGGCATGTTACCATCTTAACAATATTATGTTTTTTTTTTAAATCTCTACCTCTTTTTTTTATATTTATTCATTATGTATACAGTGTTCTGTCTGCATGTATGCCTGCAGGCCAGAAGAGGGCGCCAGATCTCATTACTGGTGGTGGTGAGTAACCATGTGGTTGCTGGGAATTGAACTCAGGACCTCTGGAAGAGCAGTCAGTGCTCTTAACCACTGAGCCATCTCTCCAGCCCGAATATTACGTTTTCTAATCTGTAAGCGTGGGAAGTTTTAAATTTAATTAGATATTTATTTTAATTTTTAAAGGTTTTTTTTTTCTTTTTTTTTTTTTTGAGGGGGAGTTGTTTTGCAAGACAGGTTTCTCTGTGTAGCCCTGGCTGTTCTGGAACTAACTCTGCAGAACAGGCTGGCTTTGAACTCAGAGATCCGCCTACCTCTGCCTCCCAAGTGTAGGGATTAAAGGCATGCGCCACTACCACCTGACCTCAAAGATTTATTTTTATTGTATGCATGGGTGTTTTGCTGGGGTGTGTTTTGTCTGTGCATGATGTGCATACAATGCCCGAGGAGGTGTTGGATTCCCTGGAACTAGAGTTACAGACAGGTGTGAGTCCTTATGTTACCTGGGAATTGAACTCAGGACCTCTGGAGGAGCAGCCAGTGCTCTTAACCTCCGAGCCACCTCTCTAGTCCCACTTTAGATCTTTCTTTCAACAGTATTTCTTCATTTTATCTATAAATCTTACACTTCTGTTGTTAAATTTATATCATTATTCTTTTTGTTGCTATTACAAATGAATTGTTTTTTTTCCTTCATGACATTTAGTTTTGTTTTGGAACAGGGTCTCATATAGTCTCCACTGGCCTCAAACTCACTATGTAGCCATGGCCTGGGGCCTTCTTATCCTCCGCTTCTCAGGTGCTAGACTTATAGACCGTCTTAAGTGGGTCATTTCATCTGTTTCGCTTTTGGATCAATATAGTCTTCTGATATAATGAGGACATTCCCTTTCACTCCTATTGTGCTGAGCTTTTTATTAAAAAGAGGGTTCATGGGGTCTAGCATGGTTTGGAATTCAGTACACAGCCAAGAATGACCTTGAACTTTTGACCCTCCTGAGTGCTGGAATTGCTGGCTGGTGACTACCATGCTTAGTTTATTTGGTGCTTGGGATCAAACAGGCCTTTGTTCATGCTAAAACACGTGCTCTACATCTGCATCTCAAGTTCATGCTAGAACACGGGCTCTACATCTCAAGCACATGCTAAAACATGCACTCTACATCTGCATCTCAAGCTCATGCTAGAACATGTGCTCTGCATCTGCATCTCAAGTTCATGGTAAAACATGTGCTCTGCATCTGCATCTCAAGCTCATGCTAAAACATGTGCTCTGCATCTGCATCTCAAGCTCATGCTAAAACATGTGCTCTACATCTACATCTCAAGTTCATGCTAAAACATGTGCTCTACATCTGCATCTCAAGTTCATGCTAAAACATGTGCTCTACATCTGCATCTCAAGTTCATGCTAAAACATGTGCTCTACATCTGCATCTCAAGTTCATGCTAAAACATGTGCTCTACATCTGCATCTCAAGTTCATGCTAAAACATGTGCTCTGCATCTGCATCTCAGGCACATGCTAAAACATGTGCTCTGCATCTACATCTCAAGTTCATGCTAAAACATGTGCTCTGCATCTGCATCTCAAGCTCATGCTAAAACATGTGCTCTACATCTACATCTCAAGTTCATGCTAAAACATGTGCTCTACATCTGCATCTCAGGCACATGCTAAAACATGTGCTCTGCATCTGCATCTCAGGCACATGCTAAAACATGTGCTCTGCATCTGCATCTCAAGTCTCCAATGTGCTGTTTCCTATATGAAAGCAAGTTACATTTTACCAAATGTATTTTCTGTGTCTGTTGCGATTATTCTATGGCTTTTGTTCTTTATTCTATTAATAGTCTGTATTTGACTTCTGGATAGTAAACCAAACTTGTATTCCAGGGATAAATACTACTTGGCCATGTCATAAAATACTTTTTCACATGATGTTGGGTTGGATTTGCTTTGCTAATATTTTATTGGAGACTTCTGTGTCTGTATTCCTTAAGGTTTTTTTAAGATTTATTGATTTTAGTTCAAGGCCAGCCTGATCTACAAAATGAGTTCCAGGACAGTCAGGGCTATATAGAGAAACCCTCAAAAAAAAAAAAAAAAAAGCTGGTAAGGCAAAGGCAGACAGGCAGATCTCTGCCAGTTTGAGGCCAGCTTGGTCTACGGAGTGAGTTCCAGGACAGTAAGGACTATTACACAGAGAAACCCTGTCACAAAAAAACAAACAAACAAAAGATTTCTTCATTTTAACGCTTGAGTGGTTTGCCTGTATATGTGTGTGTGCACCAGATGTGTGCTTGCTGCTGCAGAGGTCAGAAGAGGGCATTGGATACCCAGGAACTGGAGTTACAGATGTTTGTGAGCTGCCATTGGGTTCTGGGAAATGAGCCCAGGTCCTCTACAAGAGCAACAAGTGTTGTTAACTGCTGAGCCATCTCTCCAGCCCAGGATTCTTCTTTCCTTGAGACAGGATCTTGTGTGACCCAGGTAGGCCTCAAACTATGCAGCCAAGGATGACTTTCAGCTTCTTGAGTCCTATGAGTACAGGTGTGCCTACTATATCCACTTTGTGTGGTGCTGGGATCCAGCCCAGTGCTGTGTGCTTGCTACACACGTACCCTACCAGCTGAGCTACACTTCCATGCCCCTTCATAAGAATATCGGTGTCTCAATTCCCTGGGATGTCTTTGTCCAGTTTTATTTTCAGAGTACTGCCAATAAGTCTTTTTGTTTTTATTTTTTGGTACAGGATCTCTGTGTAGCCCCGGCTGTCCTGGAACTCACTGTGTAGACTAGGCTGGCCTTAAATGCCTCTGTTCCTGAGTGCTGGATTGAAGGCATGGGCCATCACAGTAGTGTCTAGAAGTTTTTATCTCTGTCCCTCATGCGTCTTCCTCTCTCAATTCCCTTAACTCCCAGTTTCCTGCCAGCTCTTGTGTAACTGGTGAATGCAGATTCATAGGCCCTGGCGCTAAGACAAAAGCTGGCGTCAGCTTTCCATCTGTGGACCGTGGTTATTATCCCCTGTGAAGAAATGGGCTCAGTCCCCAGGTAAGGAAGGGGTGGCAGGAAAAGCAAGAGGGAGGAAGGAAAAGGGAAAGGGGGGGAGGAAAAGAGGAGGGGAAAGAGGGGGGAGGGGAAAGAGGGAAGAAGGGAAAGGCTAGGTGTGTGCACACTTGCTACCTCAGCATTTGGAAGATGGAGGCAGGAGTCTTAGGGCCAGCACAGAAAGAAGATGGCTTCCTTGGGGGAGGAGAATGCTTCAGACTAGGGCTAAGGCTGAGGCAGAAGGAGCAGCTGCATTCTGGACTGCGCTGAGGAGCGGTTGGAGACCAGTCAGTCCTGGACTGCTGACGCAGCTCAACAGAAGCTTTCCTGCCCCAAGTCAGCCTTCGTCTTGGTCTCTCTGCTGTCTCCATCTCCTACCTAGTCCCATCAAGCAGACTTCAGCCACAGTAGCGTTATCAGGTGCATGTGCCTATGTGTGCTCACATGTGTGGGAGCCAGAGTCAACATATGTGAGCACACGTGTGGGATCCAGAGTCATCATCAGGGGTTTTTCTCAATCATTTCTGTCTTACTATTTTATTGTCTCTTTTGTTTGTATGTTTGTTTTGGGTTTTTTGGAGACAGGGTCTCACTATATAGCCCTCACTGGCCAGGAGCTCACTATGTAGACCAGGATAGCCCCAAACTCACAGAGATCTGCCTGCTTCTGCTTCCCAAGTGCTGGGATTAAAGGCCTGTGCCACCACCCTCAGCAGAACTACCACCTTCTTTTTTAAGACATGCTCTCACTGAATGTGGAATTCACGAATTTGGCCAGCCCGGCTGGCCAGCAAGCCCTATGTACTCCTTGGTCTTCCCAGGCTGTGTGCCCATCTTTCCCACGGGTGCTAGCTATTCAAATCTAGGTCCTCATGCTTCTGCAGCAAACACTACCCACTGAACCATCTTCCTCGCCCTTATTTGGGTTTATTTATTTTGTTTTGGGAGACAAGGTCCTGCTACAGAGCCCAGGCTGATTTGAAACTTGAAATCCTTCTGCTCCAGCCTGCTCAGGAGGACAATTCTGCGTGACCGTCCCCAGCTTCTGACTCTTCATTCTGCCTTAGTCTTCCACGGCTTAGATGGAGAGATTTCTCTGTTATTTGTGTGATTACATTGGGCTCATCTGCATCATCCAATTTTAATCTTCAACTCAGCTAGTAACTCTCGTTCTATCTGCGCAGTCCCTTCAGCCAGCGCATGTGATGTCACCTGCAGTAATCACAGTTCCTTAGGACACAGAGGCAGGAGGACTGCAGGTGGAACACCAGCCTGGGATACCTCCCGGGGAGATCTAGTCATGGATCTGTCAACCGTACACTCAGTTGCGGGGTGTGGAGCTCAGTGGTGGGGTGTGGAGCTCAGTGGTAGGGTGTCATCTCCTGGCATTTACAAGGCCCCGAGTTCAATCCTCAGAACGGAAACAAAACAAAACAAACCCACAAACCTTCCGCCATGTAAAGGAATATATTCATAGACATCAGGACATGGAATATTCAGGGGGCTGTTACTTTACCTAGCACAACTCTTCTGGCCTTCAAACATCTGTGTCTGTCCCACAGGCAAAAGGACATGTCCCAAAATTCTAACCCTGTCAAAGTCCAAAAAAGTCTCATATTCTAAAGCCCCAAGTTTTATCAATCATCAAAATCAAAGGAAGTCCCACTGTGGGTACAGTCCGCCCCGCAGTGCAGTTTCTGTGGGTACAGTCTGCCCTGCAGTGCGGTTTCTCAGCCGCGGACCCATGCGACTAAAGAAGGGCTGAGATGTGGCTCAGCCGTACAGTGTTCACCCAGCATGCATGGCGACCTGGGTCCGTTCCCAGCAGTGCTCCCCACCTGCAATGGGGTGGGACAAGCACAGCCCAACAACTGCAGACACCTGGAAGGTGGGAGGGGAAATGTACAAAAATCCATTTGAAGGGCGGGAGAGATGACTCAGTACGTAAGAGTAATCACTGCTTTTGCGGAGGATCTGGATTTGGTTCCCAGAACCCATATCAGGTAGTTTACAACTGCCTGTAACTCCAGATCCAGGGGATCCAATGCCTCTGGCCTCCTTGAGTTTAACACACATACACATAAATTAAAATATATGACCCTTTAAAATATTTTTAAACCCACCTAGGAGCTAGGTGTGGTGGCACTTGACTTTAATCCCAGCACGTGAGAGGCAGAGGCAAACAAATCTCTCTGAGTTTGAGGCCAGCCTGGTCTATATAGTGAGTTCCAGGTCAACTGGAGATACAAATTAAGATTGTGTCTCAAAACACAAATAAAACTCCACCTTGGAAAACTCTATTAGGTTTTCAGAGTGGAAATAATCCTTCATGGCTTTGTTCTGCCCTCTGGGGCTCAGGGCCAACCAGCATTAGTCATCTTTCCTAAAATGGCTCCTGTGAGAACCTGCTAGGACAGCTGGCGCCAGCATCCTGACACTTTCACTGTATTTCATGTTTATTTACTTTTTAAAAAAGACAAAGGCTCACTATGTAGCCCTGGCCAGCCTGGAACCTGCAATGTAGGCCAGGCTGGCCTCAGGCTCAGAGAGATCTGCCTGCCTCTGCCTCCCACTTGCTTGGAATTAAAAGGTCCATCCTGACTCAGGCCTTTTCTTTGGAGACAGTCTGGATATGTAGCCCAGGCTGGAAGCAAACTCTCCACCTTCTTGCCTTAGCTTCCCCGCCCCCAAAGGTAAGAACTTTCTGCCATCCTCTTTTCCATAATTCCCATTACACTTTTAGAATATCCTAACAATTTATTCACTCAACTTCTCCACTAACAGACACCATGCATGAAAACAGAGACCTCGCCTTTATTTCTTCTAGTTCTCTTCCCCAGGCACCTACAATAACGTCTGGAACATAAATCTGGCTCAATAAAAATTTCATGAATAAATTGCTAAATTGAGTTAAACATGGAATAGGAAGCGTGGCACTGGTGTGCGCGCACGTGCACTTGCACACACACACACTTATGTTCATACCCTACTCGCTGGAATCTGGTAGCATTCATTTATACGGCAAAAGCCTTGGGAGATGTGAGAATTTCCGGACTGGGCTGAGCATCTGGCTCGCAGCGCAATTGCCATCTGTGGACCTGCGCAACTCAAGAGGGCTGGGGGCGGAGCTTGACTGCTTGAGTGGGTCCTATGCAATCTCGAAGACATTTATTTTTGTGTTTTTGAGACAAGATTTCCCTGTGTAGCCCTGGCTGTCCTGGAATTTGTTCTGTAGACCAGGCTAGCCTCAGAGATTCGCTGCCTCTGCCTCCCGAGTGCTGGGATTAAAGGCGTGCGCCACCACAGCCCGGCCCCACAATGGCATTTATAAGAGGACACAGAAGTTACTGCTAGAAAGTGGTGATGACAGACAGATGTGCTTTCGAGTGGAAGATGGGTCCCCCAGACAAGGGATGCAGGCAACAATCAGACCTGAAAGAGGAACAGGTTCTGCCCTGAGCCACCAGCAGGAAGCAGTTCTGCGCACTCTGCCGTTGCTGAGTGACACAGCTTTGGACTTTTCACCTCCAAAATTGTGAAATAATAAATGTGGGCTGGAAGCCTCTAAGTGCGAGAATTTGATAATGAGTAATAGAAAATGCAGGTTTGCAATCCCAGCACCAAGGAGGCTAAGCCAAGAGAACCAACCAAGGTCAACCTGGGCTACGTGGCAAGTAAGGATAGAAAGATGGCTCGCAGTTAAGAACACTTGCAGAAGACCCAGGTTTGGACCCTAGCGCCCACATGGTAACTCATGGTGACTCATTTCAGGGGATCATGTGCACATGCACAAAATGAATATAACCTGGAGAGGCTAATATTTGTGGTGACTGTAATTGCAATGCCCACTGGTTTGCAAATATTAATTCTCCCCTCAGTTCAGAGCAATAGAACAAAAAGCAAGCACCTAAGCTGGGCATGGTAATACTTTCTGGAAATCCCAGCACTTGGGAGCTAATATAGGAGCATTGGGAGATCAAGGCCCGCCTGGTATAGATCAGTCTCAAAAAAATTACAACCCTAATCCCAGGTCTATTGAGAGGCTGAGGTATAAGGATTGCCAAGACTTCAAAGCAACCCTGGGCAACAGAGAGAGACCCTGTCTCAAAAAGCCAAATTAAAACCAGAGTAATAGAACTTTTTTCTTTTCTTTTTCTTTCTTTCTTTCTTTTTTTTTGACACAGGGTTTCTCTGTGTAGCCTTGCCTACCCTGGAGCTCACTCTGTAGACCAGGCTGGCCTTGAATGCAGAGATCCACCTGCCTCTGCCTCCTGGGTACTGAGATTAAAGGTGTGTGCCACCCTTAATACTTTAATACTGCCCAGCAGTATTAGAACTTACTGGGCAATAAAAACATTCCTCAGTGACATTTATACCTGGTTCTGGTGATGTGATTTATATTCTAAAAACATTAGAGCAAAAATCACCTAAACTTGTACTGCAATTTAGGGGAAGGGCAAACTGATCCAAGGGTGGGGCTGTGGAAGTGGCAGAGGGCCATCTTGAGTCACTTAGATGAGGGCAGTATCCTAGGGAAGGGACAGCACTTAAAAACCAAAACAAACAAAACTCCACCCTGGATCCTTTGACTTCATTGAACAACTTTTTAAAGATTTATTTATTATGTATAAAGTGTTCTGCCTGCATGCCAGAAGAGGGCACCAGATCTCATTATAGACAGTTGTAAGACACCATGTGGTTGCTGGAAATTGAATTTAGGACCTTTGGAAGAGTAGCCAATGCTCTTAACCACTAAGCCCCTAACTTAGACTTCTAAGGGTTAGTCTGGAAGTCCTGTGAACTCATAGCCATCCTCTGTCTCAGATTCCTGAGTGCTGAGATTTCAACCATGACGCATACCCAGAAAACGTTTCATTTTGTCTTTTCGAGACACAGTTTCTCTGTGTAATTCTGCATGTTCTGGAACTTCATCTGTAGACCAGGCTGGACTTGAACTCAAGAGATCCACCTTGTGGTGGCACAAGCCTTAATCCCAGCACTCAGGAGGCAGAGGCAGGCGGATCTCTGTGAGTTCGAGGCCAGCCTGGTCTACAGAGCTAGTTCCAGGACAGGCTCCCAAGCTACAGAGAAACCCTGTCTCGAAAAAGACGAAACAAAACAAAAAAGAGAGAGATCCACCTGCCTCCGCCTCCCAAGTGCTGGGATTAAAGGTATGCGCCCCACCTCCTGGTCAATGGTAGAACCTATTAGATTCTCATCAGTTCCCTAGGACAAGAGCAACACTCATAACCCCTTATAAAAATGCTTCCTCTCTAGATTTGGCTGTAGGTAGCCTATGTCTACTGACATCTTGGGAGAGCCGACTTAGCTGTTCATCTTTCTTTTCCCTGAATCACCTTGACTAAATGAACAGATTTTTTGGGAATCACTATGAAGGCTTTTTCTAAAAGGCGTGAACTGGCCAGGCAGTGGTGGTGCACACCTTTAATCCCAGCACTCAGGAGGCAGAGACCAGAAACTCTGAGTTGGAGGCCAGTTTGGTCTACAGAGTGAATCCCAGGACAGCCAAGGCTACACAGAGAAACCCTTTCTTGAAAAAACAAACAAAAAAAAGATGATTTTAATAGTTTGTGTTGTGATGTTTGTACATGTGTGCGCATGTTCCTATCTGTGTGCGTGCATGCAGAGGTCAGAGGACAACCACCTTCCACCTTGTCTCTTGCTTACCAGGCTAGCTGGCTCTCAGGCTCTTGGGAACTCCTGTCTCCAAGTCCCATCTCACAAGAGCCCCACTGGGATGGCACATGTGCACACTATGTATGCTTCATGTGAGTTCTGAGTATCTGATCATAAGAAATTGGACAAAGACAGCCAACAGGTCAGGAGTGAGCCTATAGACCAGGCTGGCCTCGAACTCAGAGATCCATCATCTGCCTCTGCCTCCCAAGTGCTGGGATTAAAGGCTTGCGCCCCACTGCCTGGCTTACGTTGTCTCTTATACTCAGTGATTCTACTTCTTTTGGGGAGTCCGTGTGATGCCCAGAGCATATAACTTCCTAAAATGAGCTACTTTATGCTGATGGGAGGGGCTGCTCCCTGGACACCAACCAATCCTGATGCTCCCTATGCAAACCTAGGCTCTCTAACCCATTGTTTCCCAGTTGAGATCAAAACAAGTCCCATAGACAGACAGCAAGAAGCATGCAATCCAGCTGTTGGCTGGCCACCAGCCAAATGAAGATGGGCAAGGGCCATTTGGCCAATCTCCCATTCTGTCCCTTCCCAGATGGTCAGGAAGTGTACAAGGCTGTCTCCTCTCGCTCTGTCAGGACTCAGCACAATTACTGGCTGAGCAGTGGGTTCTTGTGAAAGCAGAATGGGACAGGGTGGCTGGAAAGCCCTGGAGATCAAAGCCAAGGACCACAGAATCTAACCAAGCCTGGGCCAGGAGCAGCTTCCTTCTGAACCATGCATGTGTCCTCATAGAAAGCTACATCCTTTTCTGGAAACTAGGCACCTGGAGAAGCTCTTGAGAATTCAGAATCAGGGACCAGCGAGATGGTTCAGCAGGTAAGAGCACTTGCTACACAAATCTGGCAACCTGAGTCTGACCTTGGAACCCACAATGGAAGAGGAGAAGCTAGCCCTTAAAGTTAACCTCTGACTTCTGCATGCATGCCTGTACACACACACACACACACACACACACACACACACACACACACACTCTTTTTTTTTTGGACAGGGTTTCTCTATGTAGTGCTGGAGCTTTCTATGCAGAACAGGCTGGGCTCAAACTCAGAGATCTACCCACCTCAGTCTCCTGAATGCTGAGATTAAAGAAGTCAGCATACCAGGCTATACACTCATTTCTTTTTTTATTCCTCTGAGACACAGCCCTTCTAAGTAGACCTGGATGGATGGCCTGGAATGTGCTATGTGGTCTAGGCTGGCCTGCAGGTAGCTCGCGAGTCTTGTAAAAACCAGGTTCCAGGCTCCTTTGCCTACTCCCACTGGACAGTACCCATAAGCCAGGCAGCGGCCACTGTGGGGGAGTGGTCTCTAAACACTCCTCTTATAAAAGGCAGTACCCATCTCAGGTCACAGGACCTGGCCTGCTGGCTTCTCTCCCTAGTATGTTCAACATTCCACATGAATGCCCCACTGAGAACTACTCTTCCTGTCTGGTCACGTGTTTCTCAAGATGCCTCTTCCTCTTGGCCTCAGGCATGCCACTGGTACCTCTTACACATACACCTTGCCCGTGACCCAGCATTGGGCTAGGCAGCTTATAGTTTCAGGGACGCGTATCCCAGTGAGTGTGAGCTCTCCCTGGCCCTCCATACCCCCTTAAAAGCCAGCCTGCTGTGGCTGCACTCCTACAGAAGTCTGGTCTGAGCCTGTCTAGACTGGGCCTGGCACCAGTAATGGCCAGGGAGAAGGGAGAATGGATGCTTGGCGGTCTGGGCCAGCCTTTTCAGGAACACACAGGCACAAGTGTGCCAAGCTTTTTTTTTTCTTTTTTCTTTTTTTTTTTTTTTTTTTTAATTTTTTACAAAACCATGTGTCCCAGACAAACAGGACATCATTGCAAACTCTCTTCCAGGCCTTGTGGCGTGAAGGGGAGGACTCCAGGAATAAGCAGCTGCCAGCCCCAGAAGAGCCATATGCCCTCTGCACAGGGCCAGCGTGACAGTGGGTTCGGCTGGAGGCCTGCCCTGCCTCCACAGACGCTGGGTCTCTGCTTCTCCCAGTGCCTGCAAGGGAAGGAGAGAGAAATGGGTCTGACAGGAGGCAGGAAGGCCAGTGCCAGGGATGGGGCATGTCCACCATATCTCACCAAGAACATGTGGTATATTATCCAATGGTTATGGTGATGCCAATGATGACCGCCAAGATGAGCACAGTGACAGAAACACAGATGGCAATCATGACTTTTTTCTGTGAGAGAGGGAGGGTCATGGAAAGTCACTCTGGAGAGCCCACGGCTGGGGCGAGAGACGAGGCTTACCTTCCTCGCCTTCTTCTGGTTCTCTAGGGCCATCTTGACATGCTCTTGCCCACGCTCCACATAGTCGGCTGAGCTCAGGATGTTCTTCTCAATCCGGTTGATCATCTCCCCCTGCTCAGGAAAGGGACAGTTTAGAGAGGGCAGATAACCAGGCATAGAGGTGGGGAATGGTTACTCTGCCCAGCCCAGCCTGAAATGATCAAGATAGTTTTGTTGTTTTTTGTTTTTCAAGACAGGATTTCTCTGTGTATCCCTGGCTGTCCTGGAGCTCGATCTATAAACCAGGCTGGCTTTGAACTCACAGAGAAATACCTGCCTCCATCACCACTGCCTGGCTAGTCAAGACATTCTTGGCAGAAAAAAACTAACAAAGATATGGCAGTACAACAGCTGAGAAACGTTCAGAGTAAGCAGGTTTCAAGGCCCCAGTATGGTCATATTGTCCCTTCTCTCTGTTCCTGTGTCCCATATACCCTCCATCTGTAGTGGAGGCCTGCAGTCGGTACCTCATATGGTAGCACCTTTCTCATAGATAGTAAACTTCTGTCTGAATTCACCTACTCTAGGCCTGTCTCCATCACTCTCCCTGCCTCCTCCTGGTATTCCCACTGGATCAAAGCCCTTTCCCATGACTGCCACTGGCTGCATCACTGTGGAGTTCAGCTCAGAAGGTCAGGACAAGGCTGGGAGCTCACCTGGACCTCTACAGCCAGGCCTAAGGGTACCATTCGAACCTTCTAGAGACTGAGAGGTAGGCCCTCTAGGAACAGCTCTCCACAGCTCTAACAGCATTGGGGGGGGGCCTGTCACAGCAAGAGAAGCCATGATCAAGGCCATGCAAGCTGGAGGCACAGGTGGGACCCTATGGATCAAGGAGTGACACTGAGGTGGCTGTGGAGGTGGGGAGAGTTCAGCTAAGGATGAAGAGGGGGCCACGTGGGAGCATGCCCCATCTTGGAAGAGCATGAAAGGCCAGGTGAGTGTCTTAGGGTGGAGCTTAACTCCAGGTCACAGCGAGGGCTTCAGGCTGCACAGGGCTTCCCTGGGTACCCACCTGCATCTCCACCTCAGTCGCTAGAAAAGTGAAGATCTCATGGAGCTCACGGATGCTGCGCTCCAGCTGCTGGATCTCACTGTGTCGTGCCGAGATCTCATTCAGGGCCTGGCGTGTCACCTGTGTGTCCTTCAGTATCTGAAGGGAAGACAGGAATTGGTGAAGATGTTACAGCAGCTGGTCCAAAGCTTCTGCTGAGCTTCTGGAACAGCCCTCTAACCTATGACCCCAGCATTCCAGGTCACTCCTGTCTGGGCCTTGGTCTGCCCTCCATACAAAGAAACCAGGACTCAAAGACGGAAGGGCCCCAGAGGGATGCTGGCTGTGGTCACGCACATTGGACACAAACACTTCACTCTGCCCGCTGTCCAGCATCTGCTCCAGCTCCTCGTCAGACACCATTCCAGCATTGGCTGTAACAGGAAAGGCCAGTTCAGAGCCGAAACCCGTGCTCCCAAGCCCTCTGGGCGGAGTGCCCCAACTCACTGATCTTCAGCTGCCTGCGGATGCGCTCCACGTTCTTCTCTCGGTACTCCGACTGCATTGAGTTGCACTTGTTGATGAGCTCGACAAATTGCTGGGACAGGACCCCGTGCTAAGAACAGAAAGTCTGGCTGGGCATCAGCAGGAACTACCTGAAGGTGCTGAGGCCACAACTACCTTGGGACCTTGGCAGGCTCCCTCACTCCTCGGAACAAAAGCCAAAGGTCTTGTCAGGGCCCCCATTACGCCCATGACTTTGCTTCCTCCCACCCGCTCCTCACAACTTCCCTCTCTCTCCTTGCTCCCCAGTAGCTTCTTCCTCAACAAAACATGCTCACATCAGCCTTTGCACACTGTCCCTTCTGCCTAGAATACTCGCCCCCACAAGCACCTTTAAGTCTTCAATCCTTTATTTTTTAAATTTGTATTATTATTATTGTATGTGCACGGGTATTTTGCCTGCATGTCAGACCCCTGAGACTGGAGTTACAGAAGACTGTGAGCCACCACATGGGTGCTGAGAATCAAAGGTCCTCTGGAAGGACAGCTGGCACTTTTAACTGCCGGGACATCTGTCTGGCCCCACCTCACTTATTTTTTGTTGGTTAGTTGGTTTTCAGCCACAGCCTCACTTAGCTCAGGCTGGTCTTAAGCTCACTGAGGATGACCTTGAACTCCTTGATCCTCTGTCTCTACCTTCCAAGTGCTATGATTACGTGTCTGGATTCACTTCTTTTGGAGTTCTTTTGAGACAGGGTTTCTCTGCAGCTTTGGAGCCCGTCCTGGAACTCACTCTGTAGACCAGGCTGGCCTCAAACTCACAGAGATCAGCCTGCCTCTGCCTCCTGAGTGTTGGGATTAAAGGCATGCGCCACCACCACCCAGCTCTTTTTGAGTTCTTAATTTTGATCTTATTTATTAATTGTTATTACTAGTATTTGGTTTGAGACAGGGTTCCATGTAGCCCAGGCTGGCCTGCTCTCATCACAGGTGTGCACCAATAGGGAGCTGCATTTTGTGGCGGTGGGAATCTAACCTAGGGCCCTGTGCATGCTGGGCAAGCACTCTAAGAACTGATTGACACCTCCAGCCCTTAGTTATTTTTAAAATTTATTTGGAGGTGGGTGGGACTAGGGAGATGGCTGAGACTGTAAAAATACTAGTTGTGCAAGCATGACAACCCCCGTCAAAGATCCCAGAACCTAGGTAAAAAGCCAGATGTGGTGGTATGCATGCCCAGCATGTCTAAAGAAAGGGAGGCAGAGGCAAGAGACTCTTAGCTCAGCAGCAGACACAGACAGACCCCACCGCAGCAAGGGGAAAAGGTGACCTCAACATGGGCGCCCTTGTGGGCACAGGTATCCACACACATTCACAGAAGAAACAAAGGGATACTTTCTGTACTTCAGCGAGCGAAACCAGGGCCTTGCACCCACGCTAAATCCAAAGTCCACCGCTCAGTTCTACTCCTCCCCTCACTTAAATGACACTCCTTCCCCTGCCCGCACTTTCCCTCCTTTTATGCTGTTTTAACCCCTAGTACTTATTAGATTATAAAATAATTTAAGCCTGGTGGCATGGCTACACCTTTAATTCCAGCACTGGGGAGGCAGAATGGAGGAGACCTGCAGGTCTGAGGGCAGCCTCATCAGCATAGTGAGTTCCAGTCCAGAGAGATGAGATCTATTTAGTGAGACCTTGACTCAAATAAGTAAAAAATAAAATACTGATTTCGTGAGGTTTTTGCCCCACTAGAATGTAAATGTCTCAAGGGTAGAATTTTTAGTTTAAAAGTCTGGCACACAGGCACTCAGCGTGTATTGTTGAAGGCTGACTGAATGCCACTGCGGCTGTTTCGAAGGCAGGTGCTCACCAACTCAAGGGCACCATGCTACTACTGTGGGCAACAGGACCCTCCGATACCAATAACCACCATACGTGCCCTCTTGTAGGTCCTGCTCCTCTCCTGATTCCTTCATAAGCACTCTTCTGAACTCCCACTTCTGCGTCCTTTCAAGATGCCCAAACCTCCCTACCTACTCCAGTCTTGACCTCCACAAATCCCAACCACTCTTGACTCTGCACCCCAGAGGGGCCCCGTCAGGTTGTGGCAAATCTCCTCACTAAGACACAGCCTGATATGACTTCCACTTCACTGCTGCCCCAGAACTCCTCTTCTTCCTTTTAAAAATGTTTTTTAAAATATGTATTTTCATATTTTTAACTATGTGCATTCATCTGTGGGTAGTGTCGGTGTCTGACGAGGTCAGAGGCCTTGCCCTAGAGCTGACAGATGGTTGTGAGCTACCTGACATGGGCGCTGTGTCAGGGACCAGCAACAGCTGAACTCAGTTCCCCTGCAAAAGTGGTACAGTCCCCACATTATTCATTAATATAGTCCCTTAGTGTGTGCACGGAGGAGGGCATGTGTGCTATGGCATGTATGTAGAAGTCAGAGGACAACTTGCAGAAGTCAGTTCTCCTTCTACCATGTGGATCAGAGACCAAATCGGGTTGTAAGGCTTAGAAGCAGACACCTTTACTCACTGATCCATTTTGCCAGCCCCTCTTCATCTCTTGAATTCTATCTATGGAGTCAAGGATGTCCTTGCTTGTCATTTTTTCTTCTTTTTATTTATTTTTTGGTCTTTCAAGATAGGGTTTCTCTGTGCAACAGTACTGGCTATCCTGGAACTGGCCTTGTACACCAGGCTAGCCCCAAACTTACAGAGATCTGCCTGCCTCTGCCACCACACCTGACCCTTTTAATTATTATTATTTTTTTTAAATTTATGAGCATTGGTGTTTTGCCTACGTGTATATTCGTGTGAGGGTGTCGGATCCCCTAGATCTGGAGTTACAGATGGTTGTTAGCTGCCACGTGGGTGCTAGGAACTGAACCAGGTCCTCTGGAAGAGCAGTCAGTGCTCTTAACCACTGAGCCATCTCTCTAACCCTGCTTGCCATTTTTTATTTCTGTCTCTTCCCTAAAGAGAGCAATTAGGGACCAAGTCCTACGTGAGAAATATCTTTGTTCCCTGTTCAGTCCAAATTCACCGCTTTGGTTTTGGGAAAGTATGTATCCCATAGCCAGGCCGACATCGCGTCTGACACAGCACATTCTCTCGAAGGGAGGAGCAGGGTGTTATAATGGACTGAGCATTTGAGACCGGGATCGTCTACCTATACCGAATTCTTTCTCTCTGTTAAGCATAAGCTTCTTCATATAGAAAATCATCAGGACAGACAGAGATCCGAGAATCAAGGTCTCTAAGTGCTACGCAGTCACCACTCTAAAACCTAAGAAACACCTGATGAAATGCCCCAGTTCTAGGAAAACGCAACCCACCTGGGTTTTTTTCATTCTTGTGTTGACTGAGTTATAATTCTCATCAGCTTCTTCCTTCTGGGGCTCTATGGCTGTGGGAGAAATACAAGGGTTGATAGAAAGAAGGGTTTTCCCTGAGACTTCTAAAACTTCTTTGGGAGGCCAGCTGACTTCTGTCTGGGCTAGCATGATCTACATATTGAGTCTCCAAAAAATAATAAAAAGTCTAAAATATATAATACAAAAATTTCAACAAAATTTAAAAAATTGTTTGGGACCAGAACACAGGGCCACATCTAAATTTCAGCTACATAATAAGGAGGTTCTTGCCTTCACAGAATTTTTATTACAAAGTGACTTATGAGCAGGGATGTATTGTAGTAGTGACACATAATGGTGGTGGGGGAAGAGAGAGGAGGAGGAAAAAAAGAAGGAACTAGGAGGAGGAGGAAGAAAGAAGGAAGGAGATGAGATCAGTCAGTCAGCTGGGCATGGTTGGGGCAGGCCTTTAATTTAGTCTCAGCACTCAAGAGGCAGAGACAAATGGATCTCTGTGAATTCAGGGCCTGCCTGGATTACACAGGAGGGAGAGGAGGGGGAGGAGGAGGCTAATTCTGAACTTCTAAGATAAGTTTTTCTTTGTATTACACCAGTGGGTTCCCACAAGTGTGACGAAATCTCCTAAGAAATCCCTCACCTGTCTGTTCAAAGAATACACACTGGGCCAAGAACTAAAACAGTAAGGAGTTTTGAATTTAAGTTTAAAATAATAATAAAGAAATCTGAGAGGCCAGCATGTGCAATTAAAACTATCATGGCTTGGATGCCATAGGGCAGAGATCCTAGACCCAGGCCTGCTGTGTGACCTGGATATATCACTTGATCGTGTAGGCAACAACTCCCCCAGCAACAGGGTTGAATCACAGGGAATGACCTGGCCGAGGCCCTTGAAATTCATTCACCTTTCAGCTGTGCCCGGACCTCTCTCCCCAGCTGTTTGATCTCTTCGCGCAGGTTCTGCAGGCCCTGCTTCATGCCTAAACGAGAGAAGGTCAACACTTCCAAACCGCAGCCTCCACCACAAACCAAAACCAAACCCACCCTGGCGATTATCTATATAGAACTACATCCCCCATAACCCACTGGGCTGACGTGCGTGAGCCCGGATTTCGCTTACTCTCCTCGGGAAGGGGCGTGGCCAGAATGGTGACCTGCTGTTTCTCCAACTCTCGGACTTTACTCTCCAGTTTGGCCATGGTTTGCCGAATTGTCTGGACCTAGGGAGGATCACCAAGGGAACTGAAGACATAAGTGGTACTGTAGTCCTCCTTACTCCTCGGTCCCCCGGACCCTTACCTTCTGGAAGAACTCGTCATCCGGGCTGCCCAGCCGGGCTGTACCTGGGTGCACCACCAGCGCGACTCGAACCTCATCTTCATCGTCCGAGCTGTTGTCCCCCTGCCAGGGCCGGAGTCATTGGCACAACTTGCCTGCTGCGGTTCTCGTCCCGCAGGAACCATGGGCTTCCGGGATTTTCCTTCCTGGCCATCAGCCACCCCTCCCGGACCCCAAACTAGGAGTCCTCAATCCAGGCGCGCCCGCCTGGCCCCAGCTTCTCATTCCAGCACCGCCCTCCCGGCCCCAGTTTCTCACCTGCCTCAGCTCGTGGGTCCTGTCGCGCATGGCTGCCGGAGCGCCCCGTCCCCGGACCTGAGCCCCGAGGGCCTCAAGGTTCTAAGTTTGGAAGTCCAGCACCTCTCTCTCACACTTGACACCCCCTTCCTCACCCTGCGAACCCGCAGCACCCCCACGAGCCTCCAAAGGCCCCGCCCCTTTCACCATCCACAGCCGCCGGGAGGAACCCGACCATAGGACCCCCAAAGTTCTACAGGTTGGAATTCCCTTCTCTTCCCCCCATCCTGCTCCCGCAGCTGCAGCCCCGCCCCTCGGCGGATGATTCCGAGCATGCGCACGAGGTCCTGTCTCTTTCTCGCTAGAGGGAAAGGCGGAGGTCGGAAACACTCGCTGCCGAACGGAAGCCAGGCTGCCTGGATCGAGAGCCCGCCCCCCCCTTCACCGGAACATCTCATATTAGAACTGAAATCTAGTTGCCCAAAGGGTTGGGAATGCGTCATTTGCACGCAGTCTGAGAGCCTCGTATCTCACATCACCCCATGGCGCCCCCTCATCACGTGACAGACCAGGCCCAGCTCCGCGGTCTGCGCTCCCGACATCAGTCACGTGTTCCGGCGCTGTCAGCGATGTCTCGGACTTCAGTCTCGCGACGTCCCCGACACCCCTGTGTCTGAGCTGTGCCCCTAAAGCTTCTTGGAGGTGGGAAGGGGTACAGTTCCCACTTTCCGCCACCTACTGAGGATACCCTTGTAGAATTCACTTTTTGTTTTCTTTTAGGGCGTGGGCAAACTGCAGACATTTGGGGGCTGTCAGTGTCATGGGACCTTGAGAGTCAGAAAATAATGAGATCCGAGTCTACAGCGTCAGAAGATTGCAGGGTTTTGTAAGCAGAGAATCTGGGGGTGGGAATTGACCTCTGCCAAGGTGGAGCTCCCCCCACACACTCTGCGTCCTCCTGGCACAGCCTCTGACAGGTGGGCGGCCTACGCCCTGCATGAGCACTGCAGTCCCGCTGAGCTCACCAGCGTCAGAGCAGCTCAGACCAAGAGAAATGGATTGTTACCTCCGCAGCCCTGCCTTACAACTGATCGAGCATGACTTGCTTTTCTTTCATGGATTCCCCAGCACCAGATTCGGTGCTTGGCATGTAATAGACCCTCACAGAAGACTTGATCCGAGTATGAGCCTTTCATGTATCTGAAATTAAAGCCCGTGGCTTCCTGATCTTTAGGCTTCTCTAACTGTGCCATTTTCCCAGTTTTGTCTCTCTGGACATACGTTCACGTGCCATATTTATTGGGTACACACTATGGAACAAATACTGTTTTAGGGGCCAGTGACTCATCAGGGACCAACAGACCAAAACCCCATGCCCTTGTGGGGCTTCCGTTGTCTAGAAGCCCCCCAACGTCCCTCAGCAGGTGTCAGCACAGCCAAAAATAAGTATTAGATTTCCTGAGAGGAGGTTCAAAAAAGGAAGCAACAATGTGCCCCCCTCTAGTACGTTCTGGTTAAGAAGCCTAGATTTCTGAACCTGAGTTGCTATGGACTTTTGGAGAGTCATATTATGTCTCTGGGCCTTGATCTTCCATCTCTGTACTACAAGTGACTGCATAGGCTGGGGAGCTCATCAAGACTGGAAACTGGCAAGTGCTATCTGATCTCATGCGTGGGTCCCGTGCTTTGATCCTTAATGTGGCTTGCTTGGAGCTGGGAATGAGGGAGCAAGGACAATATGGCCCCGACCACCCCGCAGAGGGAATGCAGAGTTGGTGGGTTTCTCAGGAGGCTCTGCCTGGTGTGGTCCCCTGAAGATGATGTGGAGAAAACTGACTGCTGGGGGTCTGACTTCAAGGTCTCATGATGTTGACAGCCCCCAAATGTAAGTCTTAAGTCTGCACATGCGCCTGGAGCCCTCCTCCCCCCCCCATAAAAAAGAAAAATAAATTCTGCAAGGGTATCCTTGCATATGGCTGCCACCTCTACACTTAACTGCTACGTGCCTACTACTCAGCCCCTCCCTCAGATTCTCTGGTTAGTATTACAAAGGGGCGGGGCTGAGATGACTCTTGGATACCTGTCTCCCAGCCATGTTTCCCTCAGATTCAATTTCCCCCTTTGACATCTAGGTCTGACAGTTTCTCCCCTGCTGAGGTAAGAACCGGATGGCATCGAGAACGGTTAAGGCGAGGAAAGATATGGTAGGGTCCTATAGACTGCTAAGGCTTTGCCACTTGAGTTCGTGAGTTCTGTCTCTCTCTGGGCCTTTTGGTCATCTCTGTCCGTTTCCCAGCCTTTTGGCCTCCAGCTGCAGTGTGGAGTGTTTGGGGCTTCTATTTCGAGTATCTCAGGGTTATATTATTCATTGTTATTTCATTTGTGGTCTCTGGGTCCAATCACAGGTATTAAGGTTCCAGGAGGCTGGGACCTCATTATTTTCCTACTGTCAAGGTCTCATGATGCCGGCAGTTCCCAAGTGGAGTGAGTGATGTTTGGAGCAAACAAGCAATTGGTGGAGCTCTCCACCGCTGAATGCTGTGTTCCTTCCAGGCTCTTCCTAGCTTTGAGTCTGGGTTTCTATAGTGGGTCTTGGGTGTGTAGGTACTAGTGGGCTATAAATTCTATATGTTTATCTGAAACTCTAATGGCCCTCAGGCTTAGCAACCCGTCCTGTTCTGGATGCCTACAGGTCTGATCCTCACAATCCAGAACCCGGTGACCTGGGCTGGGCTCCCTGCTCATTCATTTAACCTGCAGGTCATTTAACCTCTCTGCTTTAGTTCCCATCTGAAAAGAGAGAGAGAACAGTAGCTTTAAACTCCTAATGTTTGATAAGAACTAAATAAGAAGCAAAAACGGAATGGTTGCCTGCTGACAGTGTTTGCTGTTCTGGATGGTGATGATGATGGGGACTATTCCTCTGAGGATTTCAGTGGCCCAATGCCTCTGCCAGAGCTTCCACTCTGCCGCTTGTCCAGGATCTTCCTATCGTTGCCATCTCCTGAGCCCACTGTGCACCAGGTGCCAGGCTGGCAGTCTTGCCAATCCTGTACATTTCTTCTGTCTCCACCTGCACCTCACACGCCCTATATGTTGCTTAGCACTAGAATATAAAGTCTGTGAGGACAGGAATTTTTACCTACACTGCTGGGTCTCCAGTACCCACCATAGTACCTGGCACATACTAGTTGATCGTTAATGAATGAAACCCTTTCTTTTGCATTTAACATTTGTGTAACACTTTTTTTTTTTTTTTTTTTTTTTTTGGTTTTTCAAGACAGGGTTTCTCTGTGGCTTTGGAGCCTGTCCTGGAACTAGCTCTGTAGACCAGGCTGGCCTCGAACTCACAGAGCTCCGCCTGCCTCTGCCTCCTGAGTGCTGGGATTAAAGGTGTGTGCCACCACCGCCCGGCTGTATATATGCATGAGATGCCAGGCAGTGGTGGCACATGCCTTTAATCCCAGTACTCGGGAGGCAGAGGTAGGCGGATCTCTGTGAGTTTGAGGCCAGCCTGGTCTATAAGAGCTAGTTCCAGGACAGGCTCCAAAGCTACATAGAAACCCTGTCTTGAAAAACCATATATATATGCACAAGGCACCAATATAAACATTTTATAATTTTAATTCATTGATCTGGGCATGGTAACACACACCGGTAATCCCAGCACTTGAGAGGTAGAAGCAGGAGGATGAGGGGTTCAAGGCCAGCCTCGGTTACTTACCAACTTTGAGGCCAATAGAGGTTACATGAAACCCGGTCTGAAGAAGCAAAGGCTGTGTATGGTGGTTCAGCTGGTAGAGCACATGAGACAAGCATGAAGTCCTGGGTTTTACACTTAGCACTGCATAAACCTGGACAGTGGTACTCGCTTGTAATCCCAGCACTCAGGAGGTGGAGCTAGGAGAATTAGATGTTCAAGATCATTCTAAGCTACATAATGAGTTTGAGGTCTGCCTGGGCCACAAGAAAATGTAGGAAAAAAGAAAAGCATTGGAAGCCACATGACACTTCTGTGAGATGGGGTACTATTGCTGTTTTTCTTTTCCAGGACAGCGAACTAGAGTTGGTGTGCCTAAGGTCACATGGCTAGTAAGTGCCCTTGTTAGGATTTGAAGCCAGACACGGACGGCTCTAGGGTCTGCCCTTTGTGTGTTGGTTTTGTTGTTGGAGTTTCTTGCTGAGTACCTGCACAGCAGACAGACCTGGAGGGGGACTTTCTCCCATCCTCAGGCAGGCATTTGGTTTTTGAGGTAGGGTCTTGTGTATGCAGGCCTGGAGCTTACTGTGTAATGGAGGATGATTAGAGCGGTGTGTTGGGGTTACACAAATGTGCCACCATGCCCAGGATTGCACATTGCTGGGGACTGAACACAGGACTTCGTGCATGTGAGGTAAGCCCTCTGCCTGTGAACTACACCCCTAGCTTCAAGGTCTGCACTATAACTAAGATCACCAGCTAGGGACTGGGACTCAGTGTTAAAATACTTTCCTCACATGCACAAGGCCCTGAGTTCAAGTCCCAGCACTCCCTGAAGTTACAAGGAAAGGGGGAAGAGAGAGAAAGGGGAAAAAGGAAAGAAGAAGGGCTGTCCCAGCATCCACAGGGATGCCACCTTTTCATACCCTACTTGAGATGTCTCCGTGGAGGAAGGTACAGACTATGCTGGATTGACCCTCTTCTCTGTGTTATGTGTTCTCTCTCCCATACTTGCTGTGTTAGCACTGAGACAGACCTTAGTACCCTCTCTCTACCTGCTTCGTCCCCAGGAGCCAAGGTTGTCCTCTGTTCCCTCTGCAGACAGCACTCAGGCTGTGGCTTTCTCAAGCCCACAGACCACAGAGATGAAGCTCCAGCGGTCCAAGCCTCAGGAGTGTGTTTGAGAGTTAGCACTTGGCCACCTTCTAGAGTTCCACCCAGGACCTCCCATTCCTCAAATTACCCTCGCTTCTATGGCTTTACCTGACATACATGTCGATGCCTCCCAGTCTATAGTGCAAATGTTCTCCAGGTCTGGAATCAATAGGCTTCCGAGAGGTCTCAGCCTGGCTGTCCCCTCTTGGACATGTATCAAACAGTAAACATTGCCTGCTCTGATAACCTCCTAAACCCAATCCTGTTCATCACATGCATACTGTTCTTATGGGTGACACTGGGTCAACAGGCCATGATTTTGTCCTTGAACTTTAGTCTAAAGATGATAGAGGGGTGGCAGGTGAGCTGTTTAGTGGCAGTAAGTATATACAAAGCCCTGGATTTCACCCTGGTCACCACTACCACCACCACCACCTTACCCCCTGCACTGAAAAAACAAACAAATCACCCATACAGATGGGTCAAGTAACTTGTTAGAATAAGGTCGGTTAAAATGTTACAAGAAAAAATAACACTGGTCAGACGTAGTGGCTCCACTCTTCACTACCAGTACCTGGGAGGCAGAGGCTGCCAGACCTCAGTGAGTTTGAGGACAGCTTGGTCTACATAGTGAGTTTCAGAACAGCCAGAGCCATTGCTATGTAGAGAGGGACGCCCTGTCTCAAAAACAAAACAAAAAACACAAAACAAAAAGGAAAGAAAGAAAAGCAACAACTGCAGGTAAGCATGGGTTTGTAAGCTTGGAAGCTGAATCCTGAGGTGGCTAAAGCAGGATGAACATTTCAAGTTTGAAACCAGCCTGTATTATAAATCAAGAGTCTGAGCTGGGCAGTGGTGGCGCACACCTTTGATCCCAGCACTCGGGAGGCAGAGGCAGGCAGATCTCTGTGAGTTTGAGGCCAGCCTGGTCTACAAGAGCTAGTTCCAGGACAGGCTCCAAAGATACAGAGAAAACCTGTCTTTCTTTTTTTTTTTTCCTTTTTTTTATTTATTTATTTTTTATTTTTTTTAAATATTTTTATGGTTTATTTAATTTTATCTTATGTGCATTGGTGTGAAGGTGTCAGATCCCTTGCAACTGGATCTTTAGACAGTTGTGAGCTGCCATGTGGGTGCTGGGAATTGAACCCGGGTCCTCTGGACAGAGCAGTCAATGCTCTTAACCACTGAGCCATCTCTCCAGCCCCGAGAAAACCTGTCTTGAAAAGAAAGAAAGAAAGATAGAAAGGAAGGAAGGAAGAAAGAAAGAAAGGAGAGAAAGAAAAGAGAGAAAGAAATAGAAATCTTGGGAAGTTTTCTAAGAAGAGTTCCAGGGCTGGAGAGATGGCTCAAAAGTTAAGAGCAGCCGGGCAGGGGCGGCGCACGCCTTTAATCCCAGCACTTGGGAGGCAGAGGCAGGCGGATCTCTGTGAGTTCGAGACCAGCCCGGTCTTCATAAGTGATTAGGAGAAAAAAAAAAAAAAAAAGACCAGCCTGGTCTACAAGAGCTAGTTCCAGGACCGGCTCCAAAGCCACAGAGAAACCCTGTCTCGAAAAACCAAAAAAAAAAAAAAAAAGTTAAGAGCCCATTCAAAAAGAGTCAAATCCCAACACCTAGACTAGTCACAACTGTGGTTCCAGTCATCCACAATAGCATACATATGGTGCACACACACACAGACAGGAAGAGCACTCACACACATAGAACAAGTCTACAAACAGACCCTATAACCGTTGCCATGCTCTAGAGAATAGGAGAAACCTTCCCTGCGGTATTTCATGGTGGTTAGAAAATTTGTTAGAGTAAGAGTTTTAATCTACAGAGTTTCTATTTTATATGTATACATGTAAAGTATGTGTATTTGGTTTTAGTGTGTGTGTGTCTATGTGTGTGTATGTGCGCGCGTGGCCCTAAGAGGCTAGAAGGACATCAGATCTTCTGGAACCGTAGTTCCTGACAGTTGTGAGCTGCCAAGTCTCAATGTATGGAACTCAGGCCCTCTGGAAGAACAAGAAGCAGGGGGATGGGGAAATGGCTCAGTGGTTAAGAGCACTGGCTGCTCTTCCAGAGGTCAAGAGTTCAACTCCCAGCAACCACATGGTGGCTCATAACCATCTGTAATGAAATCTGGCGCCCTCTTCTGGCATGTGGGCATACATGGAGGCAGAATGTTGTATACATAACAAATAAATCTTAAAAAAAAAAAAAAGAACAAGAAGCATTCTTGCCCACTGAGTCATCTCTCCATATCCTGTATCTGCTTTTGGGACTAAGTCTCACCATACTGGGGATTACAGATGCGTGCCAGCTTGCGTGGCTCCTATTAGTTTGACTTTTTAAAAATTTTATTAATTTATTTATTATGTATACAATATTCTGTCTGTGTGTCTGCCTGCAGGCCAGAAGAAGGCATCAGATCTCATTTCAGATGGTTGTGAGCCACCATGTGGTTGCTGGGAATTGAACTCAGGACCTTTGGAAGAGCAGGCAATGCTCTTAACCATTGAGCCATCTCTCCAGCCCTAGTTTGACTTTTTTTTAAAAAAAAATTACTTTATTTTATGTGCATTGGCATAAAGGTTTGAACTCCCAGGGAGCTGGAGCTACAGGCAGTTGTGAGCTGCCATATGGGTGCTGGGAATTGAACCCAGGTCCTCTGGAAGAACAGCCATTGCACTTAACTGTTGAGCCATCTCTCCAGCCCTAGTTTAACTTTTTTTTTCCTAGTTTAACTTTTGAACCCTATAAAAGTACCAAAAGATCCATGTGCTATGCCCAACAGTGGTGGCACACACCTTTAATGCCAAGACTAGGGAGGCAGGCAGAGGCAGGCAAATCTCTGTGAGTTCGAGGCCAGCCTGGTCTACAGAGTGAGTTCCAGGAAAGCCAGGGCTACACAGGGAAACGCTGTCTCAAAAAACAAAATAAAAGATTTGTTCTTTGTTGTTATTTGTTTTTAAGAGCAAGTGTTCTTACTCCTGAGCTATCTCTCCAGCCCCCATATATACTTCTTACATATGCACAATCTCACCAGGAGCGCTCCTCAGCTAGACAATCACCTTCCCGAGGCTCCATCACATGAGGGAAGTTAGGAGTCAGAGACACACGGAGATGAGCCCCATTAGAAGCATAGAATCTGTCAGGCATGGTTCCATCTGGAAGGGCAGGAGAAACCTGGATCATGCCTCGGGCTCCCATCCTGCCTGTATGTTAAGTAAGTTTGCTAGTGTAAGAGGAAGACTTTAATCATGTTTATAAGTCATAGCAACAAACTATGATGGAAATGTAGAAAATCCTATTTATAGAAATATATTTATAAATATCAAGTGCCTAAGAGTAAACCTTTCAGGCCAGGAAAAGGCTTAGTAGACATTTGCCTAACATGTACAAAAGCCTAGGTTCAATTCTAGGTTTTTGTTTTGTTCTTGAAGACAGTGTTTCTCTGTGTATCAGTCCTGGCTGTCTTGGAACTCTCTTTGTAGACCAGGTTGGCCTTGAACTCACAGAGATCTGCCTGTCTCTGCCCCGAATGTTGGGATTAAAGGCATGTGCCACTAGGTTCGGCAAAGTTATTATTTTTTAATGTAACATTTATTTTTAATATTTTGTATGTATGTGTGTTTTGTCTGCATGCATGTCTGTTCTAGGTGTATACCTAGTGCCCGTGGAGGCCAGAAGAAAATGTTGGACCCCCGTACCTGGATTTTCAACCAGTTATGAGCCACTATGTGGGTTCTGGGAACTGAACCCATGTCCTCTGGAAGAGCAGCCAGTGCTCTCAATTGCTGAGCCATCTCTCCAGCCCTTCCTCCCCCAAAAAGAATTATTTAAAAAATAAGTCCTGAAAACTGACTCTCAGTTAAGAGTCCTTGCTGCTATTCCAGAGAATTACAGATGATGGTGCACGCCTTTGTCCCAGCACTCAGGAGGCAAAGGCAGATCTCTGAGTTTGAGGCCAGCCTGGACTACCTGGTGGGGTCAGTGAGGGAGCAGGGAAGTGATCTTGCTAGTAGTCAGCTTGCCTTGAACTCTTGGGCCCAAGAGAACCTCCTTTTCAGCCACTCATGTAGCTGGGACAACAAGCCTGTGCTGCTGAGACTGACTATAATTGTTTGATTTGAGACGAGGTCTAACCTAACTATGTAGCTCAGACTACCTTCTAATTTATGGAATCCTTCTGCCTTGGTGTCTTCCATGTTGAGATTACAGACATTAACTGCCGCACTGGCTAAATATTGCAATTTATGAAGGACTGGAAGGAAGTGCTAAGTTGGGGCTGTAGAGTTGGCTCAGGAGTTGGCAGAGTTTATTGCTCTTGCAGAGCTCTCACCAGAGTTCAGTTGCCAGTACCAGCACTGAGTGCCCATGCCCACCTCCCACTCTGGGCTCCGAAGGCACCTGCCTTCTCGTCCACGTGCCCACATACAAACACAGATGTCTTGGGGTGTCTGTTGCTGCAGCAGAACACTGTGACCAAGAGGCAAGTTGGGGAGAAAAGGGTTTATTTGGTTTCCACTTCTACATTGCTGTTCATCATTGAAGGAAGTCAGGGCAGGAACTAAACAGGGCAGGAACTGGGAGACTGGAGCTGATGCAGAGGCCATGGAGGGGAGCTGCTTACTGACTTGCTCCCCATGGCTTACTCAGTCATCTCTCTTATAGAACCCAGGACCACCAGCCCAGGGATGGCACCACCCACAATGCGCTGGGCCCTCCCCCATTGGTCATCAATAAAGAAAATACCCTATAGCCAGAGGGGTTTTTTTTCTTTCTTTCTTTCTTTCTTTCTTTCTTTCTTTCTTTCTTTCTTTCTTTCTTTCTGTTTGTTTGTTTTTGTTTTTCAAGACAGAGTTTCTCTGTGTAGCCCTAGCTGTCCTGGAACTTGCTCTGTAGATGAAGTTGGCCTTGAACTCACAGAGATTCGCTTGTCTCTGCCTCCTATTGCTGAGATTAAAGGTGTGCACCACCACCACCCAGCCTACAGCTGAGTTTCATGGAGGCATTTTCTCAGTTGAGGTTCCTCCTTTCAGATAACTCTAGTTTGTGTGTCAAGCTGACATGAGACTAGCCAGCAAACAGATATACATGTAATTAAGAACAAGTAACTTTAAGAAGACATCCTACATTAGTTGAATAAATTGCCTTGAAAAAAAAGAAAAAAAAAAAGAAACTGCCTTGGCCTTTTGATATGGCAGAACTTAGGTAGGTGGAGTAGACAGAACTGAATGCTGGGAAGAACAGCAGAGTCAGGCAGATGCCATGGATCTCCTGCCTGGGACGGACACTGGTTAGAATCTTGCCAGTAAGCCACAGTCAGGTGGGAATACACAGATTAATGGAAATGGGTTAAATTAAGATGTAAAAATTAGCCAATAAAAAGTTATAGCTAATGAGCCAGGCAGTGTTTAAATGAAAAGAAGAAGAAGAAGAAGAAGAAGAAGAAGAAGAAGAAGAAGAAGAAGAAGAAGAAGAAGAAGAAGAAGAAGAAGGAGAAGAAGAAGAAGGAGACATCCTAATTAGTGGTGTCTGGACCATGTGAGTGGATAGGGAAAGTGGGTGCTGTAAATGATTAGAACACAGCTAGAAAGGCAGGGCCGTAATCTGGTCTCTGCTGTGTAACTGGTTGGTTTTGCTGCAAAGAAAGGCTGAATGGGCCCCTTTGGAAGGAGAGACCAGGTGACTAGGGGAATATCTGCCTTTATCTGGGGATTGAATGTCAGCTCCTGTTTGAGCAAGCTCCTCACACTCCCAATTCCTGAGCTGTAAATGGAGATAATAGGAGTAACCTCAGACAGTCATTGGGAAGAGTAAATGCCTACAGCATACTTAAAGCAGAGCTCGGGGGCCTGGAGAGATGGCTCAGTGGTTAAGAGCATTGACTACCCTTCCAGGTTAACCAGGTTCAATTCCCAGCCCCTACATGCAGCTCATAACTGTCTATAATTCCAATTCCAGGGAACCCGACAAAACACCAATGCACATAAAATAAAATAAATAAACTTTAAAAACCCCACAATTTAAAAGCAAAAAATAGAGCTCAGTGCCTGATGAGCACTATGTAAGAATGCTATGTCAGCAGCATCATTACTATTTTAATCAGTAAATATTCTTTATTAATATTTAAGTTAGCATAAAAAGACCATCACTAGTGTGAATAATATTATAGTCACGTTCAGGTTCATAATGGTTTGATGAGGCAGTGAATGTGATGAGGAGAGGTGTTGTAATGAGGGGCTCGGGCTGCGTTCCCGGTGCCGGGCCCCTTGTTCTGTCCCACCCGGCTCCCGGTGTGTACCCGAAATAATTACCGGAAACTGTATTCATTTAAATACTGCCTGGCCCATTATCTCCAGCCCCTTATTGGCTAACTCTCACATATTATTTTAGCCCATCTCCATTAATGTGTATCGCCACTTGAGTTGTGGCTTACCGGCATGAGTCTAACCAGTGTCCATCTTGTGCTGGAGAAGCATGGCGTCTGCTCCACTGCCTTCTCTCTTACAGCATTCTGTTCTATCTACTCCGCCCACCTAAGGGCTGTCCTACCAAAAGGCCAAGGCAGTTTTCTTTATTTAACCAATGAGGGCAATATACAAACAGAAGACCCTCCTACAGAGAGGGACATAAACCAAATTCCAAGACCGTTCGGGGATAAACCTGGAAACAGGCTGAAACAGGAAGGGTGCGCCCCAGAGTCATGGGCTCTCTCATGGCTGCTCAAGCGGAGATCCTCTTGTTGCAGCTGACTTCCGTGATCATTTTCTCAATGAGGCCTTTCTCCATACCCAAACAAGAAGGTATCAGAGTTGTTTTACAATCTTAGAAACTGAAGATCAGAGGAGGCAGGCACTCATTCCACCAGGCAGTCCTGATGTCTGCTTCTCTCTCCACTGAAGCGTGATGACCACGAAGCAGAGCTTCCTCAAACAGATGCCTGATGGTTGTTTATCTGTTCGCGAACAAGCAAGCTGTGGCAGGTGCTGTGCTGTGGATGGGACAGAGATTTAACCAGAAAGAGTTCAGCACGTGGTCAACTGTGTATATGTGCTCCACCCGGGCATTGGTGGTACACACCTTTAATCCCACCACTCAGGAGGCAGAAGCGTGTGGATCTCTGTGAGTTTGAGGCCAGCCTGGTCTACAAGAGCTAGTTCCAGGACAGGCTCCAACAGCTACAGTCTTGAAAAACAAAACAAAACAAAACAAAAAAAAAGAAAGAAAAGAAAAACTGGAGAAGCTAAGTAGTAAAGGCTATGATAGAGAAGGAACCTTCAGGAGACAGGGGCTTGAGGGAAGGCATGGTGGGAGAAAAATGTAGGAAGTGGCTTGAGACAGCAGTCAGGGCGCTTAAAAAAATGACAGCATGTGCCAAAGTGAGTGACAGGGAACAGAGACATTTCTGAGCAGGGGCTGCCTGGTTATACTGAGGCTCCATTAAGGTCACTCAGGTAGTGAGACTGCAAAAGGAACTGATGCATGATGCAGACTCTCCTCCCAGGTTTGTCCAGTAGATTTCAAGTGATCCTGGATGTGATGAGTGGAAGCCACTAAAGATCTGCCAAGATGGGGCTGGGGAGATGGCTTAGAGGTTAAGAGCACTGGCTGCTCTTCCGGAGGACCTGAGTTCAATTCCCAGCAACCACATGGTGGCTTATAGCCATTCATAATGAGATCTGGTGCCCTCTTCTGGCCTGCAGACATACATGCAAGTAGAATACTGTATACATAATAATAAATAAATCTAAAAAAAAAAAAGATCTAGCAAGATGAGACTGCGCTTGGCTTGCTTGTTCAAGGGTATGCATCAATCCCGAGTAACCCAAGCAAATGGAAAAAAAAGCAGCCGAGGGTCAACGCACAATCTGAGCGTGGTGGCAGACACCTTTAAGGAACGAATTACTGTATGTATGAGGGTGTGTTTACTATAGTGGGAGTAGCGGCTTGAGGATGACCTGCAAGAGTGGACTCTGACCTTCACCATGGGTTCTGAGATCTGAGAAGTCAGCAAGCGCCTCCACCCGAGCCACCTTGCTGGCCCTGGCACACACCTTAAAATGCAGCAGAAGCATAGACAGCTCAGTCAGCCTGAGAAAATTAGCAGTACTCTATCGCAAAATAAAAAATATTAAAAGGATAGATAGCTCAGCAGTTAAGAGCATTGGCTGCTCTTGCAGAAGACTCAGGTTCAGTTTCCAGTACCCGTGTGGTGACTAGAACGTCATAACTTCCATAACTTCAGTTCCAAAGGATCTGATGTTATCTGCTGACCTCCGTGGGCACCAGGCACACACGTAGTGCACATACATACATGTGACTGAAACATATGTCAAATAAATATTTTTTAAAAAATTTAAAGAAGGGGCTGGAGAGGCAGCTTAGCAGTTAAGAGCATACTGCACTTGCAGAGGCTCTGAGTTTGGTTCCAAGCACCCATGCTGGGCAGCTCACAGCTGCCTGTAAGTGCAGCTCTAGAGGAATCAACACCTGTGGCCTCCATATACACATGTATTCACATGCATGAACCCATGCACAAACACACACATATACACACATATTAAAAATAATAATAAATCTGGGCCAGGTATGGTGGTGCATGCTTCTGGACAAGTGGATCCTTGTGAACTCGAGGCCAGCCTGGTCTACATATCAAGTTCCAGGCCATCCAAGGCAAGAGCCTGTCTCAAATAATAATAATGATAATAATAATAATAATTTAAAAATAAGGATTAAAATGTAGCTCAATGCTAAAGTGGCTGTCTATCATACCCAAGGTTCCAGGTTCAGTCACCAGCACCACATAAATAAATAACTTGCTGGACAGTGACAGGAATTACAGTTGTCGTCATACCTGGTGTGTGCCAGGGTCCCTCCTCTCTAGTCACTCATTCATTGCCTTAGCAGACACTGTGAGCTCACAGTGTTCAAGGACCCACAAAACCCCGGGGAAATTAGCAGTGGGCCCAGTAGACAAAATCTACCAACTTTGTTGGGCTTATTTTCCTTGTGCGTATGTAAAGGTGTGAATCAACATGCGCTTATTCAGATTTCTTTGTGCTTGGCCTGTGTCTGTTCGTGGGGAAATACAGGCAGCAGTTAGGCCTGTGCTATTCTGGTGGGGCTGGAACTGGGCCTCACACCATGTGGTGGCTTGGATAGGTATGGCCCTCATGGACTCATGTGTTGAATACTTGGTCCATAGGGAGTGGCACTCTTTGGAGGTGTGGCCTTGTTGGAGGAAGTGTGTCACTGTTGGGGCAGGCCAGTGTGGGGCAGTCTCCTGCTGTCTGCTGATCCAGATGTAGAACTCTCAGCTCCGTCTCCAGCACCATGTCTGCCCGCAGGCTGTCATTTTCCCACCATGATGGTAATGAACTAAACCTCTGAACTGTAAGCCATTCCCAATTACATATTTCCCTTTATAAAATTGCTGGCCAGGTGGTGATGACGCCTTTAATCACAGCACTCGGGAGGCAGAGGCAGGCGAATCTCAGTGAGTTGGAGGCCAGCCTGATCTACAAAGCAAGTTCCAACTTTGGAGGCATCAACCCCTCTGGGACCACAGTCATAGATGGTTGTGAGTGCCACATGGGTACTCGGAACTGAACCTGGGCCCTCGTCAAGAGCAGCAACTGTAGATTCATCTTTGCGGCTCCTAATGAGTAATATTTGTGTGATTGTTTTGCCTGTGTGTGTGTGTGTGTGTGTGTGTGTGTGTGTGTGTAAATGCACCACCTGGGTACAGTGCCTGTGGAGGCCAGAAGAGGGCATCATATCCACTGGAACAGGAGATACAGGCAGACATCAGTGCCACGGGGACGCTGGCAAAGAGAGCTCTGCCGTGTAACACTGAAAACAGTACTGAGTCCTCTGAGGCTCCAGCTTGCCGGCCTGTACACTTGGGAGAGCAGGAGTGACTAGGAGGTTGAGTTGCCATCCAGAGAGTGGGTCGTGATGGATACTCTTAAAAGCAATGCTGTGGGGGCTGGAGAGATGGCTCAGAGGTTAAGAGCACTGCCTGCTCTTCCAAAGGTCCTGAGTTCAATTCCCAGCAACCACATGGTGGCTCACAACCATGTCCTCTTCTGGCCTGTAGGCAGACACACAGACAGAATATTGTATACATAAGAAATAAATGAATATTTTAAAAAATAAGATTAAAAAAAAAGAGCAACGCTGTGGTGGGGAGGGCATCAGGGACAGAGTCTGCCTCCAGCAAGTGGCTGGGTAGATAGCAATGTCGCCTTTGATGGAAAACGGGAAGAAGCAATTCTAGCTGCCAAGGCTGACCCTGTGCTTGGGGTCCCCTCACCACAGTGCTGGCCTCACTCTCCACAGCTGAGGCTGACATCTCTGACTGTATGTTTTGTCTCTATCGTCTTGGCCCTGGGCTCCAGTAGGGCCTTCCTCTGAGAAGGAGCTGGGTCACAGGCACAGGTGGGTACCACAGGACGAAGGTGCAGAAAGGTGCGGTAGAGCACAGTGAGAACCTGGGCTCCATGGATGATGTGTACCTGAGTGCGGATCCCCAGCATCACAGAAAAACTGTGCACGACAGCACACATCTGTAACCCTGTAAGCCCCAGGGGACAGAGACATGAAGGCTCCAGAGGCTCCTGGTCAACAAGAATAGCTGCAGGCCAGTCAAGAGCCTGCCGCAAAAAGGAAAAGTAAGGTGGAGAGAATCAGAAGCCACCCGACAGTGACCTCTGCCCTGCATGTGCGCACATGTGCACGTGAGCGCACCTACACACACACGTCTACATAAAGTCAAAGGATTCCAAAGGAAGGTGAGAGCCTAGCACGGCACCCAGGAGCCTTGACTGAGGGTCATAGTGCAGAAGAGGGTCCTGGCATACGGAGGTTGCAGTGGTGGGACAGGAGGGGGAATTTTTATAAGAAGGCCACAGGGTTTAGGAACTGTTGAAGGTCATGGATGTTAGGCCCTGCCTGGACACAGAGAAACGATGTCTCAGGGTAGTTACCAAGTATTTGGCAAAAACAAGGTTCAAGTCACCCCATTGGGGATCCAACGCCCACAGCAGAGGAAAGGAAGACTGGGTGTGTTTTTAAGTGATGAGCTGGAGAGAGGCAGAGTGGGGGGGGGGGTAAAGGGCTCACTGGACCTTCTGCAGCACTAGATTCAAGATTTCAAGATTCAGCAGAGATCTTCCTTCCCTCTCCCCCCCAACAACCCTGGTGTTGGGGGATGGAACCCAGGGCCTTGCAGGCTTGCTAGGCAAGCATATACCACTGAGATTCTTCATAGGGTATAGTAAATGCCATTTTTAACAGTCCTGTTCTCGTGGGTAGACATGCTGAAACCCACTGGCACCAGGGCACTCCCAGGTAGGGTGACGAAGAATGTACAGAACAAGCCCCATGTTATTTTCAGCAAGCAATAGCCACATACAGGGTCAGGTTTGTTACTTCTAGTCCAAAGAGCCTCCTGCAGAGCCGAAGGGACAGGATAAAAGTGGTCCTGTGTAGGCTCACGGAGACACCCGTGCATACACTCTACCTCTCCTAGGTTATTCCCTCAATTCACTGCCTTAGCCCTTCTTTTTGCTGGTCCACCCCAACCGCCTTTCATCCAGCATCCCTGTCCCTCCCTCTGCATCTCTCCCTGCCTCTTGGGCTCTGCCCCCCCCGACTTTTAGGCCTCCCCTGTGCCCCTCCCGTGGGTGCCCCTCCCTGGACTACAACCCCCAGGCGCCCCCAGCCCGGGGCGCTGCGCATGCCCCCTGCTCCCCGCCCCCTCCTGCTCCCCCTCCCTCCCTTCCTCCTCACCTCCCTCCGCCCCCCTCCCCCGCGCCTCGGCTCCCGCATCCCTCCATCCAACCCTGTGCCGCAGCCGCATCGCCACCGCAGCCCAGGCAGAGCCCAGTCTGCCCAGGCCCCTGTCTCTGCCTGGCCTCAGCTCCCGCCCTCACCCCTCCCGCCGCGCACCTTATCCGCACATCCCTCGCAAGTCTAGTCCGGTGCCCCCAGACCCCAGGCCTCCAGCAAAGAGGCAGGAGGCAGAGAGAAGCAGCGGAGGCGGGAGGACGAAGAAGGGGAGGAGGAGCCCGTCGCAGGATGAAGGATCGGACTCAGGAGCTGCGGAGTGTGAGCTAGGGGATGGGAGAGGTGGGGAGGCGGGACCCTGTATTTGGGGAGCGCGTTGGAATGGAGTGGGGGAGATTCTGTGACATGGGGGGGCAAATGATAAAACTAGAGGTTGGAAGCCAGGAACCCTAGCATCTTGGCACCTGATATCCAGTTACCCTGCAATTGGAGGACAGTGGCTGGAAGGAGTTGAAGGCCATTGAGACACAAGGGGGCAGGAGAGGTCTCAGGGGCTTGGGGAGCCCATATGCCCAGGAGGGCCCTGGGTCTAACCTGGGGATGGGAGAGAGTGGATGTCAAGAGAAGATTGGGGGACACCATCCTCTCTGGAGCAGGTTTGTCAAATTGGACGGATGGAGGTGATTACTGGCCAGGCCGGGTCCAGCAGGACCCAGATTTGGGATGCTATGGAGGACACAGGTTGAGACTAGATGCCAGCACCTAGCAGTGAATGAAGTGTGTCGTGGTGTTGGTGATGTGTGTGTGTGTGTGTGTGTGTGTGTGTGTGTGCACGCAAGTGCACTGGTGTGTTGCTCCGTGGGGAGAGGGCACTGCTTACCGGAGGGAGTGTAGGGGGGAACTAAGTTCCCCTGGGCCAGAGGCTCAGCTGAGGCGACCCTAAAGGTGGGAGAGGAAAGGAAGATCCACCCACCAGGTCACCAAATTGGGTTGTGTGACATAGGCCACATAGTGTTTGGGGGAACTGGGGCATGGGAGCAGCCAGGGGCAGGCTGCTGGCGACCAGGGCCTAGGCTCCAGGAGGCCTGGAGAGCTGGGGGAGGATAGGTCAGGAGCTTGCAGGGGAGGCTGTTCTTTGGAGGGACTGCGATGGCCTGATGAGAATGGTCTCGGGGCAGGGAGGGCACGGAAACATTTGGAGAATGACATGGGCCCAAGGAGATTGAGATGGCAGTCTGCTGTGTGATGGTGGCCACTGGCCCCCGTGTCCTGATGGAGTGGGTTGTGCCGGAATTCCAAGAGACTGTTACTCCATCTGACAGACGAGGAAACTGAGATTCAGGGATGGGAAGGGATTGCCCCAAGGTCATCAAGAAAGTGTTCTGTGCCGTGCAGGTCAAATGGCTCAGGGGCCTCCGGGCCGCCAGACTGACATGACCTCTAGGCGTCTGCAATACAAGTTGGAGAATGGAGGCAAAGCTCTGTTGTTAGGAAGCCTCTAAAGGCTGGACTTGGGGCTGGGGACCCCAGTTCACAAGAGGTACAGGGAAAGAACACAGAGGCAGGGGACTGCTTGTGGAGGCAGGAGGAGCCGACAGTAGAGGGATGAGAGATGAAGGATTATTTACTGTGTGGGGAAGATGGTAGTAGCAATGGCAACTCTAGTCTGCGTGTTTTATAGGAAGTCACCTCTGATTACCAGCAATGCTATGTGAGTCTGGTGTTAGCATGATCTCATCTCACAGAAAAGGGAGCAGAGGCGCAAAGACGTTAAGGAACTTGGCCAAAGTTACATAGCTAGAAAAAGGGCAGGATTCAAACCCAGACCAACAGCCTTAGTAGCCACTAAAGTAGTAGTCCAGGTGCAGTTTGCAAAGCAGGTTGTCATGGCAATCCCATCAAATCCCAACCAACTTCCTGGTAAGGTAGACAGAGAGTCGGCTATGTCTGATATTTGGGAAAACGAAAGCCCAAAGGGTTTAAAGAATTTCCCCAGGCCACACAGTTAAGCAAGGGAGAAAATAGAATTCAAACGCAGATCCCTAGCCACCAAGAACATGCCGTGATTCCTGAACCTAGAGAAATGTAATAAAGTGGGGGTACAACTGTGGTAAAATTGGAGGGAGAGGGAGACAAGAGTGGGGAGCACTCCTCTGAGTCAGGGCTCCCTGCCCAGAGGTGAGGAAACCTGTGGCCAGTGCTGCTGGGAGCAGGGACCAGGTGGCTGGGGCAGGGGGGGCTGGGTGAACACTGATGGTTTTGCTGTTAGTCACACTTAGGGAAAGTGGAGGTTTGGAGGGTGCGGGTGGGGTGGGGTACGTAGGAGCTCCAGATGTCTGGAGTGTAGGAGTCTCTGCCAGAGTGGAAAGCCGAGCTCTTGGGAAGGCAGGCGAGACTCTGCAGGCCTAGGCTGGGAGGATGTGGTGAATGCAGGGCCTGGTTGTCTTGCCAGGGCTCTGTAGTCTTCCGAGGAGTTTTCAAAATCTGTTTATCCTACACAGGGTAAGGACCCAGACTTGGAAGTGAGATTGCCTGGGCTTATGTCCTGGCTTAGTTCCTTCATGTGTGACCTTGGGCAAGTTATTGACCTGTCTAGTACTCAGAGTGGTTTGCTGGTGGTGGGTGGGTTTTTGTTTGTCTCCTGGACTGTGTGTGTGTGTGTGTGTGTGTGTGTGTGTGTGTGTGTGTGTGCATCTGTGTGTGTGTGTATATCTGTGTATATGTCTCTGTGTGTGCATCTGTGTCTGTGTGTGTATCTGTGTATCTGTGTGTGTGTGTGTGTGTGTGTGTGCATGCATGTGTGCACATGCATGGTGCTGGGATTGGACTGAGGGTATTGAATATACCAGGCAGGTACTCTGTCATTGAGCTCTATCCCAGCCTCAGTCTCTTCCTGTGTAATTTGAGTGTAACGGTACTACCTGGTTTCACAGGATTATTTGGAGAATTGAAAGTTAATTAATACAGGGTGCCTAAGACAGCCTGCTTTGCTGCACAGCAGCGCTGTGTGGTTGCTATTCCCAGGTGACTTTTCAGTTTCTCTGGAGCATCACATAAACCCACGTGGATGACACCTCAGTGATTCTGGAATTGCCCGAGGGCTACAGGAAAAAAAGACAGACTTGCCAGAGGTGCCACAGCTGGTGGAGCTGGTGTTGAACCAGGGCTTTCCAACTCGGGTTGCTCAGCACTTTGGGTTGGGCACCGGGAGGTACTAGGCTGGACATAGCTCCTCGCAGTGGGGAGGCCTCAGTTGAGTAGGTGTCCCGGGTCCAAGGAGGAAGCCAGCCAAGACAGAGTGAGAGAAAAGAGGAGGACATGTGCCAGCTTGGGGTGGGAGGGCAGGGGGAGGAAAGAGGGAGGGGAAGCTTGTAAGAGTAGGCGGAGACTAACAGATTCATTCCCTCCCCATGCTGGGACTTTTCTCTGCCTTGCGCTCTTTGCGCTTGTTTCTTTTGCCTGTGAATACTGTTCATGATGCCTTAAGTCCAATTTCTCCCACATGGCGGCACGATTGAACTCAATTCAAATGTCACCTCTCCGGAAAGACCCTCCCTGGCCACCTGAATAAAGTGCCGCATGCGTGTTTCCATCACACACACATGCACACACACATATGCACACATGTGCACACACATACACACACACATGCACACACAGGCACATGCAGACACGCGCGCGCACGCACACACACAATGTACATCTTCCTCTGCTGTTTTTCACACTTAGGCACTATCTTACTCATTTGTCACTGTTTGTCGGTCCCCCCCCACCAACACACACCTTCAGCTGCTTGGAGACAAGCCCTTCCTTCCCAGTCCCGGGCTTCTTTACCCCTAATGCCAATCATATATATATTTGTTAGTTGAATGAGTGACTTGGAGATGCAAGAGGATCAGGAAGGAAGCAGGTGGGCTCGGTAGACTAATAAGAGGAAAAGAAGGAGCCAAGAGTTGGGCTGGACCGTGGAAGGTGGGGGAGGAGAGGCCCAAGGCAAGGAAGCAGATGGGCAGAATCGTGAGGGTGCAGGAGGGGTCTGATGACATAGGGCTTGCACCTTGAAGAGCCTGGGTAGGGAGTGTATGGTGATGTGTGTGAGCATGAGTGTACCTGATACCCTGAGCTCAGTCTCCAACACCATACACATGTGCGCAGTGTGAACACACACATAAACACACCAGAACACTCTTATTGCTGATGCGAACAACTTTGACTTTAAGGATCCCGATGGAAGCTAGGGGATTGAATCAAATGCCCCACACAGCCAAGGAGGCTTTGGAAGGTGACTGGAGCTCTTCCTAATCTCCTGAATCCTCCCAGGTGCTTAGCAGTTGTGGACAGTGACAAGCAATGCCTTGCCACCCACCAACACCTGATTGACTGACCACCCTCGGGCTAGTTATGTAGTCTTCCTGTGCCTCAGTTTCTTTATCTGTAAAATGGGAATAAGAACATCTACTTTGTGGAGTGATCGTGAGATTGAATGTGAGGAACTGCTGGACACGGGCTCGCTCCTGTAATCCCAACACTTTGAGAGGCTGAGGCAGGAGGATTGCTACAAGTTTGAGGCTACTCTGGGTCACACAGTGAGACCCTGGAAAGAAGTGGGTGGAGGGACAGAGAAATAGAGGGAAAGAGGGCGAGTCCAACAGCTCTCTTTGTGGTCAGGTAGAAATAGAGGGACTGCCACCTGTCGGTGGGATGGATGGAAAAAGCCTTGAGATCCAGTGGGTCCCCGTTTCAAGCTCCACCTCCAGTCTTGTTTACTATGAAGCCTCAGGCAATAGAGCCACCTGTCTGAATTGTCTCCTTATCTGCCACACAGAAGACCCAGGGGCTCAGTCCACCCTCATCAAACCCTCCCCCTTGCAGCATCAGGCATCTCCCTGCATGAGATGCTCCCCCTGCCCTCTGTGGGAGGAGACTGCCATCTGACAAAGGAAGGTACCAGGCCTGGAAGGCAGAAGCATGCATGCCAGTGTAGCTGCAGAACCGGTGCCGTTCATCAGCCTAAAGTTTCCCACTTATAAAAGAGGGCTGTGATAATATCTGTCTCAGGAGATTGTTGTAAGAATTAAATGAGCCAGGCGGTGGTGGCATATGCCTTTATTCCCAGCATTCGGGAGGTAGAGGCAGACAAATCTCTGTGAGTTCGAGACCAGCCTGGTCTACAGAGTGAGTTCCAGGACAGACTCCAAAGCTACAGAGAAACCTTGTCTCAAAAAACCAAAAAAGAAAAAAGGAAAAAGAATTAAATGAGTAAGGACGGTGGTGATGCAGTTTGTAACCCAGCACTCGGGGAGCAGAGGCAGGAGGATTCCAGGTTAGAGGCTACTCTGAGCTACAGTAAGACTGTCTCAGAAAATACCAGGTGGTGGTGGTGGTGGTGCATGCCTTTATTTAATCCCAGCACTCAGGGGACAGAGACAGGCAGATCTCTGTGAGTTCGAGGCCAGCCTGGTCTACAAGAGCTAATTCCAGGACAGGGACCAAAGCTACAGAGAAACCCTGTCTCGAAAAACAAAACAAAACAACAAAAGACTGTCTCAGAAAACCAAGGGCTGGAATGGTCACTCAGTGACAGAGTGTTGCCCAGCATGCATGAGGCCTTGGGGTCCACACACCTCCCCCAGATCCATACTGAATTAAATGGATGAGCATGTGCAGGATATGCAGACAAGCACTGGAACTCTGTAAAGCTCTGCTTGAATATGTGTCAGAGCTGTGGTTATTTCACTGAGTGTCATTACAGAGTGTGTTATATGTTTGTTTGTTTTAGATAGGGTCTTTCTATGTAGTTCTGTCTGGCTTGGGGCTAGCTGTGCAGACCAGCCTGGCCTTGAACTCACAGAGATTCACCTCCCTCTCCCTCTACTGTAATTAAAAGTGTGACCATGCCAGGTAAATGGTTATTCTTGAGACAGGATCTTATTCTGTAGCCAGGCTGAGCTGGAACTTACTTGCTTCAAATTCATGGCAATCCTCCCTCCTGCCTCGGCTTTCCATGCTGGGTTGTAGGTGTTTGCCGCCATATCGGTCTCCTCACAGAGTTTTATTTATCTACTATGTGTGAGTGCTTTGTCTGCACCTTCACCACAGGCGTGCCTGGTGCCCCTAGAGGCCAGAAGAGGATATCTGTACTCCCGGGGTTGGTGTTCCTGAGGGTTCTGAGCTGCCTCGTGGGTGCTGGCATGGAGCCTGTTGAAGGGCAGCCAGCTCTTCACCACTGAGCCATCTCCCCAGACCCTGGTCTTGTTTTGTTTTCAAGATTTTAAAATAGATTTTATTTATTTCTGTTGTTGTTTTCGAGACAAGGTTTCTCTACTAGCCTTGTCTGTCCTGGAACTCACGGGCTGTAGACCAGACCGGCCTTGAACTGCTGGCACTAAAAGCATGCATCAGCACACCAGACTCTAAAAATATTTTATTTGTGTGTGTGTGTGTTTGCACATGTGAGTGCTAAGTGAAAGAGCCTGCAGAGACCAGAAGAGGGCATCAGATCCCTGTAGTGGAGTTACATACAGGTGGTTTTGCTAACTACCCAACATGGATGCTGAGATCCAAACTTGGGTCCTCTGCATGATCAACACACACTTTCAACAGTTGAGCCGTGGCTCCAGCCCCTTCTTACAGAGTTTTGAAGAAGGCCAGACGAGATGAAGAGAAGGTGAGAGGCCTGTGAGAGGCAGTGGCAGATGACCCTGTGGCGGGGTTGCCAGGGTGCAGCACTTTTCTCGAGAGGCCCAAGCAGGAGCCAGCCTGGGAGGGGAAGGAACCAATGGCAAATAGTGGCTCAGGCAGCAATTCACTAGAGCCTGGGGGAGGCAGGGCCATGTTCCTGGATGATGGTGTCCTGGTCGTACTCTGCCTTGGGCAAATCACTGTCCTTTGCCCACCCTGGATCGGTGCTCCTTCACCGATGAACTGGGAACAGTATTTATTTGTTTAGCTGTTCTCACTGGGCTGTGGTGTGAGGATCAAAGGGGATTATGACTGTGAACATGTCTGACACCCAGAGGGATTTTAGCTCTCTTTGTAATTGTTAGCCCAACCAAGGCCTGCTCAGGACCTTCTACCATTTTCCTTCCTCAAGGACAAGTAGAGAGGTAACTTAGATGCTCTAGAAAGAATCTAAGGAAAGAGGCGCTGAGAACAGCAGGAGAAATTGAAATCAGACTCTAGGAAGGACTTCAGTTGGCATGGGAAGGGAAAGAGTCAGAGAAGAGGAAGGTTCCGGGGTACCTAGACCAGCCAGGGTTCTCCTGACCTGCATGAAGCTGGTTGAGGGTGGGCGGGTGGAGGACAGGAAGGTCAACAGGAGGCTGTGGCCCTGGAGGCTGGGAAGCTGAGAAGCTCCGTAAGAAACTAGTGCATCCCAAAGATGAGTCCTTCTCTCAGAGGCCTGCAGGGCCTGCATCTGCCAGGGGCAGTCCTGGGGCAGATGGAGACTAGAGAAGCCAGAGTCTCAGAAGGGTCTTTGAGACCCTCAAGTTTGAATAGAGCAAGACCTGGGCAGAATCATGTGACTTTCTGGCGTACCACAGGAGATATCTTCTGGGTTGTGCTGGTCCCAGAGTTGCCCAGGATCTGTGGATCCCGAGTGATCTTGGTGTCTTGGTTGCATCTTGGTCCCATCTGGCTCTGTGTAGGTTCAGTCTGAACAGATGCATCTGAGCCAAGTGCTGTTCCTTCTCCTGTCGTCTGTGATCTACTCCAGGTGGGGTCAGCTCGCTGCTTCAGGTCCCAGTGGCTCCACTTCCAAGCAGCTGCTGCCTGGCTCCTGTCTTGATTTCATGCAGGCTCTCTTGGCTACATTCTGTCTGAACGCTGGCTCAACCTGTCTGGGTGTCAGGCTGACCCCTTTAACTTTCCACTGGGGCTGATTAGGGCTCCATACTTAATGCCTGTCCATGGCTAAGTTCAACTTTGCCTTTGGGAATTCTGTCCCAAGCAAAGAAGAGTGGGGATTCTAGGGGAGCCCTTTTGTGCCTTCTGCCTAACTGGGTGAGAATGCCGTCCTGGGGCTCAAAGAGGTTGGCTGAATAGGCAGTACCGTCCTTCATGCCCCGGGGACGTGGTGGCTGCAGGTCTGTGCGTCCACACGGCAGTAATGCAGCTCTGCCTGGGTCTGTATGCTGTGGATGTCAGTGTGGCAGTGTGGCTCCATGTGGGTGTTGGGAGCCTATTTCTGTGTGCCTGTGTGTCAGCTCTTCGGTCTGTGTCACTGGTCTGCCTGGAGATGGCAGTGTGGGTGGGTAAATCTCTTTGTGTCTCTGAGCCCTGAGGGTGGAGGGTTGAGCAGCTGCAGGTTGCAACTGGGAAATCCAAGTCAGAGAGAGTTGGTGGGTGTGCAGTTGGAAGGGACTGGAAGAGAGTGAGCTACTGGTGTGGGGGAAGACGGGTCTCCAGCAGCAGAGTGCAGCGGGAGGGAAGGTGTGGGAGGAAGCAGGTCAGAGTGCTGCCGACCCGGCTCAGCCAGCCCTTGCTGGGCCTGGCTGTGCTTGCTCAACTTGGCACCAGCTACTGGCAGCTTGGCAGCCATGCGACCTTCCATAAGGGAATGAATGGTCAGGTCGGGGCAGGGAAAAGGGAGACCCAAGCTGGCGCGGCTAAGGGATGGCGGGAAGGTTCAGAGCCCGGGAAAGCATTCTAGAATCCTCATCAGAGACCAGAGACGACCATCCCAAATGTGACAGCTAGCTGGTTGTTGAAATATTGCCATTTGTATCAAGCACTCAATAGCGACAGCCTCGACTGATGTCTCTTTCAGGAAGACTGAACACACGAGGCTGTTCCTACCTCAGAGAATGCCTTTAGCTGACTCCCTTTAAGGTACCCTGGCATCTGAGACATTGTTCTACAAGTTATCCAGTGCTGGCTCTGTTGTTGTCCTTGCCATCCCTCCTGACCAGGACCCTTCATAGGCTCTGAGCCTAGAACTGGTGCCATCTGTGTGTGTGGCAGATAGAGGACCAGAGAGCAAGCACATCAACCTTGGGGAACGGGGTAGGACTGCTCATGGGTCTGGCCTTGCTTTGCTCCCCAGGCGAAAGACAGCGATGATGAAGAGGAGGTGGTCCACGTGGATCGAGACCACTTTATGGATGAGTTCTTTGAACAGGTAGAGCCCCCAGTATCCCTGGTCCGGAACAGTGCCCCTCCCCAGCAACATCTTTTGCCCTGTGCACCCCTCTTTCCTGCACACTCCTTGGCCTTCTGGGTTTGACCCATTTCACTGAGCACTGGCTAGTTGTCCTGATTCCCTCATCTGGCCCACCAACTTGGGTGAGGTGTCACTGAGCTCCTGCCCAGGTGGAAGAGATCCGAGGGTGCATCGAGAAACTCTCTGAGGACGTGGAGCAGGTGAAGAAACAGCACAGCGCCATCCTTGCTGCCCCCAACCCAGATGAGAGTGAGTGCCACTTCAGGGGGACTCGGGGGCGGGAGCCCCATCCAGGCACTCACTTCCCTGTTTGCCCTCCCTCCCACCCCAGAGACCAAACAGGAGCTGGAGGACCTCACGGCAGACATCAAAAAGACTGCAAACAAGGTCCGGTCCAAGTTGAAAGGTGAGTGATACAATTTTGAATCTGCAGAGAAAGATCTCCGCTGTGCACTGGACAAAACAGGTCCCTGTAAGCAGTGCTCACAGGCTTCTGGGGACCAGATTCCTATTCAGGGAGCTATACACAAGCCCACTATGGCCCACATTCTTTGGAGACACACAACGGGGAAGTGAGCTGGGTGGGGTTTTCACCTAACTGCACCTGAGAGCCATCAATCAGAGGAATACAGATTTCCAGTCAGTCACGGTGGTGATAACCTATAATCCTGGCACTCAGGAGGCTGCCACAGGAAAAGTCAGAGTTTCCAGTGAATGTGGGCTACATAGTGAGACCCTATTTCAAAAAATCCAGGGAGAAAGGGAAGGGGGGAATGAAAGAAACATCCTCCTCCAAGGTTTTAATTTTGTTCAGTCCTCATTTGTCCTGAACAGGCTCTGAGCACGACACTGAGCACCCAGTAGGTGGCTCAGCAAATGCTTCTGAATTAGTATCCTCAGCTCAGGACAGATTGGACTGTGTCGCTGACATCAGGGGCTGGCACGCTTTCAGGAGGGCCTTGCCAAAGACTCATGCATTCACTCTAATTTAAGGACTTGGGTGCTGGTAATAATCACCTTCCCCCAAAGCACTGTGGGTTGGGTACCTCCTTGTCTGCTGGTGCCAGGGGAATAGCAACGTTAAGGAGCTGCCACTGGCATGCCATGGTAATTCAGCAGCAGAAGACAGTTACCAAGGCCTGCAGCCCTGAGGTCCGTTGCTGAACTTTAGACGGGCTTTATCAAGGGCCTGTCCCCCCCCCCCCCAAATCATTAGCCTTCCCTGGAGAGATGAGGAAACAAGCTTCATGTCCTTTTGAACTGAGGGGGAGGCCTTCTGGGAGCCTTTGATGCTGATCTGTAAAGATAAGCCCTTTGCACTTAGCAGGTATGCTCTGGGGTCATGGTCATGCAATCTGCATGGGAGGAGTTCAACCTCTGAAGTCCACTCACTGTGGACAGTTCCTGTCCTCGGTTTGCTCGTAGTATAGTAGGAGAAACTGAAGCAATTATAAAATGTTTTTTCTTTTGTTTTTTTTTTGTTTGTTTGTTTTTGTTTTTGTTTTTTGTTTTTTGAGACAGGGTTTCTCTGTAGCTTTGGAGCCTGTCCTGGAACTAGCTCTTGTAGACCTGGCTGGTCTCAAATTCACAGAAATCCGCCTGCCTCTGCCTCCCGAGTGCTGGGATTAAAGGCATACGCCACCACTGCCCAGTATTTTTTCTTATATTTTTGACAGTGAAATATTTTTCTCCAGATGAAATCATACCAAGAATCTCAAATATAAAACATAAAAGTTGCCAGATGTGGTGGTGCACACCATTAGGCTCAGCGCTAGGGAGGCTGAGGCAGGTAGATTCTATGAGTTCGAGGCCAGCCTGGTCTACATAGTGAGTTCCAGGAGAGCCAGAGTTGTAAGGTGACATTTTCAAAACAAACTCCATAAAACTCAGGTTGCAGAGAGGCATAAGAGTATGCCCCTATAATTTTAGCACTCGGTAGGCTGAGGTGGGTGGGAGGGTCACAGCTCCAGGACTCCGTGGTTTCTTCAGACCCATTGTGTCCTGATCTAGAACACTTTCTAGAAGGCTATGAGGAAAGCATTGTGGTCAGAGGTTCGGGAATAGTTCCAGACAGGAGACAGGAAAAGTGAAGATGGTTTAAGAAATTGACCAGACACAGGGAGGTGGTGGTACACGCCTTTAATCCCAGCACTCAAGAAGGTAGAGGCAGGTGGATCTCTGTGAGTTTGAGGCCAGTGTGGTCTACAAGAGCTGGTTCCAGGATAGGCTCCAAAGCTACAGAGAAACCCTGTCATGAAAAAAAAATTTGACCAGGAAAAAAAAATTCCCATCTTTTCCATTTTTTTTCCAGTTGGTGGCATCAGGGTGACCTTGAAAAGTTGTTTCAGGAATTCGAACCCCAGTTTCTAGTGTGAAATATCAACCAATATCACTGAGTTCCCAGAAATGTTGTAAAAGACCCATCTACAAAGAGTTGGCCCTAGCCCCAGGTCTCATAACATGGCCCAGCAGGACCTGTAGGTCCCTGGATCCCTGGTCGTGTACACCTGGTGCTTTCTCTGAACTGCCCAGCCAGCAAGAGCACTCAGTCACCGCTCCTGCTTCTGCTTGCAGGAGAGCCTTGAGGTGCCATCTAGCTCCATTCCTCCCCGACTGCCAGGAGGACAGAGAGATGGCATTCTCATGACTGGCCCACAGGTCCCAAGTCTCAGCAGCCTGGGTGATTCATCCCTCCTGCACTTTCTGATCTTAACATGAGGAAGCTGTTACTGCAAGCTCTGCTCAGAAAATCTGAGAGATGGAGTCTGGAATTCATGTTCCAGAAGCAGTACAAAACATCCTTTAGAAGTGGAAACTCAGCCGGGCAATGGTGGTGCACACCTTTAATCCCAGCTCTCGGGAGACAGAGGCAGATCTCTGTGAGTTCGAGGCCAGCCTGGTCTACAGAGCATGTTCCAGGACAGGCTCCAAAGCTACAGAGAGAAACCCTGTCTCAAAAAATCATAAATATCTAGGTGGGTAGGTAGGTAGGTAGGTAGGAAGATAGATAGATAGATAGATAGATAGATAGATAGATAGATAGATAGATAGAAAGATAGATAGAAGTAGGAACTCCGCTAGGCAGTGGTGGTACATGCCTTTAATCCCAGCACTTAGAAGGCAGAGTTCGAGGCCAGCCTGGTCTACAGAGCAAGTTCCAGACAGCCAGGGCTACCTAGAGAACCCTTGTCTCAAAAAACCAAAAGATAAAACAAAAAAGAAGCAGGAACTTACAGGGCAGGCAGGGCAGTAGAGCTATGTTTTCTCTGTTAGAATATCTACCTGTAAGCTATAGGATTCTCATGAAAGAATGGCCACCAAAAAGTCAGAAGGTAGTGAGAGCCTTGCCTGTAGGAACAGCTACTCAGAAAGTTGGGGCAGAAGTGTCTTTGAGTCCCCAAGTTTCAGGCAATGTAACCACACCCTTTAAAAGCACACATGCACACAAAATGCTGGTGGGTTTTGCTTTTTGTTTAGAGGTAAAAGGAACTGGAGACTACTTTGGGGGGGGGTGTCCCCTCTAGTGAACTGACTATATTCCCTGCTGGGCTTGGATTCATTCCAAGGCAAAATTCTTCCATCAAAACAAAGCTTCTGTCTGGTGACCTTTTGACTCTGTCTCTTTCCCTACCTGCCTTAGGAAACCCCCTCAGATTCCTGCCTGTCTATTTGGCAGCCTGTAAAACTAGACCTCACCATAATTTCTTTCTTTCTTCCTTTTCATGATCTTTTGGTTTTTGCTTTGTTTTGTTTTTGGTTTTCGATACAGGGTTTCTCTGCAGCTTTGGAGCCTGTCCAGGAACTAGCTCTTGTAGACCAGGTTGGCCTCGAACTCACAGAGATCGGTCTGCCTCTGCCTCCCAAGTCCTGGGGATTAAAGGCCTGCGCCACCACCGCCCAGCAACCATAATTCCTTTCATGGAGCACGGTGTCTTTTCCCTTAACCTGGAACCTACCTATTCCTACACCCCAGATCCCGGTCCCCATCTCCGTCTCCAGCCTGTGACTGTGCCTTTTCTCCTGTAGCGATCGAGCAAAGCATTGAGCAGGAAGAGGGGCTGAATCGTTCCTCCGCCGACCTGCGCATCCGCAAGACTCAGGTAAGCTCAGCATGCAGGGGACCAGCCCTTGCAGGAGTGGTCTCTGTTGGGGGCTCTGGGCCAGGTTGTGCCAGAGAGCAGAGCGAAGGGTGGGGATACGGTTTTGAATTCGTGGGAAGCTGCTGCTGCATCCTTCTCAGCCTTGTTCATGACACCCTGATGTGTCTTTCCCGGTTCTCCAGCACTCCACCCTCTCGCGGAAGTTCGTGGAGGTAATGACCGAGTATAACGCAACCCAGTCCAAGTATCGGGACCGCTGCAAGGACCGCATCCAGCGGCAGCTGGAGATCAGTGCGTGTGCCCCTCCCCATCCCCAAACTCCCAGGACTTGACAGGCCCGCTCCAGGGGGTTCCTCCCTGGAGCCAGCACCTGGCCTGAGCCTGAAAGGGTGGGTCCTGGGTTCCTGTTCCCTTCACCCCACCACCTCAGACCCAGTTCCTGAGCTGGAAGTTCTTTCTCTCCACAGCTGGCAGGACCACTACCAATGAAGAACTGGAAGACATGTTGGAAAGCGGGAAGCTGGCCATCTTTACGGACGATGTGAGCCCCTGGGTCGGGTCAGGGTCTGTCGGGAAAACATTGGCCTCTCCTCCATGCCCACCCTGGAATCTCAGACAATGGACAACTTGGACCAAGAACTGGGAGATTCCATGGGGGTGGGGCAGGGAGGCACCTCTGTAAAAAGGGGGTCAATAGCGTTGCACAAGGCATTTTCCCACACTTGCAGGGTTTTTTGTTTGTTTGTTTTTTGAGACAGGATCATGCCATGTGGCCCAGGCTTGTTTCAAAACTCACAATCCTCTTGGCCTCAGCTGGAATTACAGGGGTGCACCACTGTGTCTAGCTTCATTAAATCGTCCCCATAATCTTTTTTTTTTTAAGTTATAAACTGATTGGCCCATTAGCTCAGGCTTCTTGTTAACTCTTATAACTTATATTAATCCATTATTATTATCTATGTTAGCCACACGGCTCGGTACCTTTTTCAGCAGGGCAGGTCACATCCTGCTTCTTTGGTGTCTAGTCCATTCCCATAATCTTAAAGGTAGCTCATTCCTCAGATGAGGAAAATTGAGCCAGAAGGTGAAATAATTTGCGAAGAACTTGACTTCACAGTCTTAATTTCTTCGTTTTTTGCGTTTCTTTTTTTTAATTTATATTTATTGAGCTCTACATTTTTCTCTGCTCCCCTCCCTGCCTCTCCCCTCCTCCCTGCAACCCTCTCCCAAGGTCCCCAATTTACTCAGGAGAGTTTGTCTTTTTCTACTTTCTACTTCCCATGTAGATTAGATCTATGTAAGTGTCTCTTAGTGTCTGCATTGTTGTCTAAGTTCTCTGGGATTGTGGTTTGTAGGCTGGTTTTCTTTGCTTTATGTTTAAAAACCATCTATGAGTGAGTACATGTGATAATTGTCTTTCTGTGTCTGGGTTACCTCACTCAAAATAATGTTTTCTAGTTCCATCCATTTTCCTGCAAAATTCAAGCTGTCATTTTTTTTCTGCTGTGTAGTACTCCATTGTGTAAATGTACCACATTTTCCTTATCCATTCTTCGGTCAAGGGGCATTTAGGTTGTTTCCAGGTTCTGGCTATGACAAACAAAGCTGCTATAAACATAGTTGAGCACATGTCCTTGGGGCACGATTGAGCATCCTTTGGATATATATCCAAAAGTGGTATTACTGGGTCTTGAGGAAGGTTGTTTCCTAATTTTCTGAAATCACCACACTGACATCCAAAGGGGCTGTACCAGCTTGCATTCCCACCAGCAATGCAGAAGTGTTCCCTTTTCCCTACAACCTCTCTAGCATAAGTTGTCATCAGTGTTTTTGATTTTGGCCATTCTTACAGGTGTAAGATGGAATCTCAGAGTTGTTTTGATTTGCATTTCTCTGATGACTAAGGATGTTGAACATTTCCTTAAGTGTCTTTCAGCCATTTTAGATTCCTCTGTTGAGAGTTCTCTGTTTAGGTCTGTGCTCCATTTTTTTTTAATTGGGTTATGTGATCTTTTGGTGTCCAGTTTCTTGAGTTCTTTGTATATTTTGGAGATCAGACCTCTGTCTGATGTGGGGTTAGTGAAGATCTTTTCCCATTTTGTAGGCTGTCGTTTTGTCTTGTTGACCGTGCTTTACAGAAGCTTTTCAGTTTCAGGAGGTCCCACTTATTAATTGATTCTCTCAGTGTCTGTGCTGCTGGGGTTCTATTTAGGAAGTGGTTCCCTGTGCCAATGAGTTCAAGTGTACTTCCCACTTTCTCTTCTATAAGGTTTAATGTGGCTGGCTTTATGTTGAGGTCTTTGATCCATTTGGACTTGAGTTTTGTGCATGGTGATAGATATGGGTCTATTTTCATTCTTCTATGTTGATATCCACTTATGCCAGCACCACTTGTTAAATATGCTTTCTTTTTTCCATTTGATATTTTTTGCTTCTTTATTAAAGATCAGGTGTTCGAATATGTGTGGATTGATATCTGGGTCTTCTATTCAGTTCCATTGGTCCTCCTGTCTGTTCTTATGCCAGTACCAGGCTGTTTTCAGTACTGTAGCTCTGCAGTAGAGTTTGAAGTCAGGGATTGTGATGCCTCCAGAAATTCTTTTATTGCCCAGGATTGTTTTGGCTATCCTGGGTTTTTTGCTTTTCCATATGAAGTTGAGTACCATTCTTTAGAGGTCTTTGAAGAATTTTGCTGGGATTTTGATGGGCATTGCGTTGAATCTGTAGATTGCTTTTGGTAAGAACACAGTCTTAATTTCTGAGTCAGAGTTCTTCAGTGTGGTGACTGAAGTCACAGAATACTTCCCTCCCTGAACCCACAGGGACCCACAGCCCATTCCCCCTCCTGAAGCATGCCATTCTCTGTGGCTTTTCTTTTGGTTTGGCTTAAATGTTCCACATGGCCCTGTTCTGTTATATGTGAGCACAGGGGCTTCCCCCAAAGCCAGATTCTCTTTCTCTTTGTGGATGTGCGCTCTGGCCTGCCCAGTCCTGTCTCCATCTCTGCCTCTGTGGCCAGATGGCTGTGGGAAATGTGTGTAACCAGGTATAAAGTGTGGTTGTCTAAGAGTTTGCAGTGAAATGCAGTATTTGTTGAATTAACCCTGGTGAGCCAGTGAGACACCCCTCCTCCTTCCAATACAGCTCTCCTCAAGCTGTCTTGTCTCTGTGTGAGACTGGAGAGGAGCCTGGTGGGAAACTCCAAGAGGTCTTACTTTAGTGGGCAAGGGCTGGCCTCTGGCCAGGCATGGTGGTACATACTTTTAATCCCAGCTTGGGAGGATCTCTGGGAGTTCGAGACCAGCCTGGTCTACATAGCTTCCAGGACAGCCAGGACTACATAGGGAGACCTGCCTCAAATAAATAAATAAATAAAATAAAAAATAGGGCTGGAGAGATGGCTCAGAGGTTAAGAGCCCTGATTGCTCTTCCAGAGGTCCTGAGTTCAATTCCCAGCAACCACATGGTGGTTCACAACCACCTATAACAAGGTTTGGTGCCCTCTTTTGATGTGTGGGCATATACGCCAGAACACTGCCTACATAATAAATAAATAAATCTTAAAAAAAATAAAAAATAAAGGGTTGACCTCTGCCCCCTGGCATTCCATTGTGGCCGTGGAAACCACCCTTATGGAACTCACTCAGTTTCACAACGATGTCAGTGGGGTTGGGAGCCTGGATGGGCTGAGGAAATGGCAGATGAGCCCTGGATGGGCTGAGGAAACAGCAGATGAGCCCTAAGTGTTGGCTAGGATCATTAATACTGGAGTCAAGGACGATGTCAAGAGTTGTCATTGAGATGGATCTTAAGAGACCCCAGGATGGGGCTGGAGAAGTGGCTCAGTGGTTAAGAGCACTGGCTGTTCTACCAGAGGTCCTGAGTTCAATTCCCAGCACCCACATGGTGGCTCTCAGCCATCTGTAACTGTAGTCCCATGGGATCCAATGCCCTCTTCTGGTGCGCAGATGATGTACATGCAGACAAAACACCCATATATGGAAATAAATAAGTCTTTAAAAGAGAAAAAAGAGACACCAGGATCTGGGGAAAGATGGTTTAGTGGTTATAGCACCAGAGTTCAACTGTGTCAGGGGCTCACAACGTCCTATAACTCCAGCTCCAGGGGATTCCAGTCCTTTGATCCATGTGGGCAACTGGATTACACTCTAGTGCAAACACGCACACATCTAAAACATCTAAGCTAAAAAGGAGAAGCAAAGCCGGGCGGTGGTGGCTCACGCCTTTAGTCCCAGCACTTGGGAGGCAGAGGCAGGCGGATCTCTGTGAGTTTGAGACCAGCCTGGTCTACAAGAGCTAGTTCCAGGACAGGCTCCAAAGCCACAGAAAAACCCTGTCTCGAAAAACCAAAAAATAAAAATAAAAAAAAGAGAAGCAAATAAGTGTTTAGATAATGAGAATATTGGCAAAGAGCAGTCAAAATATAGACAGGGAGACACGGACACTTGCAGGACAGCTGCTGGATGACCTTGGCGCTTACAATAGGGACAGGAAATATGGGTAGAAAGGGTCTATTTTGGGAATGAGCTTGGAGTGAGGGAGTGCGAGGGTCTGGGGAGGGCAGAGTGGTGGTGGTGGCCATGGTAATGGGGAGTTCTGTAGGCACCAGAGGGAAAGCCATTGCCCATAGTGTTTTAAACTCAGCAGGAGCCAATGGCCCGGGTCAGGAGCTGAGGGGACACTGTAGCTGTGAGCTGGAATTCCTCCTCCTGATCTCAAGACCGATGTGCATTTTGTTCGTATTTATCCCCTGCTTCATCTCTGGAGGCTCCTGTTGACTTGCCGGCACACTGCCCTCACATCTGAGCCTCTGCCTGTTGCTACTTTCCCACATGCTGTATCTCGCCGTTGCACATCAGCTTTGACCATTTCTCTTCCCTGGGCTTCCCTGGTGTGTGTTCCACTACAGGAAGCCCTGGGGCGAGATTGTGGGCCTTCTACAAGCTTTATTTCTTGTAATTCAACAAACTTCTTTTGATGCTTACGGTGTTCCAGGGATTGTTCAAAGTTACATGCACAAATGCATTCAGTTTCACAACAATCTTTTGAGATAGGTGCTATTATGATCCTTCCTCCCTTCCTTTTTTTTCTTTCCCTTCCTTCCTTCTTTTCTTTCCCTCCCTTCCTCCCTTCCTTTTCTTTCTTTCTCTCCCTCTCCCCCCACCTCTTTTTCTCCAGACAGGGTTTCACTGTGTAGCCCTGGCTGTCCTGGAACTCACTCTGTGGACCAGGCTGACCTCAAACTAACAGAGATTGCCTGCCTCTGTCTCCCGAGTGCTGGGATCAAAAGCATGCGCCACCACCACCCAGTTTATGATCTATATTTTCTAGGTGGTGGCTAACAAGGTCCAGAAGAGGGTAAATAATTTGCCCAAGGATTCGTACCCAGCCCCTCTAACTGTTAAGTTGAAACCATTACATGGACAAAGGGTGGTCAGAGCCCATTCTTCCCCCCACCACCCTAGATCAAAATGGACTCGCAGATGACAAAGCAGGCACTAAATGAGATTGAGACGAGGCACAATGAGATCATCAAACTGGAGACCAGCATCCGAGAGCTGCACGACATGTTTGTGGACATGGCCATGCTCGTGGAGAGCCAGGTACAGGCTGCACCAATCTGGGGGTCCCCATGAGCCCCAAGGTTGCCTTTTCCAGCTGACCCTCATTTTCCCCTCTTCTCTGTCTGCAGGGAGAGATGATTGACCGCATCGAATACAATGTGGAACATTCTGTGGACTATGTGGAACGAGCTGTGTCCGACACCAAGAAAGCTGTGAAATATCAGAGCAAGGCGAGGAGGGTAAGCCAGTGGAGTGGCCTGACGGGGTAGAAGATCAGTGGGTGGGGTGTGGCAGTTACGAAATGGGTGAGCGGCCTTATCTCTGGCTCTGACCTCTTCCTGTTTCTGTTTTCTCTCCCCTCTTTCCTCATGTCCTATATCCCAACTCTCCCTTCATTTGTCTGTCTGTCTATCTGTCTCTCTCTCTCTCTTTCCCTCTTCCCCTCTCATCTTTCCACCTGCAGAAGAAAATCATGATCATCATTTGCTGTGTGGTGCTGGGGGTGGTCTTGGCGTCATCTATTGGGGGGACACTGGGCTTGTAGGCCCCTACCCTTCTCTTCCCTCAGTTCCTCCCTACTCATCGGGAGCAATCCCCCCACCACCCTTTCACTCTCCCCTGCTCCGAGCTCACTCCCAAAACAGACCCAGGCAGTTTCAGCTCCTACCACCCTCACGCATACCCTGGAGTCCCTGGCTCTCACTTTGCCATGGGTCCCCCCCCCACCTTGCCGCACATAGATAACAGCAGGCGTGATCACACATGCACACCAACATGCATGCCGCGGGCACATGCTCAAGACGTGTGGACACCCCAGCGTGTATGTACTTGTGTAGATGTACGTAGATCCCCTGAACCTCTTGCTGCCACCTCCATCCTGTGTGGTCTGAACTTCCCTCTCTCCCGTTGCTGTGCAGACTGTGGCCGAGTATAACACAGCAGCCCACCATACCCCAACCTGTCTTCTGTGAATAGACGTGTGTGTGTGTGCGCGCGCGCGTGTGCGTGTATGTGCGTGTGCATAGATCTGTGACCATACAATGTGTGTACATGGAGTTTTCTAAGTGTGAAAACCCAGTGCAAAAGCAATTCCTCCACTGACCTTCTCTCCTATCTGCTCCATCTGGAGTGGGAGGTATGTGTGAAGGTAATTCCCAGCCTCAGAGGATCCATGGAGGCCCAGAGACCATGGCACATGTCTTCTGTGATGTAGAACTCACAAACTCTCCTGGCTCAGTTACTGCCAGGAGTTCACTTCATGTCTTGGGGACTCCCCCAACCCCTCTGTGTGTGTGTGTGTGTCTGTGTGTGTGTGTGTGTTGTTGAGCCTTGAGTTCAGGGGAAGCAAGTGGAAGCCTGTGTGTAAATGATAAAGATCCTGACTTAGTTTGTATGAATGTGTATTTTCCCTAATAGGTGATGATGTAAAGGGCTTGTGCACAAGACTCTCTCTCTCTCTCCCTCTCTCTCTCTGTGTAGTGTTGATAATCTGCTCTTAGACAGAGCCATCCATGCTGGGAATCAGACACTAGTTTTGAATGGGTAGAGACAGCTGTTACTAAGCTACCTGGAATATGGCTGTGTGCGTGTGAACCCTTATGGACTTTCTACCTAACATGTTTCTGCTCTGTGCATCACACGCACACACATTGCTCTTTCTACCTAACATGTTTCTGCTCTGTGCATCACACGCACACACATTGCTCTTTATGTTCATGCTCCCCAGGTTTGTTTCTCCAGACTTAGTCGCTCCCTCCCTTTCCTCACAACAGCAGCTCACACTGCTCCATCAGGAGTGTGCCAGGAGTGTGCAAGTGCCATTTCCTCCCTCTCCAGACCATCTGACCGGAACACACACCCAGACTCTTACCTTTCTCTTTCTGCCTGACAGCAGTACTGAGCCTTGAACAACTAGCACGTCCTAGTGCGTTCACAAATGCCAAGGCAGAGGAGGTTCCAGAAAGGTGGTGGTCACACACAGGTGCTGGGGCCTCACACACAAACAGCATGGTGCCCATCTGGGCCACACCAGTTTGCACACAAACTGTCTCCTGGAAGGAGTGTGGTAGGCCTAAGGAGGTAAGATGTCTGGCTGCTCCAGACAGGCGGGAAACCATGGCATTTACCCTTCCTGCCTCACAAACTCACCTCGAAGCTCTTGTTTGTCCTCACTGCCTCAGCCGATGCTCTGAACTCTTCCTCAAGGAACTTGGGTTTGGGCAGCTGGATTTTACACACACCTGAGTGGCTACTTAGGGCCATCCTTGAACCTGTCCCTCAGACATGTGTACTGCTGAAGCATCAGCCATGGCCACTACCACAGCTGGGTGACAGGGAAGTTGAGACAGGGAGCATCCTCCGGCGGTGAGGAAGGGAGGAACCCCTTCCACTGTGTGGACAGCTGTGCACTTTGTGGGCTCTCTGGGAGCAGGCAGGATGTCAGTGGGATAAAGGACAGTGCTACAAGTCCTGTAAACGTGTAGGTGGCACACAGAGGCACATGTGTCTTGCCCTGCAAGTCGGGTAGCCATGTGAAGTGTGTGTGAACACAGGTGCATGCAGGATTCGGAGAGAAGGGAGAGGGGGAGTCCCTGAAAATATGGCGTTCTAGGTGGAGATCTTCTGAGCAAGCCCTGACAGCTCATCTTTTCCCTGCCTGGCTGTTTGAGCTCTGCCCACCTGGTGTGTATGCGTGTATGCGTGTGCATGTGTCCATCCACATGTGTGTAACCCCCAGGTTAGCTGTGCTGAGGAGGGAGCCTGCCTATCCATTTCCAGAATACTCTTTGGCAGGAAAGGAGTTCGCCCAGAGCTTTATGCCCCCATCCTTGACTTCTCTGGAGATGCCAGAGGAGGCCCCAGCATCCACCCACTTCTTCCTTCAGCCCAGCCAGAACCCCCTTCAACCTAGATGTTTCTAGCAGCCTCTCTGACACCCCAGTCATGGTGTTCACAAGGACAGACTGTGGCTGGCATGCTGCTTCCGCCTCTTTGAATGGCACTGGGCCCAGGGCTGCCCACCACTGGGCCTCAAGTGGAATAGCAGTCCTGAGTCTGCTGTAACCCAGCTTTCTACAAGACCCACACATCACACGATGGACAAGCTTGTTGACTGTTGTCCATATGTGTGTCCTGGATGACTGTCTGGGGGCTGGTGTCTTTTGCATGTTCTCAGATAAGTGTGTGCCGCCTGCCCTCCACACACCTAAAACCATCAAGCCCAAATGTGTCCCCGTGGTGGTCCTAGGCCCAAGCCAGGACTCAATGCTTCCATTGTCCCGTCCTTGCCTCTTACAAAGCCCACCATGTGTCCGTCTCCTGTGCCCGTGGGTCATCACACTCTCATCATGCCTTGAGCGTGTACACATGATGTGTTCTGTGAACTCACCCTGCCCTACCCACCTCACAGAGGACAAGATGGCTGGTCCCTAGCTCCCTTCTCCCCCACCTAGCCTCTCCCCATGCCCCGCTGTGCAGCTGTGTGCGTTGGTGTGTTTCTGTGTTGCTGGCGTGTCATGTGATGTAGCCATGTTTGCTGACATGAGCCCCTGCCCCCTTTTTTTCTCCATTGGTTTCTAGAACTCTCTCCCTCCCCTCCCCTGAGGGGACAGGACTCCTGGGGCCTGGCTGGGGGCCCAGAGCCTGGCCACCCTCCTGTTAGCCCTCAGAGTCTTATTTCTCTCTATTGGTGATCAAGTTGCAAATGGATCAAATACAGGAAATTTTGACCCCTGCCCCAGACCTGCATGTCCTGTCCCCAGAGCGCCCGAACCCCATCCTGGGCCAGGTTGGGCCTGGTGGGACGGGAGAAATAGCAACCAATCCAACAGCGGGCTTGCTGTGTGCTCACTTCCTTCTGTCCCCACATGGGACAGGCGCCGTGGTGACGGGAGACACTGGGGGGAGGGGGACAGCAGGTAGACACAGACTTGGAAAAGGATTTTAATCCAGGCTTGACTAGATACGCCATGCTTGGCCACCTCGGCAGAAAGCTAACAATATCACAGGCACTGAATTTGGCTGGAGAGGTAAGACATGGAAAATCATTGATTTCTTCAGCTTTCTTTAAAGCAAATTAAAAGATAAATGTCTAAATGAGATACACTTTAAAAAAATGGCGGAACTATAACCCCTTAAGGAGAGCCAGATATGGCAGAAGCCAGGTCTGAAGACCACCTGCAGTAAACAGACCAGCGTGAGCCCCTTCCTGCTTGAGAAACCAGAAATGGGAAGGGGTAGTGAGACCATTTAGGAATCAGTTTTGCCAGTCAGCTGGCAGGCCTCAGTTGGGACCAAAGATAGGCCTGTCCCTAAACCCTGTTAGACCTTGGAGGCTGGGATACCACCCAGGCTCAAGATCTGCGTAGTTAAAATGTGGCACGGTTCCTACCACCCAGTCAGGCACCACAGCCCCTAGCTTCAGAAGGCAGCTGTTTCTCTCCATCCAGGCTCTGAAGGTTCAGGACCTTGAGTGTGTACCACAGTGGCCTCCAGTCCCTGGCCCTGCCGTCACCAGGCCGAACCCTCCAAGGCCTGCACCCACTGAATGGTGCGGGCCTTGCTCTCTTCCCATGAGAAGAGGGGCTTGTAGCCAAAATGGCGCTGTGCTTTGTTGGTACTGACAGTAAAGGTGGTGTTGGCCATGGCCAGAGTGTAGGGATTCAGCAGGGGTGTGTACAGCACCAGTGGGCGGAGCAGCCACTGCAGCAGGGCATTGAGGGTAGCCAGCAGCACCAGCAGCCAGTAGGGCAGCAGTGGGTGGGTGCCTATCAGCCGAAGTCCACAGGGACCCAGAAACTCCATGTTGAAGTCCTCGTAGCTCTTATAAGGTGATTTATCATAGCAGAAATACACCTGGCCGCCCATGAGCGCTGCCCGCTGCTCCAGCTCTCGGGCCACTAGCACGTGCATCCAAGCCACATTACCTATCAGGAGGGAGGGAGGTAGATGAGCCCCTGAGGACCCTTGGTCCAGGCCCATTTGGCCCAAACCTCACTACCGTCTGGTCAAGGTGGCTCTCCCCCACCCCTGTAGCCACCCGCCCTCTCGGACATCCTGTAGCTACTTGGTTCCTGTCTAGATGCTGCCCTTGTCTTTCTCTGGAGAACTGTCCTCACACTGCTTCAGTGCTCGGCGTAACCCATGGCATGTCAGCCCTCCCAGCTGGCATGGAGACTTTCTCTTGCGATCCATGCAGAAAGTGCCCACATGATCACTGTCTGCCAGGGGGACACTCGTGACTCTGCCACCTTCAGAGCCAGCCCCCTTGTCCTGCTCTCGGGCTCCCTTTGCCTTGCTCTGTTCTTACCAACATAGACTCGACCGTGCTCCACAGAAGCTGGGATGGCTCGAAAGAGCCGACCCCCAAAGCGCAGTCCTTGGTTGTAGAAATCTCTCATGACCTGATGACCTTCACCGTAGATGCCCGTGGGTCGAAGGGCACATGTCACCAGGGGTAGCCCTCCGTTGACCTGGTGGCAAAGGGAAAATGTTGGAGCACACACCTCTATCCTGGCCACCATGGGGTGGAGATGGATGCAAAGAAGCCTGGGGGTCAGGTTCTGCTCTACCTTCAGCATCCAAAGCCCTATTTTTGCAGCCTACCTTCCTTCCATTGGCCTCCAGGACCAGTTGCTCAGCAAGGGCTTTGCTGCAAGGGTAGGGGTGCCTGTGGACTGCCTCATATGGGGTGTCCTCATTGCCCCTAGATGGGGAGAAAACAGACTCAGTGCTGGAGGGAAAGGGACTCTGACATTAAGTGGGGCTAAGCTCACCTGTAAAAAGGATGGCCCTTGATATTAGGTCCCACAACTTCCATGCTGCTTGTGTAGACCAGGAACTGAGTCCCAGTCTGTATACAAGCCTCAATCACATTCTGTGTGCCTGTGAAGGGAAGGAACAAATGCAAGCTGTGTCTTCTTCCTGCCTCGACATCTTTTTCGGCTTCACCCAGTGTCTAGGGTGAACCACCACAGGTCAGGAAACGGTGAGGGAGCAGTGACGGGGCCCCGTTATCAGCAGGACAGGCTTTCATAGGAAAATCACAGGATGCTCTTGCTTAGGTCAGGCCACATGCTAATGGACGACGGGTGTCACACGGAAGAACATGTAGGTAGCACCTCACCCTGCACGTTCACTTTGTGGATGGTCTTTGGACTGGCCTTCCCAAACACATCCACCAGCCCAGCTGTGTGGATGACCACATGAGATCCAGCCACGGCAGCTGCCACCTCGTGGGCCTGAGTCACATCCCCCTGGATGGCGGTCACCTGCACAGGCCCTGGTGGAGAGGCCCGAGGCAGTGTCAGAGCTGGGGTCTTAGCCAGCTGCTGTTTGGCCTGCTTGCCCCCAGGGGACCACATGTTCCGAGTGACTCACCCATCCCATCTGCGTGAGCGCACACACCCCAGTTGGGGGAGGATGGGTGCCACACTCACTGCCCCGCTCCAGTCACCTGTTTTCAGCTCCTCCAGCCAGGAACTGAGGTGCAGGTCAAAGACACGCAGCTCCCGGAGCCTGGGCTCCCGCTCTAGCAGCATTCGAACAATATGCTCCCCCAGGAAGCCACAGCCACCTGTGACCAGGTAGACCAGTGTTGGCACCTGTGCAGATTCTGCCATGCCTAGCTGTGGGAAGAGAACTTAGCTCACTAGAATTGCCTGATACCACCTGCTTCAATTATGTTTTTCCTAGAAGGGATCTAGTAGGTGGGGCAATAACATAGGTGGAAGAGGCTTAGTAGCTGTGGGTTGCAGTTGTGTGCTTGTAGCGATCAGGCTGCCTGCCCTCTTGACCCTGCTAAGTCACTTGGATTGGATGCAGAACGGGTTAGGGGTTGAGGTGGATGGAAAAAATGACTGAGGATACTAAAGGAGGGAAAAAAGGAAAAGAGTTATTTAGAAAGGGTGCAAGGAGGTGGTTAAGGACCGAGTGAAGTAAGAGAAGGGTCCCCTTGGGGCTCAGTATCATCTCTGCCTACCTGTAGCTAGTCCCAGAGAGTCCAAACTGGCCACTGGGAGAGGCTGTGTCCTGGGCTGGTGGGCCAGCTAGCTGTACACAGGCTTCCTTCCTTCCGCTTGCTCCTCCTCCCTGGCCCATTCCAGGAAGACCAGCCTAGCCTCCACCCCTAGGGGCGGGCTAGGGAGTTTGGAGGAGGGAATTCTCTTGCCAGAGTGCCCCCTGGTGGCCATTCCACTCTCTGTGGCAGACAGAGGACAGAACCTGCCCACTTGGTAATGACGTTTTTGGGGATAATGGGGTCGAGACAGGGTGACCTCATCACTGCTACATGACCTTGCTTCTTCCCTCCTGCTGGGTTTCCCAGTAGGCTGGAGTCCCAGCACCAGCTGTGGTTCTGGGGAGAGAGAGGAGGGAAGCCTGATCTTGGTACAGCTCTGGCTAGCATCCCTGGGGAGATAGTGGCATGGTTGTTGTAGTCCATTAGGTGGTTGGTCCACAGCAATACTGCTGTCTGCAGGCCTATTCACCCCAACTTCAGGCCACCCATTTTCCTCCTCTCTGGCTTCACCCGCTGTGTCAACCGCATCCCAGCCTGCTCTTCCCAAAGATATCGACCAAGCATTTTTGTACAATAAAGTTTAATCACAATTATAAAAATGTGGCGTTGGGTTTTCACTATTAACATTATGTACAATCCAGCCCAACAAGAAGGGCCTGCCCCCCACCATCCTGGCCCACTGAGCCAGAGCTCTGAGACACCAGGGTGGGAGGGTGACCCACAGGGTCTGGCAGGAACAGATGAGGCAGGGTTCCAGGCACAGAGTTCCCAGGACTAGGGGCCAAAGGCCCCCCCAGGGGGAGAACATGGCCACTGCCCCAGAGACCCCTAAATTGGGGAGGGGTGCATATAGGACAGGAGGGGAAGTCCCCACTAACATGAAGCAGAGGGCTCTTCAGCCCCCAAGAATAGCATCTATACAGGCTGGTACCCCAGGTTTCCACAGGAAACAGCTGCTGGCAGCTACACAACATTTACAGCTTCTTCTCCGCAAAGAAAAAAAAAAAAATTAAGAGGGTGGTTGGGCAAGGGGAATGGGGAGTCAGAAGTTACCTCAAAGGACTGAGGCTCCCTTGCTGGGCTCAGGGCCCCTATCCCACATGTGGAGATGGGGGCATGTGGGCCCTGCTGAGCCCACTAAGGCTGGGGGTGCTGGGAGCTTAGGGCACCAAGGGGGAATAAATAGGGGTGAGGGCACCAGTCCTGCCCCACCTCAGTTGAGGGAGCCACGGCAGCTTTCAGTGCCGCACAGACACGGGATCTTGTTGTCTTCTAGTGGGAACTTGTAGTCATAGGTGATCTCCTCATCCACGCCAATGGGCTGCTTGGAGTAGATCACAATCTTCTTCTGAGACTCGATGGTGATCACTTTAGCGTAGCAGTTGGGCTGCAGGAGGGGCAGTGTAAGCCGCAGCCCCACCTCACCCTTGCCCAGCCCAGCCCTGGCCCAGCCCTGAGCGCACCGTGCAGCAGTGGTTGATGAACCTGGCGAGGTTGCCACACTTGGTGGCATCAATGATGGTATCGTGATCCACCCGGAAAAGGTAGCTGCTGCCAATGCCCTCCTGAACGTAGCGTTTCTCCCGCATGTCAGCTACCATCTGGGAGGATGAGATGCACACATGTCATGGACATCAGCCACTGCACGGGCTAGCTAGACTTGCTCCCAGCAGTTCCTGGGGTCACGCTGATTGGATAAGCACCTGGGTCTACCTGCTCCCACCCATTCTGACCCAAAGTCAGCCACAGGACTCTGGAGAAACCAGCATTGGCTCTTTGGAGAACCTGTGGCCACAGTGGAGCCCACAGTATGCTGTGGGCTTGGGGCAGCTTCTGAAATGACAGTGGCCATGCCTTCAATTGAATCCTCTCCTAAGACTATCCTTCCCAAATAGACACCTACTGGGCAGCTGGTAAGAGCAGATGGCAGATGGTTTGTGCCAGGACACAGGCCTTTCAGCAAGGGGTAGCTATTCCCAGGAAATAAGCAATACATTCTCCATTCTTACTGGGTGACCTTACCCCTTTGCAGAGTTCTAACCAGCAGTTCTGTGGTGAAGACTCCTCCCAGGCTTCAATCTCCAGCCAAGTCCACCTCAGTAGGACTGTGGGATGTCATCCCTACAACCCTAGGACCCTAAGCCTGCCTATGTCTACACTGGGACAAATCCTGATCTTATTTCTTTTCTGTTCCTTCTGCTGCTTCCAACCACATTCCTAGAAGCTAATGGGGATGCCTTGAGAAAGACTTCAACACCTTACCTTCACCCTCTATGGCCAACTACCTGGTTCTGTCAACCACTCTGGACCCACAGGCTAGACTCCTGTCATCCCTGGACCACTACCTCTTCCATATCTTGGCTTTGATCTACCATTAAGCCCCACCGAGACCAGTCTACACAAGCTCTTTCCTACACAGCCAGAGGGAGCTTATTAGCTTCTCAAGTCCTTGCTTGCACAGCTTCCAGGACAGTCCCCATCCATCCACAAGGTCACACTTGACTGACACAGTTCCAGCTGAGGAGTTGGCTCCTCTTGCATTTCCAGGCTCACATCTCTGTCACTACCTCTGAACAAATGCACTGGCCTCATCTTCCTAAGAGGATGCGGCTTCTAAGCCTTTGCACATGCTGTCCCCAGAACTGGAGCATATATATCCTGCTGCCCCAGGAGTTCATTGCCTTTTAGCTTTCAGGTCTCTGGGAGGCTCTGGGTCCCCACAACATCTACAGCTCTCCAGTAGCAACACCATTCTTTACTATCATTATTGTCCAGTGTTCCCAGGAGGTTGGCCTACTAACATCTACTTTACTAGGTAAGTCTCAAAGCTGAGCAGTGACAGTAGCAGTAATGAGTGAGGCTTTGTAAAAGCCTCAGATGATGGTATGAAATTTCATGCTATTGTACAGTCAGCAACTAGGCTGATGCTGGAGCGGAACCTTACCTGGCGGATGTTCTGGCCAACATATTCTATCACCATCTCATCAGCTGCGATGGGTTCCATGGCAAACAGACCCCACTCATGGATCCGGCTCCGGCCAAATCGGAGTTTCTTCTTCCGGAACTAAGAGACAGAAAGTAGCTTTAATGGCTGGATGCTCCCACAAACTTGTACCTTCCCTTCAGCCTTCCCCTGTCCCACAGGATCACATCAGGGGCAATCTCCTTGTTGTGGTTTTTTCACTGGGTCTCCTCCCTCTTCCAGTTTTCCCCTCCTGACCTTGAGCTGGTTTAGCTTTAGCAGATCACTATCCATGATGGCTGAAGTGCCAATGGCGCTCAGTAACCGCCGCTGCTCTGACCGTCGCTCAGAAAGTACCCGATTAGTCCCCTGTGAACAAGACAAGGCGGTGACGAGTGCTTGAAGGACTGGAAGGAGGAGGCAAGTTAGGGTCTGGGGCAGAGCTCTACCTGAGTGTCCACGCCTTCCAGCTGTCGGGCTGAGACAGGGCACACATCCAGGTACTTGTCTTTCTCCTTCTTGCTGATGGGATAGTAACCTTCGCTGCGTGCAGAGCCTGTCTGATGCTCCCGGGGCCCATCTTGGGGCCGTCGCTTGCGCTTTGGAGTGCTTAGGTTGGTGAGTGCAGGGTGTTAAGGAAGAGAACAGGTTCCCTACAGGCCAATCCCTTGGGGCCCACACCTCTTGTCCACCCTAGACCCAGCCTACCCTGTAGCTGGTCCAACAGTGAGAATATTCAGGAGACAGACTGGAAAAGACAAGTCTAGACCTTACCTGTTTGGCCAGAAAAGACACAAGGCAGAGGGAAAAGAGAGCTGGCAGCTAGAGAATCCCAAAGCTAATCAAGGTACAGTGAGTTAGACAGATAGGAGACCAGTGTACAATCCTAGGAGTGACCTGAGGATGATATTTCTGGCCACATGACTCCAAGGAAAGCTGTCCCCATCCCAGCCCCGTGTCTTGCTCTAGGTGTAAGCAGGCTCTGCGGCTCAGGATATTTGTGTGATGGACCCAGTGGGTATCGTTGAGCCAGTCAGCCCCACTGGTCTGCTGCAGCAGCCGCTCATATGTGAGTCGCAAGTAGCTCATGTCTTCCAAGTCCAGGCCTGAGTTCCAAATGTCATATAGGATGGTCATCTGCTCAAATTCACTCCTTGGTTCAAAGGAAGGAGGTGGTGGGGGTGGGGGTGGGAGCGGTGGCCGTCTTCGTCGAGTGTGGGAGCGGAGGCTGCGCCTCCTGATAGCTCCTTCCTCGTCACTGCTGCTGCTGCTGCTGCTGCTTTCTGAAGACTCGGACTCCTCTTCCTCCTCATCTTCCTCCTCATCCTCCCCCTCCTGCTCTGGATGCTGCTGCTGCTGCTGTTGCTTTGGCTCCTCTGCCTCAGCCACCACCACCTCAGGGGCCTCCAAAACTTCATCAGCTGGGGAGCTGAAGAGTGCAGCAAGGGCAGGAGCTGGCTCTAAGGGCCGAGGTGCTGGTGTGGCAGGTGGAGGCTTGATGGCCAGGGCATAGTTGTGTTCCAAGAGGATATGGCTGAGTAGAGGACTTGGGCGCTCAGCCTCGTCTGAGGTCTCTGTGGCCTCCGAGTCATCACCAGTGGGTAGGATAGCCAACCCACGTCTGGCTGGGGTCAGGGCTAGATCAGCCAGCACTGCCAAGTCCACTTCTGTCCCTGACTCAGTGGCTTCTTCTTCTTCAGTAGAGCGGACACGACCTCCAGCCCGATTCCGACCCCCTCGGGTCACCTCCTCAGGCCAACTCTTAACCAGAGATGCATGGTCCAGGGGCAGGTTCCGAATGGTCCGCTCCACAACCCGGGGAACTTTCCGAGAGACTGGACCAGGAGACTTGGCCTGCAGTGGGGCAGCTGGGGGAGGCTCTGGGGTTGGTGTCTCCTCAGTGGCAGAGAAGGAGACAGTTTTCCGGCGTTTCTTGGGTGGGGGTAGGAGAGGGATAGGAGAAGAGGGGCGCTCATCCAGGCGGGGGGCAGGGTCTGGAGGACCAGCTGGTGGCTCTGGAGGAGGCTGTGGTATATTAGGAGGTGTTTCCTCAGCAGTACCTGGGTATGGAAGCACAGGGGCAAAGGCCAACTTCATCAGACAAAACTGTCAGGGCTGGAGACCTGGGCTCAGCTATACTGGAGTGAAGCAGCCTTACTTCATCAAGTTCTACCCCATTCTGCCTCAGCTTCCATCTAAAGGTTTTTTTGTTCTTTTTTTTCCCCCCCCGAGACAGGGTTTCACTGTAGCTTTGGAGCCTGTCCTGGAACTAGCTCTTGTAGACCAGGCTGGCCTCGAACTCACAGAGATCCGCCTGCCTCTGCCTTCCGAGTGCTGGGATTAAAGGCCACTACCGCCCGGCCAGCTTCCATCTAATACACTCATGGTGATAAATACACATACCTACTTACACAATGGAGACTCCTGCCTACCTCTCTCCTGCCCATATCACTCTCAGCCCTGTGTGCTCCCTGAACAGGATAGGGCTCTGTACCTATTCATTATTCCAGCTAACAAGCATCTACGGAGTCTGGTCATGTCAGGCATGGAGAAAACTCAGAGCAGACAGATAAGCGCAGGAAGCTTTCATTCAAATGGGATAACCGACCAAATCAAATGTCTAGTCAAACTAGAAAAACCAGGGAGGGAAGGGCTGCCACAAAAAAATTGGGCTTCTAGATTATTTTATAAGACCATTGGAAGAGAACACATTTCATGACTAGACACTTGTGGGCTCATAGCTTTTACATCTAGCTGTAACATTTTCAATATTAAGTGGCAGCCAGTACCACATCTGGCTGGGCAGGCAGCAATCAGCTGAGCATACTGCCTTAAACTGAGTGCTCCTTACTTGGGAACACTGAGTAAAGCCCTTCAATGTGTTGTGTCCTAGGCCCTTGGGTATCACATGGGTCTCAGACAATGGCAAAGTACACAACTTAGCATCCAACTCAGCTTCTTCACACAGGTTTCTTTGGTCCCTCACTTCCCTAGGCTTTCATTTAGGATACAATTTTTGGATTACCTGCTCAGGCAGTAAAACTACTTTTTATCTCGGAATTGCTTGCCCCATGACCTCAATTCTTAAAGACAAGGTCCTAGAAGTCAGTGCCCCCCAGCTTTCTCCCTCAGGGCCATCACTAACTGATACCAGAAAAGACTGCACCTGATTCAAGCTGGCCCAATCAGAGACTTCTAAGAAGGTCTAAGATAGTTGGTTGGTAGGCCTGTTGCTAGCCTGTTGGTTTGGTGGGTATGAACACTATGCTGGAATGAAGAAACAAAGGAAACCGATTTCCTGAGGAAAGCAAAAATAAACCAAACTAGAAGACAAAATGAAAGGCAAGACTGCTGGGCAGTGGTGGCACATGCCTTTAATCCCAGCACTCAGGAGGCAGAGGTAGGTGGATCTTTGTGAATTCGAGGCCAGCCTGGTCTACAGAGCACGTTCCAGAACAGGCTCCAAAGATACACAGAAAAACCATGTCTCGAAAAACCAAAGAAGAAAATAAAAAAGGCAAGACCAAGATGTTCTACTTTTCTACTTGTCCCTGAATTCTCCCAGTAAGCATACCATGTAAGCATACCTACACCCACCCACCCCATCTCCTGCTTTTTGAAAGAGGTCTCATGTAGCTCAGACTAGCCTGGAGCTCACTGGAGTCCAGGATGAAGCTGATATCACCAGCATGTACCACCATACCCAGTTGTCCCTTTTGCTATATAAACTGACTGAAATTGGCTGCTATATCTAGACCTTCAACGTCTTTTCTTCAATTAGGCTACTAGTTATTAAGCTGACACTTTCCAGAGGAAAGTGTGAACTACCCTTTCAAGTTGTCCCTGATTTCGTAGCACTAAGCCACACAGCCCTCCCTGTATACCCTACCCTCAGAGGAAACTAGCTATCGCCGTCCCTTTTATTACTTGCTTTCAGCCTCAACTATTCACCTGAAATTTGTAATTCTAATGTCCTGTCACGTCTAAGGCACTTCTATCTTATTATACCTTCTCCTGTGGTCCAATAACATAGTCTAACCCCACCTTTTCATTTTTTATTTATTTGTGTATTCAGTCAGTTAGTACTGGACACCGAACCAAGGACTTCATGCATGCTAAGTAAATACTATCACTGAGCTAGACTGCTGGACCTTTGAAAATTCTATTTTGATAGAGGGTCTTGCTAAATTACTTAGATTAGGCCTGAATAGCATAAAATGGCCTCAAACTTTTTAATCTTCCTGCCTGACTCTCAAGCAGCTGGGACTATAACCCTGTGCTACCATACCTGGCGACACCTTCCTCTTAAGAAAAAAAAAAAAATCCAACTTTTCTGTGCATGGTTGCTTTCACTGCCTGTGGATCCCCTGGAATGAGAATTACAGACAGTTGTAAGCCTCCAAGTAGGTGCTGGGAATGGAACCCAAGCCCTCTGCAAGAACTGCCAGTGCTCCGGCATCCCCTCATTTTTTTAAAGATAGGAGCTTGATGTGAGTTTGAGGCCAGCCTGGTCTACAGAGCTAGTTCTAGGACAGGACAGGCATCAAAGCTACAGAGAAACCCTGTCTCGAAAAACAAAAAAAAAAAAAAACAAAAAAAAACAAAAAAAAAAAAAAAGAAGAAGAAAGATAGAAGCTGGAGAATTGGCTCAGCAGTTAAGAGTGTTTCCTGCTCTTGCAGAGGATCCAGGCTCAGTTCCTAGCACCTAATACAGTGGTTTACAAGCCTGTAATTCCAGATCCAGGGGCCCTGACACCAGCCTCTTCTGGTTTCCGTGGGTACTGCATGCATGCGGTTCATAGAGATACACACAACATAAAATTAGGAAAACAAAACAAAAAAAGGCCTTAGACATATCCCAGACTACCTTCAAACTCACCGTGTCGCTGAGGACGACCTTGAGCTTTTGACCCTCCTGCCTCCACTTCCCTAGTGCTAGGATTACAGGTCTGAATCACAGCCACAACACCTGGTTGGTTCACCTTTTTAAAGCTCTGCTTTGCTTGATGTACAAGATTTACCCCTCTCTGGTTCTGTCCTTTCCCCACTCTCTCTCATCTCATGTTCTCCAGGGAGGACAACTGAGTGCATATCAATGTTCTCACTGCTTTGGGGCAGACTGTTCTTCCCAAAACCTCAGCTCTATAATCCAATTGCCAATGTTTTCAACTCAAAGTCCAGAGGGCACAACTCAACTCCAAGTCACCAGTGCTTATAATCCTAGGTCACTTTACTATCTTTTTGTGGCATGTAGTATCACCAAGTTATTTACCCTCTTCTTCATCCCCATTTCCACTTATTTTCTGTCTCTGACCCACAACCTCAAGTGCAGTTCAACTGTCCACCCTGGTTTTTGAGATATGGTCTTTCACTGGGACAAAGAGCTCAACCCAGGGATCTTTCTCTGCTTCCTTAGACCTGGTATTATAAATGCAATCCACCACACCTTTATGTGGGTGCTAAGATCAAACCCAAAGGTTCTCTGGTTTGCACTTTACCTACTGGGCTCTATCCCCAGTCCAGGACTTGTATTTTACCTGCGTCCCCTCTAATGCTACCCTTACATCTCCTTCCCCTTTTCCAAATCCCTCTTCCCGCCAGAATGGTCTTTTGGGAATGTAGATGTGGGCCCAGAAAAATCAAAGGAGAAAAATGCCCCCTAAGTGGTCTTCTCTTGCCCACAGATTCAGTATATGTTCTTCAGGTGTCAGAAGAAGTCTTCATCCTATGGATGTTGAAATTTTTTAAAATTTAATTTTAGAGGGACCCGTAAGTCCTATCTTCCCAGTTTTCCTGCAGCCAGGTGGTGGTGGGCACACCTTTAATTCCAGCACTCAGAAGGCACAGGTAGGTGGATCTCTGTGAGTTTGAGGCCAATCTTGTCTACAGAGTGAGTTCCAAGACAGGCTCCAAAAGCTACACAGAGAAACCCTGTCTTGAAAAAACAAAAAAAGAAAAAGTCTCCCCATGACACTCTGGCTCCTCTCCAACTCCTCTTTGTAATGTATCCTTTCAAATCACTATTATCTAGTAATTTCCTTTCTATGGCAAAGAAAAAAATTCTTTATACATAGATTCTGCATTTTGAGTGATGGCCTCAGTCACTTCTACAGTTCTGACCACCCTTCACCCTAAATTTTCAACCAACCATAGGGTGAGCTTTCTTACAGGTCTTCCAACTTGTATTCTGTGCCTTATGCAGAGCCTATATATCTGCTAATTCCTCCTCAGTGTCTGCTTTTCAGACCACTGTACCTCAGCAGGATGATGTTCCCAGACCCAAAGATGCTTTTAGGAATCTGAGTTCCTCACACCTTCCCTTCATAGTACTTAATGGTTTGAAATCATAGTTATTTTTATGCACTTATTGTTTGACTGGCCTGCATCTCCCTGTAGACTAAAAGATTTATGAGGATGAGAACAGCTCCTGTCAGACACACCGTCATGTCTTCTGGTAGCAGTAGTGCTCAATAACTTCTACTGTATGAATGAACAGTCCCTACAACAGGACCATCGCATGCATGTGCTACAGAATAAAAGGACTATACACATCTGCAAAGGAAAGCAAAGGCAAAACTCAGACATGAGTTAGTGTTATTACGTGACCATTTAACTGCCTCCACATATACACAGCACCTCAGGTACAAAGTGTAGGTAGACACCATTCTCCAAAGACACTGACAGACATAATCTTAGTCACGTGACCTGCCCGATGCAACCTACCTGTAGGCTGTGTGGGTGATGTCTCCTTTTCAGGGAGAGGCATGGCAGGGGAGTCTACAACCCTGTCTGTCTCAGGCTTCTCATCAGGTGCTGGAAGGGATTCTGGGACTTCTCTGGGGGTTGGTGACACTGGGGGAATGACTGCTGACTGTTCCTCTTCTTCAGAGGAAGACTCTGATGAGGAAGATGAGGAGGAGGAGGAAGAGGAAGAGGAGCTGCTGCTCTCAGAGTCTGACGTGCTCCCGTTTTCACCATCTGAGTCAGCATACAGAGAGCACTGGGAGGATGAGTCGCTGTCCTCATCCTCACCTAGAAATCCAGAAGAAACAATCAACGGTCAAGCTGAGGGATCATTCACTAAATACTCTGGCTGTGCGGCTCTAGGCCTGGTGCTAGAAGTTCAAGAAGTCAAGAGGTTAAATAAGCAACTGTCTGCTCACAGTGACTAACATTAGCCTAAGGGACTCAAGAACACAGGAAGGAAAGCCCTGGGTTCTGTTTAAAAGAACAAGTCTGGGAAGGCCTCTCTAAGGAGGTGCTAAAATCAAGGAGGAGGAGGAGATATCCCAGCACAAAGAAATGGAGATGAATCAGGAGTATCAATAACAACAAAAAAGAGAGACCTAGAGACTGGCATGCAGTCAGTATGGACCAAAGTAGGTTTGTAGAAGTTGGACTCAAAGAATTCTGCAATAAACAGTATATGCGTTGAAGGTAGAAAGGACACTGGGTGTGAAGAGGGAATAGAGAGAGGTTTAAAAGAGAACAAGGGAGGTCAATGAATGTATGTGGATTAAAGCAAAAGGAAGGACAATTAGGGAGAGGGTACCAGCAAAGAGTGGGAAAGGTATGAATAGTGTATGTCATATAAGTGTATAGTGCCACAATGAAAATCCTACATTGTATACTAAATTAAAGAAATTAATTAAAATAAAAAGTCAGTCAGCTGGGCGATGGTGGGATGTCTTTAACCCTAGTACTCGGGAGGCAGAGGCAACAGATCTCTGGGAGTTTGATGCCAGTCTGCTACACAGAGGGAGTTCCAGGACAGCCAGGGCTCTACAGAGAAACCCTGTCTTGAAAAAACAAAAATTTTAAAAATAAATAAATAAAAAGCCAAATAAATTTTTTAAAATGGGACTGGAGAGACGAATCAGGTGTTACGAGCACTGGCTGCTCTTCCAGAGGACCAGGGTTCAATTCCCAGCACCCACATGCACGTGGCAGCTCACAACTGTAACTCTAGTTCCAGGAGATCTGATACCTTCACACCAATGCACATAAAGTTAAATAAAAAGCTAGTCATGGTGATAGGCACATTTATTCTACAGGTAGAGGCAGGAAGACCAGAAGGTTATGGTCATGTTCATCTACATAGTAAGTTAGAGGCCCGTCTGGGCTATGTGAGACTCTTCCTCAACAAAACAAAAACCCAAGAGTCAGCCGGGCGGTGGTGGTGGCACATGCCTTTAATCCCAGCACTCAGGAGGCAGGGGCAGGCAGATCTCTGTGAGTTTGAGGCCAGCCTGGTCTACAAGAGCTAGTTCCAGGACAGGCTCCAAAGCTACAGAGAAACCCTGTCTTCAAAAACAAAACAAAACAAAAAACAAAAAAAAACCAAAAGCCCAGCAAGATGGCTTCAGCAGGCACCTGTTGCCAAACTGATGACCTGAGTTTGAACACTGAAACTTACATGGTGGAAGGAGAGAGCTGACACACACATATATATCATAGCCCAAAAACATTATAAATACCACACTTATGGAAGATCAGTATTGGATGAGAGAGCACTAAGAAATCCTGAAGAGGTATGATGGAAAATTCCTATAATCCCAGCACTTGAAAGGCAATGAGGCCAGGGAGAGAGAGGTGGGGAGTGAGAGCAATCTGATGCATCTATGAATTCCATAATGGAGTAAATTAGAAGGTTGTAGTGGGAAACTGGAACATGGAGAGACAAAACTGAAAAGAACGTATGAGCAGGGGCTAGAATGACTATACAAATGGCCTATAATGCCCACTTTGGTAGAAAATAGGGAGTCAGGCAAAGACCTTCTAAAGAAGTGAGTAAATTTCCCAAAATGCCTATTTTAGTAAAGAAAATACTATTAGCTGTTTGGAAAATGGATTGGAATAGAAGGAAGGAAATAGACACAGAAATCAGTCAAGATTGAAGCAAAGGAGTTGGAGGATGCAGGCCAATTGGTAGAGTACTTGTCTAGGTTTGATCCCTAGCACCGCATACAGCAGGCATGATGGCATGTTTGTAACCCTAGCACCGCATACAGCAGGCATGATGGCATGTTTGTAACCCTAGCACCGCATACAGCAGGCATGATGGCATGTTTGTAACCCTAGCACCGCATACAGCAGGCATGATGGCATGTTTGTAACCCTAGCACTCCACTTAGGTAGAGGCAGACGAGGTCTACAAAAGCAGTAAGGCCAGCCTGGGCTAGAACCTTGTCTCTAAGAACTTCAATGAGAAAAGCAAAACAGCAGGAACAAAGACAAAAAATTCACGTTAAGAGGTACAGCAGATGGAAGGGAGCTGTCTCCATTCTTAGCAGGTCAACCAGTCCTTTGTTTCTTCAGTAGAGACCTCAGATCACTATTGCTACCAACCCCAGCCACTGCTGAAACAGGACCTTTGAGGAATTCCTAACTGACATACAACAGTGGCTCTTTCCTCTTTCCAGAACATTACCAGACTTATTACCCTATTTCGTCATCCTTAAAAAGGAACAAGTGTGTCCCCTGTAACAAGTTTTTTTTTTTTTTTCTTTTTCCCTTTTGGTTTTTCGAGACAGGGTTTCTGTGTACTGCTCTGGCTGTCCTGAACTCATTCTGTAGACCAGACTGGCCTCAAACTCAGAGATCCTCCTGATTCTGCCTCCTGAGTGCTGGGATTAAAAGTGTGCATCACCACTGCACAACTTCCAACAAGTTTTTTTTTTTTTTTTTTGGTTTTTTTGAGACAGAGTTTCTCTGTGGCTTTGGAGCCTGTACTGGCAGTAGCTCTTGTAGACCAGGCTGATCTCGAACTCACAGAGATCCGCCTGCCTCTGCCTCCCAAGTGCTGGGATTAAAGGCGTGCACCACCACCGTCTGGCCCAACAAGCTCTTAAAAGCAGTAGTAACTACATCTGTCTGAATCAAGGCTTTGTCTGAAGTTTGTAAAAAAAGCCAGGCAGTGGTGGCCTACAGAGCAAGCTTCAGAACAGGCTCTAAAGCTATACAGAAAAACCCTGTCTAGCAAAACAAAACAATATATTTATGTGTATATACATACACCACATGCCTGTGGAGTTGAGATGTCCTGGAACTGAAGTTATCAGCAGTTATGAACCACCCTAGGTGCTGGACCAAACATGGGTCCTCTGTAATCACTGTGCCACTTCTGGAGTGCCTTCATACATACTTCTGAAGGAATGGAGATCAGTAAACTATGTACAACCCATGGAAGATGTGCAAGCGGATGGGAAAGTGTCTGGTAATAGCACAAGAAGGGAAGAGAAAGGAAGCCTGGTGGCTGGTCCTCACAAGAAGAGCAGTGCTCTAAGATGAGAAGGTCTAGGTGCAAGAGGAGACTGCATACCGTTCACCTCTAGGAGCTGAGAAAAGACACAGACTTTGCTGGACTGTCCACAGGGAGACTAGTTTCAAAAGAGGGAACAATCTGAATTAATGGGGTTAATATTCCAAAGGGTCCCAGGATTCCAAAGGACATTGCTAAAACAATTGTCTTTGCTAAGGGCAAGACTGGCCAGAAGTCCAGCAGGAGAGCTCTATGAAGTCAGAAAAACACAAACTAGATACTAGAATCCCTTCTCCGCCAGACCTGAATCTACTTAACTTACCATCCGATGCCTCTGCCTCCTTCTTGGTGGCATCCACAGCTTCTTCCCGCTCTTCATCTTCCTCATCTTCGTCATCATCATCCTCATCCTTAAAGAAAAGGAAAAACTGAGACTAACAGGAAAAAGACAAGTTTTCGTCCTTGAAGCCCTGCTGGCTGCCTGGGTTCCAGCTCAGTGAGAAGCTGGCTCTCTGGTGCCCAGCATCTTACCTTCTCTGAGGAAGACTCCTGGGATGCCTCTTCCCCTTCACTGTCCAGAGCAAAGGATTTCCGGTGCTTGCCTTGGGTCTTCCCTCGTTCTTCATCTCGCTTCGGAGGCTTGGTCCCTGGACGTCCTGCTTCCCCAGTTTCCTTCTCTCGCTCAGGATCTGCAAGAGTAGTCAGAGCAGTTGCAGTTTATTGGTAATTACTGCTCTCCTATGCCAGATGCAAGAACTTTACACACACTATTGCCCACTTCACTGACAGGCCAAACTTACAGGCAGGAAAGTTGAAACACAGCACACAGACAAACACACTAACATATTACATAACTTAAGCTACATCCCACACATTTTCTTTCATCATTTTCTAAGCTGGGTGAAAGAGGATACTAACTTATTTTATTTGGCCCAAGAAAACAATACAGGACTGAGGGTTTTGAAGGGAAGCAAATCTGACTCAATAAAGAAGCTTCAAGTCACACAAGCTGCCAACCAACAACCCAGACTTCAACAGACTAGAAAGACTGTACTACGTCTCGAAAAACAAAAAAAAAAGAAGACTGTACCACAAAAGCATTAGGTGGTGAACTCCAGATGTAAACTTTTTCTTTGTAAGTGGAAAAACCAAAACACAGATTCATTGAAATTAGCATAGCCATAATTAACCATAACTCTGGGAGAAGTCTATCTGATGCCTTTTGGAATTCCTTTCATTTGCTTTAACTCTGCATAAAGGTCTCCAATTTTGGTGCCTTGTTCTCAGAAATACCCTGGGGCCCCTTCATTCCTCCTCTCCTATCAGACTCTGAACAGATCACCTTTCTCTTCTGCCAACTGCCTACTTACCATCCTCATCTTCTTCAGCTGGAGTAGAAGGCCTGGGCCTCTTTTCCTCACTGGCCTCCGAAATTTCTGATGGCTCTTTCCTCTTCACCTGGAAAATGCAGAAAAATGGGGCCCACTCAATCAGCGAGAATGAGAGAAAATTTAAAAAACAAACACCAAAACCCCTCAACTCCCAACCATCATTTCCCCAAGGAAGGGAGGCCCACCAGCTTTCCCCACCACCACGTTCCTGGATACCTTAAATGAAGGCAACCGTAGGGCCCCTCGTAGCCCTGATCCAAAGGCAAAGGCCTCAATGCCCGTGATGCCGCCACTCTTGGCCCAGTCTACGAGGGACAGCATGCCTGGCTCTTTGAGTTTCATCTTTTCTTTATCTTCCTCCTTGGCTTGCTGTTTGGCTGCATTCTGGAAGGGCTGAAGATAGCAGGGAGACTGAGCTGCAGACTCCAGAGCACAGTTATTCCTTCCTGCCCAAGAACCAACAATGGGCCTCAAGAACACAGACATCCATTAACCGACACTATCTCTGGCCAGTTAAAGAGATTCTCAAGTCTGATACTCTAGGCCATCCACCCTTAGGAAACAGTTACTAATTTCTACCCTGTGACAATTGGTAGAACTGAAGACCAGCCCAGAAACACTTAAGAGTTCTGTCCACTGCAAGCAGCAGAGGCGCCAGGACAAAGCTCTTCTGACCCAGGTCTGTGCTTACCTTTTGCTCTCTGATTCCCCTGCCCATAATGCCCACATCCACTTCATGTTCTCTTATCCCTACTTTGAACTGGGCAATCTGGGAAAGTCAAAGGTGTCTCCTTCAGCAAACACTCCAGTGTCTAGCGTCCCTGGACTAGACCTCCTCACCTTGGCCTTTTCTTCCTTGCTCTCCCACCACTGGTCAAAGGCTCCAAAGGCCACATTCTCCACCATCTTGCGGTTGAGGTCTCGCTGCATAATGCTCTTCATCTCTTGGACAAGGGTGGCTAGCACACGACCCACAGTGCCCGCTGATGGCAGGGACTTGCTTTCTGCCATCTCAGCTTCTTCCCTGTGAGGCAGCCGGGCCTCTTCTCCAGAGACTGAGGAAGAAGGCAGGGGCTCTGCTGCCATGGGCAAGGGCAGGTGGTAAGCTTCCCGGGAGTATGCCCCACGACCTTCTTGCCCTTGTGTGTACAGAGCGTAGGGCAAGCCATAGGCTGCCTCTTGTGGGGGTGGGAAAGGGAGGAAGGCCTCGCCAAAGGCCCCACCAGGAGGACCAGCTGAGGCAGCAGTCAATCCCTTGCCCTGCCGCAGCTGGTGGAGCCGAGTTAACATCTGGGTCTGCATCTGGAAGGACATGGGCATCCCTCCCCACTGCGCTCCAAGTCGATCCATAAGTTCAAGGGAGTTCACAAAGTCATAGATGTGGGGTGGTGGTGGTGGTGGAGGCGGCGGAGGGTACTCGGGGGGTGGTGGTCCATCTGGGTGGGGTGGCAGGAGGTAGGCAGGTTGATGGGGAGGATAACCCAGAGGAAGGGAAGAAAGGTAGGGAGGAGGAGGGGGAGGTGGCGGTGGTGGCGGTGGCGGTTGCTGGGGGGGCGTTGGAGCTGGAGGAGGTGAACCACCCCTGTCATCATCAGAGATCTCCATATCTTCTCCGGAAGAACATGGAGAAGCCTGTAGGATATAGAGGAAAGTCATAGACAACTCCTACTAGAGCTTCCTGAGCTTCCCTCTCATTTGTTTCCTTGTCTGAGCGTCTTCCCACTCCCCTGAGACCTAAGCTTCCTTCCCCATCCTATGGCTGGCGGCAGGCTCACCTGATTCTGTCCATTGGCCTTTGGTGACTCCCGGGCAGCCCCTGGCTCTCCACTCCCTGCAGGCGCTACATCTTCAAAGTTGGCTGGGGCAGGAGGGGGTGTGCAGGGCCCATGACCTGCCCCAGAAGGCACCTCACCCCCTGCATCTCTAGCCCCAGGGCCTGCACTGTTGCTCTCTTCTTCTTCCTCTGTATCAGAGGCCAGGAAAGAAAATTTGGAGCGCTGTTCCTTCAGCAGCATTTCAATGCGGGAGTCCAAGCTGCTGTGCTGAGCAAAGGGGACACTCTCATTGGTGGTCTCTGGGACTGGGGAGCCAGAACGGGCAGGTGAAGGTGGGCGTGGGGAAGTCCGGGCTTCTTCTCTCTCAGGGCTGGGTGCCCCACCACCACCACTACCACCACCACCACCAGGTTCTGGAGGCTCTGGAGGTGGGGCCTCTGAGGCAGGGGGTCGGTAGTCTTGGTCAGTGGATCGGTTGGGATCAGGGGCCAAGTAGGAGGTATAGGAAGGTGGGAAGCGCTCAGGTGTATTTTCAGCAAATGGGGCCCCAGGAGGGTCCTCTCTAGTTGCCCGGCGAGGTGGGTAGGAACTGTGACGCTGGTAGCGATTCCAGCTTTCATAATATGCTGGGTAGCTAGAGTCAGAACCACGAAACTGAGAGGCTGAGGAAGATGAGGAGGAGGACGATGATGAAGAAGATGAAGGTGTGGAAGAGGAGGCTGCAGTGGCTGCAGCAGTTGCTGAGGTGGTAGTAGAGGTGGTTACAGGGGCGGAAGATGTGGAGAAATGGCGGCGAGAAAAAGAATCTTGATAGCTGTTCTCTGACCGCCGGGGTTTGAAGGAAGTTGAAGTGCTGCTGAAGAAGTCGTGGAGTTAGCTAGGCTCCTCCCTGTGTGACCAAACCTGACTGTTTCTGGTCTCATATTCAAAGCCCCTCTAGATAGAGGTTCGATCCCAGCACCCACTCGGTGGCTTAAACCATCTTTCACTTCAGTTCCATGTGATCCACTGCATGAGCACTAAGAACACTGTTTGCACAGACATACATGCAGACAAAACACTCAGACACATAAATCTAAAAATGAGCTAGAGCAATGTTCAGAGGTTAAGAACATAGACTGCCTTTGCAGAAGATCCAGGTTCAAGTCTCAACACTCAAATGATAGTGGACAACTATCTATAGCTTCAGTTCCAAAGTATCTGTCTCCTTCTAGCCTGCTTGCATGCAATAAGCATACACACATGCAGACACACAAACAGACAAATCAAAACTCCCCAACATCTGCTTCTATGCTGCTGATCAGGTCCCAAACTAGTATCCCTGAAAACAGCAATTTGTTAGTTGAAACTAAAGACTAAAATAGTTTCCGACTCCTTCTCAGAGACCTAGGGCTCATTCTTCACAGCTGTAGCTCCCAGAATCAAATGGCTCAGGCCAAAATAGGTGTGCTTCCCATACCTGCTGGAGTAGGCAGAGTCCTGAGAGTAAGGGGTGCTACCCCGAGGTGTGTAGGGTGTTCCTTGGGAGGACTGAGGGGTAAACTGGCCAAAGGAAGATGGGGTATCTTGTCGACTGCTGGAGAAATTTGTATCTTGGGAGCAGGGAGTGCCATTGCCAGGGGTGCCCCCCACAGCAGTGCCTGCTGGGTAGGCTGCCGTGTCAGAGGAAGATCGTCGGCGAGCTTCCGTCTGGAGAAAAAGTGAGGCAAGGAGAAATAAAAAAAGATCAGGAATAATTTAAAAATGTGTCCTCCCCCAATCCAAGAATCCCAGCTTTTTGTTTCTGAAAGCACCTAGGCAGCATTCCTTTGCCTTCCTATACTTAACAGTAAAGTTTAGGGCTTTCCCAGATGGCTCCTGCTCCTGGTGACTAGGCAATGTGTTCATGTGCCTAATACCACAGCAGCCACAAGCTTCTCACCGTCTCAGTGGCTGCACCAGAGCTCTGGAACTTTTCACTCAGGGCCTTGCCTCCGGTGGGCACAGTCTGAGGAGTGTAGGAGCCATTGACAATCAATTCATAGTACTTCATTCGTTGTTGTCCTAGATGGAGAGAAATGGGAATCAACAGTCTAAAGGAAAAACAACCTCCCTGATTCGGCAGTCTTGTTTCTTCCTCAGGCCTCACGCTTCCTATAATTTTCCTGAGTTGTACCTTTTAGAACATCAATCTCATACTTAACTCAATCCTTGGGAATGTCTACCTCATTTCTACCTGCCTATGGTTGTTTTGACTAGATCTAGTCTTTGTATTTTTTTGAGATAAGGTCTCATATAGCCAGGCTGGTCAAACTTGCTATATAGAAAACAACGGTCTTGAATTCCTGATAATACTGCTCTACTTTCCAGGCTAGGGATTACCAGGTATGTACTACACTGCTCTTTCACAGATTCATAGAACAAAGTCTGGCTCATCTCTACCTCCTAACTATTAGAAAAAAATTAATATGGGTAGGCAACAGTGCTTGGCTTGCATAAGAGCGGCCCTGGGCTCAATCCAAACACCTTATTTCGTAAACTCACAGTTTACACACATATCTCAATTAGAGTATTTTATAAAGTTTAAGCAAAAGTAAACTGCACAAAGTAGAGGTCTAGCTCCTGCTAAGCCCATTACCCCTTTATGTTATAAACTAAAGACTGCAGAATTGCAGCTGCAAAGGTCAATCCAGCCAGGAGGTGGTGGCGCACACTTTTTCATCCCAGCACTCGGGAGGCAGAGGCAGGCGGATCTCTGTGAGTTCAAGGCCAGCCTGGTCTACAGAGTGAGTTCCAGGACAGGCTCCAAAGCTACAGAGAAATTCTGTCTCAAAAAACCAAAAATAAATAAATAGATAAATCATTAATGCATAAAAACAAAGAAGTGCCAGTATAGTGGTACATGCCTGCAATCGCCATACTTGAGAGACTAAAGCGAGGCCAAGGACCCATCCAGCTCAACATGAATACAGTGAATACAGGTCAACCAGAGACAGACAGCAAGACTGACTAAAACAGGAAACTGGAGTGTAGAGTATCTTCACAGTATGCACAAAACCCTGGATTTCATCCCCAGCAACACACAAGCCAAGCATAGTGGCACAAGCCTATGTATGATCCAGGATGAAGGAGACCTAGAACTCAAGGCCAGTCTTGGCTATAAAAGAAATTAAAGCCAAGGCTTCACAACAGGAGATCCTGTCTCAAAAAACAAAAACAAGAGCCTGGAGAGGTTCAGTGGTTAAGAGCACCTTGTGTTCTTGCAGAGGACCTGGGTTAGGTTCCTATCACCCACATGGTGGCTCATAACTATCCCTGACTCCAATTCCAGAGGATCCAGTATCCTTTTCTGCCCTCTGTAGGTGAATACGCACACACGCACAAAAATAAATCTTAAGGCAAAGCAGTGGTGGCACAGGCCTTTAATCCCAGCATTTGGGAGGCAGAGGCAGGCGGATCGCCATGGAGTAAGGCCAGCCTGATCTACAAGAGCTAGTTCCAGGACAGCTAGGACTGTAACACAGAGAAACCCTGTCTCAAAAAAACAAAAAACAAAAAATAAATAAATAAAAAATAAAATAAATCTTAAGAGGCAAAACAAAACAAAAAAACAAATCAAAAATAACACCCATGAAGTCAAGTGTAGAATTCAAGGGCAGCCTAAGCTATAGAGTGAAACATATAAAACAAACAAAAAAGTCACAGAAACTATCATGGGCTCTTTAATCTCAGCACTCAGGCAGCAGAGGCAGGAAGATCTCTGAGAGTTTAAGGCCAGACAAAGTTACATAGTGAGATTCTATCTCAAAAACACAAAAAACAAACATAAAAGCTGTGCAATTACATACAGCAGTCTAAAGTCAGAAGGACATGAGTCTTCCCCTCACTTGTAAACACCGACTAACAGCTGCTTCCCTTAGATGGTCCCTGTAACTAGTCTGCCATGAGTCTCATCTCTCCCTGCAATTCCTTGAAAGTGGCTCAAAACAGCCCCTCCTCTTTTGTTTATTCGTGTGTGATGAACTTGTGGCTATGCAAGTGCATACACATGGAGGCCACAGGAAGACGCTGGATGTCTCCAATTATCCCATTCCCTCACTCCCTCAGGACAGGGTCGTGCTTGCCATTTCTCAGGCCGGCTGGTCAGCGAGCTTCTGGGATCTACTTGTCTCTACCCACCAATACTGAAGCTACAAGCACACACAACTATACCTGGACTTCATGTGTGACGGAGATTCAAATTCAAGACTTTATCATTACACAGTAAATACTTTTAACCACCAAGTTCTCGCCCACCTCTTCTCTGGTTTTTTGTGACAGGACCTCATTATGTAGCCCCATTTGGCCTGGAATCATCTTTGTAGACAGGCTAACCTCAAACAGTCCTCCCATCTCTGTCTCCCAAACACTAGGATTATCGGCACATGTCACCATGAAGCTCTGCTTTATTTATCTTTATCCTCACAGATCTGTTTTTTGTTTGTTTGTTTTTTGGTTTTTTTGGCAAGCCATGAGCATGCTAGGTATGTCCTCTACTACTGACCCAAAACTCCAGTTCTTCAATTATCTAAAATTTCAATCATACTATACATGCTACTAAAGCAAGCATAAAATATCTATAATTTCAAAACAAAAAAAGAAAACCCTCACTAAGCCAGAGAGATGACTCAGCAGTTAAGTGTACTGGCTGCTCTTCCAGGACTAGAGTTCAGTTCTCAGCACCCACGTGATGGCTCACAACCAACAAAACTCCAGTTCCAGAGGAATCTGATGCCTTCTTTTTACATCCATGGGCATCAGGCATACACACTGAAAACAGATATACATATAGACAAAACAGTCACACACATAAAAAATAAATAATAGAACCCTCCTGAAATCTTAGTACTTTGGAGAACCCAGTATTAAATTTACTACATGCAGTTCAAGTCTTACCTAAGTACAATCTCTTATAAGCAGAAAAGTATGATTGACAATGGGGTACTGCCATTACCATGCTATCAATAACACAAAATGCCTTGCATATACCCTAATTTTTCTCTCAAATTTAAAAATTTTAAGTTCAGAAACACACCTTGCCTCAAGAATTTGGGTACCCGGCTGAGCCCAATAGGGTATTTACAAATATAATCTCTGCCAGAGACCGGGATGCCTCACCTTTGATATCAAGCTGGGCATGGATGATATTGCCCATGACAGAGGTGAGGTGGAGGTTTTTGACAGTCTCCTTGGCACCCCGAGTGCTGGTGAAGAGCACACGGGCCAGACCCAGGTGCTTGCGAGTGCGGGGATGAAGAAGGATCTCCACTTCTTCCACTTCACCATACTTCCGGCACATATCCTTCAGAAAGGTTTCCCGCACATTGTCATTGAGCCTTGCAAAAGTTACTTCCTTCAGTGGGATCTGTCCAATATAGAATTCATCCAGCTGTGGAAAGACAAGAGTTAGTCTGGGGTTTCCATAATGAGCATAGTTCCCTTACCATTTGGGAAACTTCAGAGACCCATGAGATCAAGACAGGACTGGGAGACTTCTGTGATGGGCAAGTAAAGTAGGGATCATGAACCCTACAGTAGTACAGATCTCTCTCTTTGACTTCCGCTTATGACAAGACAACAATAAGGGAAAAAAGACACACAAAATATAAGAATCAACACACACAAGAGAAAGCAGTAGGAGAAAATAAATAATCTAATCTATTAGCTCAGGTCTGACGATCACAGGCTAGATAGTAGAAACACAAAGATAGGAAATTTTTTCCCATTCAGAAAAGAGACAAGACAGTTCTGAGTGTAGTGTGCACTCCTATAATACTAGCACCTGGAGGCTAATGCACAAGGATCCTCAGTTCAAGGCCAGTCTGGGTTACCTAGGGAGACCATGCCTCAAAAGAGAGAAAAAGAAAGATAAGTCAGATATATATATAATCTAAAGATGACGCAGTGGTAGCAGAGGTGTAGACAGGGTGCCTGGGAGCCAAGAAAAGGATCCTTCACACAGAGAAAAATCAGGAAAAGATTCACAAAGATGTTTCCTATCACTCTCACCGGGCTTTGTAGAAAACTCTCAAAGTTTACCAAAACAACAGAACCCATCTTGATGTTTTCTAAACACTGAAGAGGGTCTGGTTTGGATATAACAGGGGTATAGAGTCAAGTAAGTGATTAGGCCTGCCCAGATCAATAACCACACATACCAACGCTTCAAAACAGACCTAGCATGCCAGTAAGATGGCTCAGTGGATATAGGCACTTGTCACCAAGCCTGACAAGCCTGAGTTTGATCCTTGGACCCCATGGTGAAAAACCAATTTCTAAAAGTGCACAATGGTGTGTGCAATCTTGAATGTGAACACACATGTGAGTTCCAGGACAGTCAAGGCTACACAGAGAAAAGAAATATAAAAAAAAAAAATAGAAAGAAAGAAAAGGGAAAATACATACTTGTAAAATAAGAACAACAGAACCAGAGACAAATAATAGCAAAAGAGAGCCTAAAATTGAGGAGGAAGCCACAGACAGCAAGTGAAATGAACGTAAGACTCTGCATGAAGAAAATGGCAATGGAAAGAGAAAGATTAAGATGAACAGGAAAGAACTACCAGGTGGCTCCTAGGTTTCTAGGTTGTGAACCTGGGTATCTGGTGCTGCAATTTATCAGCAGAGGAAAAACAAAAAGGACTGAGAGAATAAAGATAATGTGTTCAGGTCTCTGGAGAGGCGGGAAGTAGGTATGGGAAGTAAACATTCAGGCCAATAGAGCTCAAGTAAGACTGCTCAGGGAAGGGGAAAGAGGGGTGCAAGCACCCCATAAATTACTTTAAAACTCAGTGGGAAATAAAACAAAAAGAAACAAAATTCTAAGGAAACGAAGATCCACCAATTTTTCTAGGCTCAGTCCCAAGCTTGAAGAGTCTCTTAAGTGGGAAATGGAGCCGCTCTTACAGACAAGCTGGAGGAGGACATACCCAAATGACAAGAGGGACAGAGGACGCCAAGCGGCAGTGGCCTTAGCAGTTCATTCAACTGCTGAATAATTAGGGTATCCCAGTCGTGCTGTTTCTGAACCTCCACCCATACCTCATGCCTCTAGACATCAACACCCTTGTCACCAGCGACATACTAGAGACACTTAAGCTATTTAACTACACCTCCTGTCTCAGACATCTCAGCCTCACAGACTCAAAAGCAAGGAAATCTGGTTGCCGGCGCTGCACTGGGACAGCCACTCTGGGAGGCTACGCAAAGAGCAAGGTGCTAGGACCCTTGCCGCGCTCCAAGAACCAGCATGCTGGGAGAGCAGCAGACACGTACCTTAAACTTAGGAACTGGGAGGGAAAAGTCTCTGTTTTTGGACCTGACATGGCAGCGGGGATCTTGGAGGTCTTCCACTGGGGTATACTTCGAGTCCTAGCACAGAAAAGAGAGCCGTGTAACCAGGACGAAAACTTACCAGGCTGTCAACTCCGTGAAGCCAGTGGAGACGCACATACAGAAGAGCTGCCATAACGTGCTCATTCTCAAAGGACAAGCTACAGGTCCCGGAGTTCTAGGTGTTGAATACCGCGCAGAGCGGAGGGGGAGGAGGGCAGACCAGAGGTCCAGGGAAGTCAGGAAGCCATGAGGCACTCACGCTGACACTGAAGTGGACTCCATCGTAGCGGTACACCTTCTGGGAAGGCCTGCGCAAGGCAGGGTCCAAAGCCGGATCCACGATGAGCTTGTAGTTCCGCCACTGGAAGCTCGGGGCTTTCTGCCCATCTCCCCCACCTTCCTGGTCCATCCTCGCTCATTTACACTGTCAGGAAAAGAGGGGTACGCAATGGGGGTAAAAGCCTCAGGCCTGACTCCCTTGCCAACCCCCTCCATGGCTAGCCCGGATTCCAGGTCCCCCCATCAGTCCAGTTCCCACACCTCGGCATGACCCACGGCTCCCTCAGATCGGGCCCTGAGGACCCGGGTTCACTCTAACACTCCGTTCCCCTCCACCCCCCAAGTCTACCCTCAGGGCCCAGGCCCAGCTCGCGCCCCCAGACCTTCCCGCTCTCCCTAGCGCGCCCCACTTGGCCTCCACGCAAGACCCCTCCCCCGTCCCCTGGCAGGCCCCGCCCCCTCCCGCCTCCTCACCGGCCAGCGGCCCGGGCCGAGCCCCGCTCCCTCTCCCACACAGCCGCTCGCGTCCCCGCGCCCCAGTCCTCTGGACTAGAGGTGGCACCTCTCCGGGGCGTTGGAAACACCGCGAGACCGAGCCTGAGCCCCGGCTTCGGTCCCTGAATCCAGGCGGGGTGGGGGGGGCGGGTAACGCGCGCCGCTGCCCTCTCCTCCCGCCCGGGCGCGTTCGGTGCCCCCCCACCCCGTCTCCGCGCACGCGCGCCAAGGCCCTACTCACCCGCTCGTGGCGAGCGGCTCACCCTCCCCCCACCGCGCGCAGCACCTCAGCGGCGTGAGGCGGCGGCGGCGGCGGCGGCAGCGCGAGACCCGGCCCCGCAGCGGTGGCGGCGGCGGCGCCCCCCCACCACCACCTCCCCGGCGCGCGCACCAAACACCACCGCCACCTGCACGAGGCCCAGCGGGCGCGGCGTCTGCATTCGCACTTTCGCTACAAGGACTGCGGAGCGATCCACGGGGCCGAGCGGAGCGGCTCTGCCTCGGCCGGCGCCCTGTAAGGCTCGGGAGTCGTAGCCCAGGAAGCCTGAAGATCGGCCGCATCCCCCGGAGAGTGGACTGTACCACCCTCATCCAGCTGCCCCGGCCTTGGGGTTCGTGACGAATCGGCGGCGACGAAAGCTGCGACGAGCCCCTGAGGAAAGAGAGGCGGAGCGAGGGGGAGGCGGCCAGCCGGAGCTCGGGAAATTTGAGTGGTGCGTCGAACGACGCAGATTCGCGAGGCGGGCGGGGCAAATGAGTGAACAGGATGCGCGCTCCTTTGCTGCTCTTCCCTGCCCCTTCCTTGCGCAGCTCGAATGCCTACGAGGCTGCAGTGCAGATTCGCCACCGTTCTGGGCTTTGGCCGTCACCTCCTCTCACCTGCGCTGGAGTCGAGAAAATGACGCCCGGTTAGCCAAGCCCCGTTGGCAGTGTCGACTGCTATTTCTGGATCTTTCTTCCTAATACAACTCAAGTAGCAGCCCACTTCCGATTTAGGACGAAATGGTTACAGGGGAAAAGTCTTCTCGGAGCTTCCTGAAAAATTTCAGACCAGGGAAGGTGCCCAAATAACCCTAATGAGTCGGGTAGCGAATCTGCGGATCCCGTTGTGGGTGGGGCTAGCGTGCCGCGCAGAGAGGCGTGGCCAGGCGTGCGGAGCCCGGCGTAACGGGTTGCTTCCCGTAGAATCTACCAAAACCTGGGCGGGATGGGAGGTGGAAAAATACAACCAGGAGCGGTGACTCAGGCACTTTGCCTGCCCGCGCATATGAGGTGATGGGTTTCTTGCCGCTCTTCTAGTCGGGCCCCTGTTGTATTTCGGACAGAGTAACACCGAACCTGCTGTGCACCGGAGGATGGCCTCGAACTCCTGATCCTTTTGCCTCTATCTCTTGGGGTCTGGGATTACAGGTGTGCGCCACCATAACCGTTTTATAGGATGCTGGAGATCTAACCTAGGGCTTCTTGCATGCTAGGACAGCACCCTAGTTACATCTCCCTTGGGCCTGTTTTAAAATGTCCATTTGACAAACGGGGAGACTGAGCTATATCGAACAGGCCCAAGGGAGGTGTAACTAGATCTAAAGCTGAAGTTTAAGAGAGGCCTAAAGACCCTTAAGTGGGTCCTATGAAAGTAAAATTCTCATAGTAACCCAGTTAGCCATAGGCACTTCAGAAGCCCAACTAGGGCCTCACTTGGGAGTCTGGAGCTGAGATTGCCCCAAGGTTGAACACCCTGGCATTCCCACCAGGTCTACCTGGAGCTGAGGATGCCCTAAGTGTCCCCTCTACAAGAGTCCCTCATTATATTGACCTCCTTTAGTTTCAAGTTACCCAAGAATGGCTGTCTATTGGTCATAAGACTGCAACCCTCACAACAGTGTAGGAAAACTTTTGGAGCCTAGTTTTACACGTTTTAATTAACCAAATAATAAAGACTCTCCAAGGTCTCTCGCTGGAAGCCTAATGACGGGAGTTGTGCTCTAAAATTATTGGGCTGCGGGAGAAAAAAAAATCTTTTAATTTTTTTTTTTTTTTGGTGTTTTTGAGACAGGATTTCTCTTTAACAGCCTTGGCTGTCCTGGAACTAGCTTTTGTAGATCAGGCTGGCCTTGAATTCACAAGAGATCCACCTGTCTTTGCTTCCTAAGTGCTGGGATTAAAGGCATGCGCCACCACCGCCTGGCAAAAAAAAAAAAAAAAATCTTTACATGAAGGCACAGAAGATGATATTCCTTTTTTTGACCCAGTTGAAGGTACTAAGTCCTTTTTCTCTTTTTTTTCCTTCTCTTTCATTTAGGAATCCCATATAATAATAATGAGGGCACACTGTGTGCCTGGCCCTCGCTGCCTCTCTGAAGTGGGAAAGACAGGTGTGTTTACTGGGATGGTTGTGAGGGCTAAAGCAGATCAGGCCATAGGAGTGATCACTGCAGAAACTCAGACGAAATCCCGAGTGTAGGAACCAGAGTTAGAGGCCTTGGTCTCTGGATAACTGTCTGCCCTTGATTTACTCAGACCCCACATCAGGTCCATTACCTGCACCTGGCCCTTAGGACAAGCAGCCTTACCCAAGGTTTCCCCTCCACCCCATTCACAGCCACAGAAACGCGTGAGACAGTTTATTAACAAAAGGTGCATCGGAAATGCAGTATCTGGAGAGCTCTGCGTTCTAAGGGCTGGACTGTCTGCCTTACAAACCCCCGACCCTTGTCAAGGAGTCGAGCCGGCAGCACAGTCCCTCAGTCTTCAAAGGTTCCTCCTCCCCCAGCTCTGGCCAAAGTGGGTGGGAACCAGATGAGTCTAGGGCAATGGGACAGGCACCACCACAAGTCACCAAGTGGGAAGTGGCTCATCGTAGGAACAGACACCCAGGTCACCTACAGCAGCCCATTCAGGAATGGGGAACCCATCAAAACCATGACAGGAAAAAATCCCTCCCAGGATGTCAACTGTAAACTAGGTTGACTGATTTGGAGGACAGTTGTGCAGGCATATCACCTTTCTGGAGAGCAGCAAGCAAATGCTCAGTACCCCTGAAGACCCGCTAGGGCCTCCTCAGACTGAGACCATTCTACTCCCTCTCGTTTCTCCAGCCAAGCAAGGTGCAGCTTACAAAATCCACTGGACCGTGGTAACGGGATATCCCTGGGAGTGTGGAACGCTGTGCAGGAATTTGGCCTCTATCTGAGAGTAGCTTACAGTAGGTGGCTCAAGTCTGGGGCAACGAATGAGGTCTGTAGATCCCTGGGATCCCTTGCAGACACTGGGCATCAATGTTTCCAAGAGTCTAAGCCAGGCTCATACAGCCTGCAGCTCCCCCTGCAGGCGACTGAGTTCCTCCAACTCCTGCTTGTGACGGTCTGTCTTGTGGGCCACCAAGGATCGGTAGAAATGTAGGGCAAAGGCCATAAACACAAGTCCCACAGGTACCATGATTGCTGTGGAGGCCATAGCCGCCTGCCAACCTGGCCCATGGGTACCACCACACACTTGTCGGGGTGGACAGGCTTTGGAAGGCTGCTGTGGTGTGGCTACAGAAGCAGAGGACGGAGTGAGGTTGGAAGGTAAACTAAGGGAGACAGTCACCGGTGGCACCTGGGACATAGGTACCACAGGAGCTGGTTTGTTCATGGGTGCCCCAATGGGCACAAACTTGACCCAGCCCACCAGAACAACTTCAGCTAGGAAGAGAAAGGTGCCCAGGGCAGTGGAGAAACCCCAGGCCAGCTCCACATATCGGTGGAGTCGCTGGTGCGGTGACTGGTGGACAGAGTTGAGATTGTGGATGTTGCTCACGGCTTCGATATGGGGCAGCAGACATGTGGAGACCATGAGAGCAAAGAGGTGCACGGCTACTAACACGGTGGTGCAGGCACTGAAGGCCACTAGCAGGCCTGGGGGGTAGTCATGGCCACTCTCCAGCTGCACCTCCACCATGGCCACCTGTGGGCACAAGAGGGAGACATTGAGTCCCTGTGACAGCTTCATCAGGTGTTTCCTTTTGCCTGTTCAGCAAACTTAGAACAGTGCCTCAGCTGCCCCTGCCCACCCCTTTCTTTGAGTTGGTTCTGTGTGTGTGTGGAGGGGGGGGGTTGATTTGGTTTGTTTTTTTGTTTGTTTTTTTTTTTTTTTGGTTTTTCGAGACAGGGTATCTCTGTGTATCCTTGACTGTTCTGGAACTCACTCTGTAAAACAGGAGGCTGGCCTCAAACTCAGAGATCCACCTGCTTCTGTCTTCTAAGTGCTGGGATTGAAGGCATGTACCGCCACCGCCCACCTATTTGAAATTTGCTAGGCAGCCCAAGTTGAGCTGAAACTGTGATCCTCCTGCCTCAGCTTTCCCAAGTACTGGGATAAGCCACCATGCCTTTCAGTTACTCACAGCCCTAACTAAAAGGCTTTGCCGTGTCCTGTACTCTGAGCTCTCCACCTCACTATCAAGCTAACATTCTTCTGAGTTTTTACCTGGTTATAACATACGGGTTAAAAAAGCACAGACTCAGGTAGGAGAAATGGCTCATCAGTTACGAGCACTGGTTGCTCCTCTAGAGACCTGGGTTCAATCCCCAGCACCCACATAGCAGTTCACAATTTTAACTCCAGTTCCAGAGGATCCATGACACCAGGCAAGCACATGGTGCAGGCAGACAAAACATCCATACACATGAAATAAATAAGTCTTTAACAACAACAACAACAAAGCATGGACTCAGAGGCTGGGGTGCATTTCAGTGGTAGGGGCCTTAGCACTCACAAGACTTTAGGTTCCGTCCCCAACCCACAAAACATGAATGAACACAGAAAGCAGACACCATGGTATGGTGACACATTTATTAGCTCACCATGTGGGAAGCTTAAAACAGGATGATCTCCGGCTTGAGAGCAGCCTATGCTACACATTGAAACTTTGTTTCCAAAGAACCCAAAAGTGCCTTTAGACTCAGAACTAAAGAGGAGCACCTAGGGCTACTCTGAGACCCTATCTATAGTAAATAAATAAAACCGTGGGCAGTGGTGGCACAGGCCTTTAATTCCAGCACGCAGGAAGCAAAGGCAGAGAGTCTGAGGCCAGTCTGGTCTACAGCATGAGTTTTAGGATAGCCAGGGCTACACAGAGAAACCCTGTCTCAAAATCTCAAAAAGAAAAAAAAAAAAAAGGTTTCAAAAGCCCAAAACAAAACTTCTCTGGGCTGCTCGGATCCATTCTTAGCTCTACAATCTGTAATCCGCACACCCCAACAGTCCATTAATCTGGACTTGCCTCAAATTCACTATCTTCCTGCTTCAATGTCCTGAGTAGGATTACAGTTATGTGCTACCTTGGCCAGCTGTGTAATCTTTGAGCAAGTGCCTCCCTCAATTTCCTACCTGGAAAAAAAAATAAAAATGGGGATAGTAGGCCCGTTGAGAATGTTTAGATAACACACATTAACTGCCACAAAGAGAGCCAGGCAGGGACTGATGCCAGCCTCCAAGGCACTCAAAAAAGAAAAAGTTGCCAACTCCTAAATTTCCGAAGCTTCATGTTTCCAAATCAATCTAAAAATTTGGCAGATCCAGTGACATCAGGTCCACATTCAAATATGTCAACTATCCAAAATGAATCATAGTTGCTCATTTCTGACAGGTCAGGGGGGTCGCTTGGCCACATGACTCCACCCAGCCGGCCCAGGCCTTGCAAACATTAGAGCTGATGTACAAATTTGGGCTCTAAAGCCAGGCTGCTGAGTCAAAATCCTGTCACTAGCTGGTTGTGCCCCAACATCTTGGACCTTGTGTCAGCTGAAAAGCTGACAATCCAGTCACACCTACTCCACACACACTGTACCTGCTAAAGTGTTGAATGCTTGTTGAAGTAGGATTTCATGGAGCCCAGGTTAGCCTAGGAACTCTCTGTGTAGCTCAAAGCCTTGATTTTCCTTTCTGCCTCAAGTGCTGGGATTATAGGTGTATTCCACCATATCTAGTTTATGCTGGAGATTGAACCTAGGGTTTCTGGAAGGGTAAACACTCTAACATCTAGGCTGTATCCATAGCCTTTGAATACAATTTATATACTGTTACTCTATCTCAGGCCACCTGGGGGTTTAAGAGGATTTCCCTCATTTCTGTTTAAGGATCCTGGAGATTGTACTGGACCTAGAAGAAAAGGTGCAGGCCAGCAGTGGCATTAAGGAAATAAAGTGGAATATTTTGGGAAAATGGGCCATGGCAGACAGTAGGCAGGTGTTTTCACACACAGGGATCTGGGCCAGCCTTAGTTCTGGTTTCTCCCAGAGGTCTGACCCAGTCTTCTCTCCTCAGGACTTGGGCAAGTCCCTGCTCCCAAACCTTCCTCAGGGAAGGCCCTGACTCTTCTGCTGCCATCCCAGTGAACTGCAAGATCCGCGGGCTGGGCTCCCTCAAACTTTCTGGTGATGACAGGAGTTGATTCCTTACGTCAAATATCATCTTCACCAGGAACAGTGGGCTTCTCTGGGGAGTCTGGGCCCCTCATAAGCACCACAGACCAAGAACAATCTTTAGGTTAGATTTTTCATTCAGTTATCGAGGTTGCAGAACAAAGGGAGGTAGTAAGCCAAGTTACCTCTTACATGACCTCACCTGAACTCCCTCCAATGTCTTACACAAGGATACATTCTGAGGATGCCCTCCTTCCAGGCCGGCTCTCTCCTCCCTGCCCCCTCCAATGCTGTGAAGAAAACTTAACCTAGAAGAGGTTCACTCTACACCCTTCCCCTGCTGAGTGCCCTGTCAAAACATCAGCTTCCCCCCAGGCCACTTAGCACGTGGCTCTGAAGTTCCTTTGGTAAGTGGAGCTTGTCCTGACACACCTAGCTCTAGGAGTCTCCGTTAACACTTCCAGCTCCTCCTGGAAAAAAGCTTGGCAAACCACAGAGGCAGCACCTTCTATGATCTCACAACTTCCTACTGACCGCAACGGGAATGGAGGTCGGCTCAGGGTCGCACAGCTGGCCCTAAGTAGGGAGAAACCAGGACACATCTGTGTTCTGCACCCTGGAATCTTCTTCAGTCCCACTTCCTGAGGCCGCTGCTGGGACCGTTAGCTGATATTATCCTCCCACACCTGCGGTTTATCAGACATTTATCGTTAGCTCCCTGACCAGCTTCCTTCCCCAGCAGCTTCCTCGCCGGCTTCTTACTTTTCGGGGGCAACTCTAGCATTCCTTGAGCTGAGAGGTGGAGGCATCTTCCATGCCGTGGCCCCCTTCCCCTGACCTGGTTGATAACGGCCCTCATTCAGCTCAACTTGCCTTTCACCTCTTGAGGACTTGGTAAACTAAGCGACTTCGGTGAGAACAGACTTCCCCCACCACCACCAATCTGCTCTTGCTGACCTCTTCATTCCCTTCTTCCATGATACCCCTGGGAGCGATCTTCCTCAGTCGTTTATATTAAGGCCGTGCCTACTACAACCCTGTCTCTGACATAAAGGGCTTTCCCAGTCCCTTGAGATTTCGCTCCTTCCATGACGCTAAAGAAACCCTTCTATTTCGTCCCGCACTCCCTTGGGACCCGTTTTCTTGTCTCCTCGACCCGGAGCCCACCACGTGCCTCGCCCACCCCGTGTGTCCCTTCCCGCCCCTCACCATGGCGAAGCCCGACAGCAGAGCAGACGTGCGGCTGGAGGCTTTGAGCTTAGCCCGGCTGAGGTAGAGGCGGCGCCAGCTGAGCGCCCGCAGGGAGTGCTGGCTGGCCCCCATAAGGTCCAGGTAGCCGCGGTGCACGAACTCCCGGTACGTGGCAGAGCTCGCGGGGCTGTCCACCTCCGGGTTTAGCGGGGCCTGTTCGCCCGTATCCCCCTCGCCGCCCTTCATCCTGAGAACGGCTACTCCACCCGCGCCGACCGTCACGGAGGGGCCGAGGCGCCTTGGGACTCCAAGAAGGGCTGGCCGGACCCCATCTCCGCCAGCCCCAGCGGGAGCAGAAGCGGGTGTCTATAAGGCCCAGGGACCGAAGCAGGAACTGGGGCAGGGGCGGGGCCCCACGACCACATGATTGGGTGGAGCCGAGACCGAACCCCAGCAATCTGGCCCGTGGGCAGAGATTCCCGAGGGAACCCCACGACCCGAGGCCACCAAAAATAGCCCAGTGCCTTCGAGCTACCAAGGTGAACGCCCACAGCTTCCGTCTGGGAATTCGCTGGCTTCAGACCACCCAAAGTACACCTGGGCAGTCCCAGGTGCCCAGATGCCCACAGTCCTCCTTGCACAGGGATTTCAGGGAAGCGAGCCCCTTCCGCCATCCTAACCCACCACTCAGACTCGACACCGCAGACAGACACAGGAAGTCAGCGGCCCCGGCTAGAAGATTCTGAGTTTTATAGCAAACCATATTGTACAGACTTGGGGGTTCAGGGGGGTCCAGCCCGGCTGGGTACCCCACTTGCCCCTTGCCGGGGTGCCTCCTCCCCTCCCTCAAGCTGCCCCATCGTCAAGCCTTTCTCCAACCCCAGGCCCCCCTCCCTCCTGCCTTTGGTCCGCCCAGCCCCCGCCCCCAACCCGCGCACCTTCCTGTTACCTGAGGTATGTGGATAGATTCCCCTCCCCCCACCCCCATGTGATACAATCCAGTTCCCCCTGGCCTAAGTTGAATGGGACCTGGACCCGACTCCTCCCTCAGGCTCTTGAGACCCCACCCCCACACTGAAAGAAGAAAAGGGGTGGGGAGAGGGGAGGTGCCAAGGGTCTGTTACTAAGTTCCCACAGCAACTAAGAGGGACCGGTTCCAGTACTAGCACTGATTTCCGGAGGTGTCCATTGGCTGCTATTTCCACGGCAACCAGGAGTGGCAGTTCCCTGGGCAAATGGGACACAGTTTCCATGACGATGAAAGAATGGGAAGAGCCAAACTGGAGAAGTCCCATCTTGCCCATCTTTAAGCTGAAATCCCCCACCCCAACTCAGGTCGGAGGGGTGGAGCTGTTCAAGACAGTAACACAAGAGAGCTGGGGGTGGGGAGTCCAAACTGGGTACCCACTAGCTCAGTCTTGGTCAAGCCGGTCCCCTCACATCACACTCCCCCAGGTCCGAGGTTCCCCCGGTTCAAGTAACACTTCAGTACAGATGAATGTTCAAGTATTGTGTAGAGAGGCAGGCAGGGGTCTGGGCTACCCCTCGCCACTCCCCTGGGCCATGAGCTGAACAACAGGTAGGCCCATGGCCCCTACTCCTTGCAATAGCTGCCATTTTCAGTGACGTTCAAGGAGTCAGGGCGAGGGAAAGAACTGAAATCTGGGTGGAAGGAAGGGGCAAGGGGTAACCCCACAGAGAGGGTACTATCCCCCTATCTGCTCCTCTCCCAGGCCCAAGTCCTGGCATTTCCTGGCTTCTAGAGCCCCCTATCCGATACCTGGATCCTCAATTGTTCCTCTGGTTTCCCTTTTTGGCCCCCCATCCCACCCAACTGGTCTTTGTTCCATGAACCGTTGTTGGTCTGCTTTCTGCCCTCCCCACACCCATTCTTTACCTCCCCCAGCCCCCTGGCTCCCAGTATCCTGTGTGCAAGATATCATTCCCCCTCATTCTTCCCTACTTGCGCCTTCATGCCCCCCCCACCATCCCTTTGGCTCAGCACCTCCCCAGTACCCCTTGACCCACTCCCTCAAAGGGATGGACAATGAAGCAGGTGGAAAGGAGAGATGGGAAGCAAAGACCCCCAGAGATATCAGTGCAGGTGGGAGAAAAGGGGAAGGCTGGCTCAAGTCCCTGGGCAGGAATCCCAAGTCATTAAACTTAGAGGAGAGCCAAGTCATGAAGAAAAATAACCTGGCCTCCCAACAGGGGGTGAAATGAAGACGCCAGGTCCAGGCGCTCGTGTGGAGTCCTGGGGGAAGGGAATACAGGCACCCAACTAGCTGTCCTTGAGAAGTAGCTTCTCTTCTGGGCAGCGAAAGGGGCCAGGTGGTCCAGCAGCTGCCAACCGGGCACAAGCTTCAGGTGAGAGCTGGCGGCAGGAACGAAGGTCCAGGCGGCGAAGACGTGGGCAGCGACGGAACAGTGGAAGGCAGTGGTCCGTGAGGCGGTGGCACCCTGGGGATGAGGCAGCACTGCTGAGGCTAGAGTCGGTAGTAGGCAATATACAGGGAACCCACATCGCCAGGCAAGCAAGGCATACAGGGGATCACACTTACCAGCGAGATTGAGGTGCACCAGTGTCTCTCGGAGAGGGGAAGTGGGAGCCGTGAGGAGGTGGACACTTGGGTCCCCAACATGGGCGCAGTGGCTCAAATCCAGGGCACTGAGCTGGGGAGCATGGCGCAGTAGGAGCCTCAGGGAGGCATCAGTGAGCTCCAGGCCTGCTAGGCGAAGTTCTGCCACTCCCTGCAGCCGACCTCGGCTCTCTGTTTGCCCTGGGCAGACAAAGTAGAATTTAGCACCCAAGGTTCCTCCTACCCTGGATCCTACCACAGAGCACTGCCACTGCCCTCGTGCTCTTCACTGTCTGCCTCACACCTGCCCCAACACGTGAGAGCCCCCCTCTGCTGCTCCGCATGACTTGCTCTTCCAAACACCCACAGCACCCAAAGTCAGATGACCTCTGCTCCTATCTCCCCAGGGAGCCTCCCGTGAGAGCTCAAGTCTTAACATTCCTCTCATGACCCCCACCCCCAGTATCTGATACACTGAATACATTTTTTCCTCAAGGATCTTTTTCTCCCTACATAAAAATGTCAGTTCCAAGAAAGCAAGAACTTTTGCTCACTGCTCCCAGTAGGATGCTCAGTAACTTAATAATAATCCAACAAACAGCACTCCGCCACTCTCCCCATTACCAGTGAGGTCACTATTCTGGCTCAACAACAGTCTTGCTTCAACTCCTCTCGTTTGTTCTCCACCAAGAACCAGGTCTAACTGCAGACACCCTCCCACACCCTTGCTATGTCACTCTGCCTGGCCTAACCTCCCTGGCCTCAAAGTAGCAGCGATTCTCCCGCCTCTACCATCCAATGCCACTGTGCCTGATTTACTTTCTGGTACCAAGGAACCACTCTCGAACACAAAAGGGATAATATCGCTCTCTCCTCTACTCAAAATCTTCGGGAGGTATGTGTTGGTTAGGCTTTTTGTTTTTATCTTTGTCAACTTGACACAAGCTAGAATCATCTTCGAAGAGAGACTGTCAGTTGAAGGATGGCCTCTATCACACTGGCCTGCAGGCAAGTCTGTGTGGTGTTGATGTGGGAGGACCCGGCTCACCTGGGCATAACAGATGCAAGCTGAGCAACCCATGGAGAGCAAGCCAGTAAGCAGTGTACTTCCATGGGGGCTCTGCTTTACTTTCTGCCTTGATTCCTACTCTGACTTCATAATGAACTACAATCTGTGAGAAGAAAGTTCCTTTGGTCACGATGTTTTATCACAGCGATAGGAAACTAAGTAGGACAGGATAACTTCTGATAGAACACTGATTCCTATCTTTGTTTCAGCTTTGAACCTAACTCTATTCCTGCACACTGGGGCTACATTCCACAAATGGCTCTGTCCACAAACCCTGATGGAATGACCTATGCTCAAAAGACTGCAGGCCACTGCAGAATGAGTCCAGAGGCCTCCTTTTCTTCAGTGTCCTCCCATTCCACACTACTGGCCCCACCCCAGAATTGCCGCAGGTCTAGCATGAGGCCCCAAATTCCAGGTTTACTTTTCTTTCAAATTCTGTTTTGGTAACACTGCTGGGCCTGAAGCTACACTCTAAAAAGTCAAGCCCTGGTCAGGCATGGTGGCGCCTACTTTTAATCCCAGCACTGGGGAGGCAGAAGTTGGCAGATCTCTGTGAGTTCAAGGCCAGCCTGGTCTACAAGAGCTAGTTCCAGGACTGGCTCCAAAGCCACAGAGAATCCTTGTCTCAAAAAGCCAAAACAAAACAAAAAGCAAAACAAACAAAAAAAGAAGCCAAGCCTTGGGAGTTCAGAGATGGCTCAGTGGTTAGGCACACACACTGTTCTTCCAGAGGACCTGAGTTCAATTCCTAGCACCCACATCAGAAGGCTCCTAGCCACCTATATCTGAAGCTCTGGGGGCATCTGACACCCCTGACCTATATGAGCATCTGCACTCATGTGCATATATCCATAAACAGATATATACATATAATTTTAAATAAGAAAAATGAAAAAGCTTTAAAAAGGAAGCCAAGTCTCTATTTTGATCACCTCTGTCACCAGGTGAGAACCGTGGGGCTCGGATCACGTCACCTGTCCAAGAGCACATGCTTAAGAAGTCACACAGCCAGGACCCCCGGCCTGGGAACTGAATCAGACTCTGATCACAATGCCATCACCAGGCACTAGCCTGGCTCTGAGAAAAACATCGCCATATGTCACAGACTAACAAGGCAAGTTTCCAAAACTGTCCTGTGGCATCTGCACAGTGCTGAAAATTGTTGTGGGCGGGGGGGGGGGGGGGATATCAGGGGTCGAACCTAGGGCCTCATGCGTGCTAGGTGAACGTTCTCTGTTAAGCAGTGCCCTTATTTACTTTCTGAGACCACGTCTCTAAGTTGCCTAGGCTTGCCCTGAATTCCTGATACTCCTGCCTCAAATTCCTGAGTAGCTCAAATCACAGGAATGGACTACTAGGCTTCAGTTAGAATTATTACTCTTTATTTGAAATTTATTTCTTAATTTTAGCTCAAGCTGGCCTCAAGGGTACATTATTCCCCGCTTCTGCTTCAGAAGCTGAGACTACAAGGTGGGCCACCACACCCAGCCTGGCTTAAAACTGTCAGAGAATGACTAACAATAAATTTCAGACAGGGTTTCTTCATGTAGCCCTGGCTGTCCTGGAACTTACTCTGTAGACCAGGCTGTCCTGTCTCTGCCTCCCGACTGCTGGAATTAAAGGTATGCACCACCATTGTTCAGCTGAATGTTTTAATAAATGTATGGGTATTTTGCTTGCATGTATGCTATCTGTGTGCAGTGCCGGAGGAAGTCAGAAAAAGGTACTAGATGCCCTGGGACTCAAGTCACAGATGGTTGTGAGCAACTATGTGGGTACTAGGATTCAAAGTTCCTGTGGAAAAGCAGTCACTGAGCCATCTCTCCATCCCCTAAAAATGACATTTCAGTATAGAAATTTAGATCAGAGATTTTTCTTGAAAACCTATGCTTACTTTACCCTGACAATGAATGGCAGCATCAAGGCTGCTGGGGCCACTAAGATCTGGCACCCAAACAGTGCTTCTGTTACTTCTTCTGTGGGCAGTCAACAAATGCCCCGAGTTCTCCCCTCCAGACAGCTCACAGCGTAGAGGAGGAGCACATTTACAGACTGGCCACAGGCCAAGTCTGCCAGAGGGAAGAAAGCTCATTTAGAACTTGTGGGGAAAAGGGCAAGGCCCATAAGTGTATGTCATAGAAGTGAGAAATCTGAGCATGTTAAATAGTCTAAGAGCTAAGATAGCTCCTGAAATGGAAGAAATGAATGGTCAGAAAAAGAAGATGAAGATTAAAGAATCTGTTCCAGGCTGGAGAGATGACTCAGAGGTTAAGAGCACTCACTGGCTGCTCTTCCAGAGGTCCTGAGTTCAATTCCTAGCAACCACATGGTGGATCACAACTGTCTGTAATGAGATTTGGTACTCTCTTCTGGTTGCAGAAATTCTGACAGAGAGAACACTGTATACATAATAAGTAAATCTTAAAAAAAAAAAAATCTAGGTTTCATTGAAGACCCAGCCTGCCCTGTTCTGCTATGCTGAGAGTCAAACTTGGTGAGAACCAACAGAAAGAACCTGTGTGTGTGCTGAAGCCTCTTCCCCATGAATTCATGGCTTCAGAGATGTAAAATGTAAAACAAAACAAAAAACAAGTGTCATGTCTTCTCCTCTAAAAATTTAAAAAAGACGGCTGTTAATTAGATGAAGAACGGTCCAGCATAAGAGGTGAAGACGGCAGAGGAAAAGGCCCCAGGATTGCAGAGAACTTGGCCAGGCTGAAGTAGCCAACATACAGGGAAGGTATAAGGCAGGAGGAGATCAGTTAAGCCAGCCCTCAGCTACCACAGTGAAAATACTGGTTTTATGCAAGGATGGTGGTCCATGTGTATAAACCCAGTACTCGGGGGCAGAGTATCACAGGTCCAGACCAGTCTAGGCTACAGAGCAAAACCTGCCTCAAAACCAAAAACCAAGAAATGGTCAAGTGTGGTGGCTCACACTAATTCCAGCACATGGGAGACAGAGGCAAGCTGGTCCCTTGTGAGTTTGAGGCCAGCCTGGTCTATATAATGAGACACTGTGTAAAACCACAATAACAACAAAAGCCAAGCCTGTAAGCTCAGCAATAGAGTGCTGGCTTAACATGCACAGGGTGTTGTGTGCCGTAGGCATAGAAAACAAGAAAGTGGTCTTTATTCACAGAGCGAGAGAAAATGAGTTAGAGCATGGGGACACACAGATGTGCCCTTTTGGGTGGTTTTCCTGGCTCTGGTATGAAGAGAATATTGGGGCGGAGGATGTCTGAGCACCATTACTCCTCATCGGGCCTTTCCTTCCCTTCCTAGGAAACCCTGTCCTTTTCAGACTTAGCTCCTGGCACACAGCAGCTTCTCGAGTGAATGAAAATGGCCAAGATAGGCCTTCCTATTCAAAGCCCTATTTCCTTCCATTCTTGCGCTAAGGCTTGGCATGTCAGAGGGGCCTTCAGTGCTACCCCTCCACTTTACCTAAGCCATCTACTGAGGAACACGTGCTGGTCAAACCTGGTTTAGTGTCTGGTGGAGGGAGCAGCAGCTCACGAAGCTGGGAGTCTTTGACATCTTCAATCCAGCGGAGGTCCAAGAGCCGCAATGCCGGCAGTGGGGCTGAGCCCAGGGCAGAGACGGAGAGCCAGGAGCACCCAGAAAGCACCAACTCTTGCAGGCCTAGAAACAAGGTCAGGAAGCAGGTGCTGGAACTCCATGGGGCACCCCCTTTGTGCTCACCCTGTCCTGACTCACCACCAGCCCTACCTTGCAGTCGGTTCAGAAGCCACATGAGCTGCTTTTTGGAGACACCTGTCCAGCTGAGGTCCAGAGCACGGGGCTGGCGGCGAACGACCCCACTAAGCATGGGTGGAGTCAGGGACTTCCTCCTGCTTAGGTCCATCCTAGGCCACAGACGCTTGTCATAGCACCTGCCAGCCATAGGGGGGAGACAGAGTCCTCAGCCACAATTCTCAAGGAATCCACAATGTCAACACTCACCAGAGTTGAATAACAAGAATCTTCTGGCTCCAGCCAAAGGACTGGATTTAGGATCCCACCTCATTGCTAACTGGAAGCGAGACCCTGGCAAGTCCACTCCTCTCCCTGAATCAGGAAGACTTCAGTTACAAACTGAAGATAATGATTCGGGCTGCTTGCAGGGCTGCTGAGATCAAATGAAGTAATTACAGTTCATGGACCTTACAACCTATAAAGTGCTTGCCAGATAGCTACAAATTCCATACACATTATTTGATGTAATTAATGCCAAAGAGATCTGAGAGCAGCCCCCAGACTCTACCTCTGGGCTCCTTGACTTCTCTCACTAAGTTATGATAGCTCACAGGCACTTTGCAGCTTACTCTGGACTTACAGCCTGATAGTTTCTGTCTGTCAGATTATGGAGTTTGCCTCAGTTTCACAGGCACAGATTTGGCCTTTTTCACTTCTGGACCCCAGCATCCAACACACTAAAGGCAGGTGCTAAGTACAGGTTAGTTAGTGCACTTGTTGAAGGACTACATCAAGCCAGGCTGCCACCACGTGAGCTCCCGCAACAACTCATCCGCCATTCTGCATTTATTCACTGTTTATGGAAGGCCTGGTGGGTCCCAGGCACTGGAAAACAAATGCAAACACAGACTCTGAAGGCAAACAAGTCCGACTCCAGCATTCCAAAAGACTCGATGAGTCCACCACACAGCGAGTGGAAGGCTCGCCAATAGTTTATTAAGTAACCTTCCCCAGCTCTCCTAAAGGTATGCTGAAGCTCCTCCACGAGACTCCACGGTCTTCTGTAATTTTCAAAGGCAAGCCAGGGAATTCCCCCTGAACTAGATGTGCAGGCAGAGCAGCAGGCTGGGGGTGGGCACTGGGCAGCCTTAGGCTGGGGGAGGGATTACTATGTCCTTTATCCGTCTTGCTATCTGTCTATTTCTGTGTATAACATGGGTTTACCTGTTTTGGTTAGTTTGAGAAAGGATATCACACTGTAGCCCAGGCTGGTCTGAAACTCACTTTGTAGCCCAAACTGGTTTGGAACTCACTAGTCTAGGCTATTTTAGAACTTGAGGTGGGCCAGGCATGATGGTGCATGCCTTTAAGCCCAGCACTAAGGAGGTACAGGCCGGTGGACCTCTGTGAGTTTGGTCTATATAATGAGTTCCAGGACAGACAGGGCTTTGTAGAGAGACCCTGCCTCCAAAAACAAAAGAACATCCAGGCATTGGTGGCACACACTTTTAATCCCAGCACTCAGGAGGCAGAAGCAGGTGGATCTATGAGTTCGAGGCCAGCCTGGTCTACAGAGTCAGTTCCAAGATAGCCAGGAATATAAAGAAACCCTGTCTCGAAAAACAAAAACAAAAAATGTTGTGCTCCGAGTAGAAACGCACGCCTGCAATTCTAGCACTTGAGGGGAGACAGGACAATCAGGAATTCAAGGCTGGCCTCAGCTAAATGAGACCCTGTCTTAAACAAAACACAAACAAAAAACGAACAGCAGACAACAGTGGTTCACAGAAATGTGTAACTTAAAATAAACACAAAGGTTACAGCTGCTTGGTCAGTAAAATGCTCGCCATGCAAGCCTGGTGATCTGCTGAGTTCTGTCCCCAGAACCCACGTGAAGGTGGAGAGAGCCGACCTCAGTCATCCTCTGAAGCCACACCTCCTCCCAAATAGAAAACATCTAAAGGCCAGTGGGACACTGTCACCAAGCCAGTGAGATAGCTCAGAAGGTAAAGGTGCTGGTGACAAGCCTGACGGCAGTTAAATAAATACAATGAAAACTGTTACATTCCAGTCAGGAGTTGCTATGACTGTAAACTACTTAAAAGCTATAGTCAGTTAGCAGGGATATGGATTAGAAAGGTGTTGAAGGGTGCAGCAGCTCCCAACAGACTTCCTTTGGAAAACCAACAGATTTAGTTTTGATTTACTTAAAGGGTCAGATAACTGGGCACAAAGCACATGCTGGTAGCCCTAGCTGCTCAGGAGGCTGAGGCAGGAGGATCACTCAGCTAAGGAGTCTGAGGTCACACTGAGCAGTGGAGACAGAGCCCGACTCAAAACAATAAAAACAGAAAACAAAACCTTGCCAACACTCCACAGCTGAAGTGCATTTCAGCCAAGGCTCCAGCCAGTCCTCCACCTCCCTCCCATTCCAGTCTCTCCTCTCCTCCCCCCACTCAACCAATAAACACACCTCTCCAATTCTGAGACAGACAGCTACATCCATCGCCTAGCCAGCTTCTTCCCTTGCTGCTCTGCCCTCCTGCTATATCCGAAGCCTTTCTTGAGTCCTAGCTCAACAGCTCCTCTCCTTGAAGGCCTCCTGGATTAACAACACTTGGAAAGAAAATCCCAATTTGAGGGTATTCACAGGTCCCCAATTTTGGTTCTGTATTATATTCCACAAAAGCCAGGCCAGCTAGGGCCAGCATACTCTGGCACCTTCTTTGTTGCTAGAAAGCCAACTCTCGCAGGCCCATCAAGGCTCAACTCTGAACCTTCACCTTCAGGAAGTCTCTTGGTTGGAGTCAACTCATCCCCCTGCAGTCAGGCCCAGGACACAAGGGACTAGACCTCAGTGTGGCAACCAGCAACTGTTGAGGTCCTATTGATAGGAGTATCCAGCTTCCTCTGGGCATGAGGAACAAAGATACCACTGGGGAAGACCAAGATGGTAAGGACATATGGCACCTCAACCCAGAGACCAGGAGAAGGGAACATCCTGTAAAGATAATGCTGGAGCTGAGGCTGTGAAGAAAGCATTCTCACTCCAGAAAGGGGAAGGCGGACAAAGGCAGGACAACATGGCAGCTCTGGAAAACTTCAGAATGAGGAAAATTCCCCCTAACATAATGGTGCTGATGACTACAGGCCTGACAGCATGTGTTTATTCAAGGATTACTATGTATCACGTTCTGTTCTTTGCACTAAGCATCCAAGTCCACGCCATCCCTGGGAGATGACTATCACCCCCTTTGTTCAGTTAAGAAAAATACGGCCCAGAGAGGTTTAAAAATGTACTCAAGAGCCAGAAAGAGGGCTTAGCAGTAAAGAGCACCTACCGCTCTTGCAGAGGACCTGGGTTTGGTTCTCAGAATCCAAGCTTACAACTGCCTGAAGCTCTGGTTCCAGGGGATCCAACACACTCATGCATGCCTTTAGTGCATATAAACACACACAAGCACACACATACACATAAATAAATTAAGAACAAAAACAAAACCTTGTTCAAGGACCCATAGGTATTAAGTGGATGGAGCCTGGATCCTGAATGGAAAAAGGCAGGATGGAGGCTACCAAGGAAGCCAGGGTGGCATAGGGAGGTCAAAGAGGACCGCAAGGCCAGGCTGCACACTACTGCAGGCACAGAACCAGAGGTGAGTGTTCAAGCTGGGGAGGCCTAAACCCCAGGCCTTCCACCTCCACACTTGGAGAGACCTCTCTGGGCCTCTATTTCCCAAGCCATAAAATGGGGTAAGAGTTCTGACTTCAAAGGTTTGTTACACCAACAAAGGGAGCAGCACAGGAAGGGTTCACTGGGGCCCAGTGAACTGCAGACTGGTTGAAGGTGACAGAGAGCCATGGATGTCTTTCAAGCTGGGGAGGGGACACTGAGAAAAGTGGCACTTAAAAGACAAGGCATACACACATTCTATTTCTTTTTCCTTTTCTTCTTCAAGACAGGGTTTCTCTGTGTAGGTCTGGCTGTCGTGGAACTCACTTTGTAGACCAGGCTGGCCTCGAACTCACAGAGATGCACCTGCCTCTGCCTCCTGAGTGCTGGGATTATGAGATTAAAGTTGTGTGCCACCACTGCCCAGCTGAGGACTCTTGAATAAGTAAGCATGGACATCCCCGTTTTGACTCCAGCCCAGCCCACATCCTCCTGTCCTCCACTGCAATTTCAAACTTCATCTTGCAGAAGGACCTGGGGATAGTGCTGGGCCAGCCCCAAGCGCTCTCTCAGGGTCTGCATCACTGGGGACACAGGCCACAGCCAGCTTTCCCATTCTAAGAGCTCTCTGGGATTCCTAAATTCCACTGGCCTCCAGTCTCCCACCAGCAGCCTTGACCACGTGCCAGTCCTTCCTACTTCCTTCTCTACCCACGTCCTTGAAAACTGCCATGTCTACCTGGTACATCAACACCTCCTCCACAACTCCCCTGCCCGCCCCTTTGCCTCCCAGTTCTAAATAATCAAAGCCACCAGACAGGAAAGCCTGCAACTGCCTGCTCTCCCACTGAACAGCCCTCTCCAGCTACACCCTCTACCTCTTCCCACACCCATTCTTCCTTTATGCTCATTCACTCCATGCTGCCTTAACAGCTAGTAAATGCCAGATGCCTTCTCGGAATCCAGGGGCAAAGCGGGATCACTGGAGCAAGTCCCTCACTTGAAGCTGATGTCGGACTCGGGCTGTGGCTCTCCCGTCTCTAAGCACAGTCAAGAATAGCAAGGTTTTATATGTGTGTATGGCTGGAGACAGAATCCAGATCTTTTGCATATTAGGCAAGCAGTGCACTAGCCTTTCTGATAGCAAAGCCAATTGTCACCTTTGGTCACTGATCTCCTGTGACCTCCCATTAACACCCACCACTGCTCGGCATCCCTTCCTTCCTTCCTTGGTCTCTCTTTCTGTAGGACCCACCTTGATCTCCCAAATTCTTGGGTTGCTTTCTCTAGCTCACACCCATGTCCTGCCTCTGCTCCCTATCACAGCAGGTCTCAACCTGTGGGCTGAGACCCTTTCGCAGGGGTTGCTTAAGACCAATGGAAAACAGATATTTACATTATGATTCATAACAATAGCAAAATTACAGTTACGAAGTAGCAGCAGACATAATTTTATGGTTGGGGGTCGCAGCATCAGGAAGGTGGAGAATACACTGCTCTATCAAACCTGCCACTTCCAGGAGGAAAACTCTCACGGCAGCGCCAGACCTTACTTCCTCAGCAGTGGTATCTGACTGGTTCACAAGTTTTTCAACCAAAGAGATCAAATCTGAGTTCACTCTCCACTGAAACTGTTCCTCCTCTCTGATTCCCAAGCTTCAGGAATACCACTGCCTCCCGCCCAGGCTCCTGGGTCACACCGAGTTGGCACTCACAATAGCGTCTTCACAGCCAATGAGTCAGCACGTCCAAGGCACTGTTCTGCAGTATGAAGGCTTGCTTGATCAGGACCATGATAAGCGAGCGTTCTACCACTAAGTCACAACTGCAAACTCTGTCCTCTGCAGAGCATGCTCTTAACTCAGGAGCCATCTCTCCAGCTCTCCCCCACCCCCCTTGTTTTTCTGACACAGGGTCTCTTCCCAGAACTAGGGCTTGTTGATCAGGTTAGGCTGGCTGGCCAGGAAGCCCCAGGAATTCTCTTGTCTCATGCTGGCCTTTTACACGGGTTCTGGGGATGGAACTTTGGTCTTTTTACTAACTGAACTATCTCCCCAGCCCCCACCCTTTCCTTTCTCTCTCTCTTTTTTTAAATGCAGGCTGTTCTGGAACTCACTTGGTAAACCAACCTTGCCTCAAATTACAGAGATCTACCTGCCTCTGCCTCCCAAGGAGTGCCCTACCACACTCGGCTCTTCTAGTTTTTTATTTTGAGAAACAACGTCTGATAAATTGCCTGGACGTTACAGTCTTTCTGCCTCAATCACACAAGCAGTGGAATTACAGACCTGCACCCCCAAGCCCATTCCTTCTCACTTAGGTCTTAGGTCAGGCATGTTGGTGCAAAACAGAGGCAGGAGGATTCTGAATTGACGACAAAACTCTGTCTCCTCACCTCTTCCCCAAAGTCTCAATCTGTACCCCTCTGGCTACTGCTCCTGCTTCAGAGCCCAGATCTGGCAGAGCTTCCTGACAGTGGTCCCCAAAGGCCTCTGCTCTGTCCTTACAGGTTTTTCTCACCTGAAGGCACCATTTGCTGAGGCTCAGTACCCTCAGGCACTCCGCTGAGTGCTCTGCAGGAACAGCCTCATTAAGTCCCACAAGGTAAGCAGGACTTGGCTTCTGTATCTGAGGTTCCACATCTAAGGAGTCAACCACCCACAGATGGAAACATTCAAAACAGAAATTGCTTATGTACCAAAGGAGACGTTTTGTTATTCCCTAAACGATACAGTACAGTAACTACTTATATAGTATTCGCTTTGTATTAGATACTATAAATCATCCAGAGATTGAGTAAATTATATACAAAGAGGGTGCTGTTTAGATTTTGGTATCCTGAATCACAAGGGCATCTTAGAGCTGATCCTTCTGAGCTCCAACTACATTAAAATATACATCCCAGACTACAAGTGAGAAATAGAGGCCATAAGAGACGATATAAGTCACCATGGACCATGGGCTAGGCTGCAGGGCCCAAGATGGGAAACACTATGACCTCAATGGCCTCTCTGCTTTTGTCAACTTCCAGCTACCTATCTCTTTATGGATCCCATGTCAGCATAGATTCAGTCAAAAAGGCATGGACAAGCAAGTACCACCCCAGTAACTACATCTCAGATGGTGTGGGTACCTTCAGCAACTCCTGTGTCTGCCTGTAATGCAGTCTATGAACTCTTCCCCAGCACTGTTCCTTTTTTTTTGGGGGGGGGTGCTTTTGAGACAGGGTTTCTCTGTGTATCCCTGACTGTCCTGGAACTCACTCTATAGACCAGGCTGGCCTCAAACTCACAGAATTCAGCCGGGCGGAGGTGGTATACGCCTTTAATCCCAGCACTCAGAAGGCAGAGGCAGGCAGATCTTTGTGAGTTGGAGGCCAACCTGGTCTACAAGAGTTAGTTCCAGGAGAGGCTCCAAAGCTACAGAGAAACCCTGTATCGGCAAAAAAAAACCAAAACAACAACAACAACAACAACAAAAAATCACAGAATTCACCTACCTCTGCTTCCTGAGTGCTGGGACTAAAGGCGAATCCTACCACCACCCAGTTATCCTGGTTTTATACAAAAAAGTGAAGAAAACGATGCCATGCCTGGTGGTACAGACCGGTAATCCTAGCTACTTGGGAGCAAAAGGATTGTAAGGCCAGCCTATGCAGTTTGGAGAGCTCGTCTCAAAACTAAAGAGAAAGAAGATGGCTTAGGGTATAATTTGGTGGTGGAGGACTGACCTATGCACCAGTCCCTGGGTTCAGTTCCTGCTGCAGAGAGACAGAAGGAGGGAGGATTAAAACAGAAAGCAAGGCAGGCGGGCAGGCATGAGGAAGTTAAAAAACTAGCCGGAGGGCATAAACTCACTAGAGCAAACAGTCTACCAGAGACATTTGCCTCTGGCTCTTGCATACCAGCCTCTCTGGCTCCACAGAAACCATAAGGCAAAGTCCTAGCTCTCCAGGTCTTGTCCCAAAGGAAGAGGGCGGGAATTTTAATTTAGCCCCTAACTTAACTTACAAGCTTCAGCTTCAGTGTGCCTCAACCGGCAGGGAGCTGCTAGTCTACGCTTTTTTTTTTTGGAGACAAAGTATTACTATGTAGCCAAAACTGTCCCCCAACTCAGGCTCCTGCCTCAGGCTCCCAGGGCTGGAGATGCAACATTGTTGAAGCCCTGGCAGGAATCTGAGTCCTGGGGAAAAGTTTGAACTTACTTAGTAAAACATCTCTTGAACATCAATCTATACAGCCTTTTTGTACTGTGCTGGGGATATGGAGATAAAAATCAATATACAATATGTGTCCTCAACCCCAGAAACTGATGGGAACATGAAAATAAATAATGAAAGCTTGTCCACTCGCCAAAGGTCTCTTTGTGCTCTATTAGGGAACAGCACGCTGTGGGAGCCTGACGAGGAGGAAGCTTGTTGGGAGAGGGTCAGAAGGGAGGCCAGGTTTTGGAGGATGACAATACACAGGATGGGGGGAGTGCTCAAGAGGGAAGGGATGGGCTGGTTCAAGAGGCCCAAGTGTGGCTGCTTTAGAAGGCAAGGGCTACCTTAGTAAAGCTGGGACCAAATTACACTGTTCTCAGAAGACGGATGTCAATGTGAGAGAAGTGGACACGGCTGGACACTAACTTGCACATACTAACTCTCAGTGTGTAAAAGCTAAAAGGAATAGTTGGAGTCACAGGGTCCAGATTCACACTCCTGGCTCCACTATCTCTTCTCCACTAAGTCACTGGGGGGAGGGTTAAGGGAGCTCAGTCCCCGTGAAAGCATCACATTACAACAGACACCAAGGAAGGCCAAGATTCAGAGAGAATCAGACCTATTATAGGACACCCAGTAAGCAAGATGCATGGCAGCAAAGGAACTCAGGCCTGTCTAGACACTCACCAGCGGCTCCAAGTCCGGCAGACTCGCATGCAGACACACAGCTCTCGGGGTCCGAGGTGCTGGAAGACACGAAGCCAGGCAGCCCGAGGCAGGGGGTGGTCGGATCCAGCAGCCAAAGGCAGAGTGTCAGGCTCCGGGCTTCGAGGAGGGGGGCGTACCACATGCCGCTCCAATTGTGGAGGCCGTGGTGGTGGAGCAGGACCCAGGGGCCAGCTGAGCAGTGGTCCCCCACTGCCAGGGCGTATAGCTCGCCGACCCCCACGGTTCTCCTTTTCTCCGGAGCTGCCCCGGGCTGGCCGCCGCCCATTCCGGGCCTCCCCCGGAGCTTCATCCTCACTCAGCGATGTGCCAGATGAGTCTGAGTCAGAATCCGAGTCCGAGGAGGAAGAGGAGGTGTCAGGCACCCGCTCCAGCAGCTGGCACATACGCTTAAAACGCTCCAGTTTCTCCCTCTGTGGAGATGGGGATGGCGCTGCGGGTCCCTCAGCAGAGGCCATAGGTGGCTTTGGTTTCTGCAGAGAGACAGGTTAGGCTGTACAAGGGCCCAGAATGATTCTCCCAACCACTCACCCAGAAGGAGTCACCAGAGGATAAAGAGCCCAGGAGACACAGTCCTGAGTTCCTAATTGTTCCCAAACAGTCCATCTCTGGACTTCAGTTTCCTTATCTACAGTGTGGATTCAAAGTCCAGGTAGCCTGGTGGGTTAGTCAACGGCACATGAACCTCCCAGAGACCCTGTGTGGAGTGCTGGCTTGCCTTTTCATTCTGTGACATGGAAAGTCCTGCTTCGCCATCTACACCATGGAACAGCTAGGCTAGACAAGTCCACAATGTTGGAAAAACAGTAATTCTTTCTTAGTGTAGAGTATCCTTGCTCTCTGACTCAGGTTCTCACAGTGACCTAATATACACAACTTACACTACTCCTTTTAGACAGAAGGAAACTGAATGAGGCTCAAAAAGACTAAGTAGCCAGGTGGTGGTGGCGCACACCTTTAATCCCAGCACTCAGGAGGCAGAGGCAGGCGGATCTCTGTAAATTCAAGGCCAGCCTGGTCTACATAGGGAGTTCCAGGACAGGCTCCAAAGCTACAGAGAAACCCTGTCTCGAACCTTGGTCTACATAGGGAGTTCCAGGACAGGCTCCAAAGCTACAGAGAAACCCTGTCTCGAACCTCCCCGCCACAAAAAAAGACTAAGTGACTTGTCCAAGGTTACAAACTGATATTTGGCAGAGGATCTGGACAGTCAGGCAGAACTTTGTATTTAGATTACCAGAGCAGAGTAGTATCAGAATTTTAGCTTTGCCATGTGACCTTAGGCCCATCTTTTAACTTCTCTGGGCCCCATTACTTTTATTTGGATTTATCTAGTGCTATAGGATGGGAGTAGAGGCAAGGTAAGTAATTGTCTTCATCTCACAAATTAGAAAACTCATTTGTTAGCCCAGAGAAGCTAACAAATTGCCAAGACCATATAAAGAATCAGTGATCTGACAGACATATAAATTCAGTTCTTTACACTTTGTCTTAGAAAACTGAGAAAAATGGGCCAGGTGACCGTCCAATGGCTGCTGGAAATCGGGAGTTCCTATGACCTGGACCCAGTCTATTTTCCCACCTAACTCTTTCCAGGGGTCCATAGTGACCATGTGGGGTTAGGGCAAGAGAAAGTGAGCAGGAAGGGACAGATCTTAGTCTCCTATGGAGAGTGGGGCAAGGAAGGGTGGGAGGGGAAGGAGGAGGTCCCCGGCACACCTCCCAGTTCTCGGGAGGGAGCCCAGGGTGGCAGGATGAGAATGCCTGGCTCGGATTCAGAACCCTGGGGGGCAGAAGGCCGGGGCTGCCTGGGTCCGCTCCTCGGAGGAGGCAGGCATCTCCACCCACCTTCTTCAAGTGCCTCTCTCGGCCTCCTTTCACCTACCAGGGCAAGGAGATAGACACGGGGAAGAAAGAAACTCCATTAGAAGCCATTACTGACTACCAAACTAAGGTCCACGACCTCTTCTTGGACCACAGATCCCAGAAACCCCTATCCCAGGAAGACTGCTCAGCAAACTAACCTTGTAATCAGTGTGTTGGCTTACTGAGCATGCTCCTCAGCTCCTTTCTTCCCCCTCAGGCTCTTTCGGGCCCTTCCCTCCGCCTCTGTAGTAGTTTGAGCATGCTCTGTAGCTCCTCCCTAATCCTCCAGGTCTCTCAGGCCTATACCAGTTACCCCATACTTGTGTTTCTTCTTCATAGTGAACATGTTCCACCCACAGCTCCCACTACAACTCCCAAACATCTCTGGAGGAACCCACAAAGCCTCGCTTGCTGGTCAAGCAGGGCCTGGCTCCAGAACCAAAGCACCCACCAGGCTAAGACTACAGCTCCTAGGATCCCATGTGCTGGACGGACCTCACCCTTCCGCTCACCTTTTTCCTTGGGGTGGGGGGCTCATTCCCCGCCTCCCTCTCCTTCCGTTTGGGGGGCCCAGGCACATCATCAGCGGGAGGGCCAGCAGGTAAAGGTCCCTTTCTTCTGGGCAGGGGTGGTGGCGGTGGTGGCTCCTCTGTCAGCTTCCATCCACCCCCTAGGTTTGCGCCTTCCTCACCATTGTCAGCCCTACGACGCCCTGGCCCCTCACCTGCATCCTGGAAAGTGTAAGGTGGGGATGAGGCCCCACCTAGCTCCCGATCCCCACCTTGCCCTTATCCCAGCCCCTGCTTTACCTTGCTTGTCCGTCCTTCCTGGGTACATCGGGGGCACTCCCAGCAGTTGGGAATTTCTGAATTGATAACACCCTCAGCCTTTCCCATCTGTAGGCAAGAGATCAAATAATGAATAGAAGGTGCCAATATATGCCCAGAGACATACTGGACTACCTCTTTGCTCCCCGATAGTTTAGCCCATCCCAGACTGCAGGCTCCCCATAGTTATCACCTTCAGGCAGCCAGGGTGGACGATCTCGTTGCAAATTGTACACTCCATGAGGCTCAAAGCAAATTTCTCTTCCTCTCCCTCCACTGTATCCTCCTTCCCTGCCTCCCCACACAATAGGCATACAGCTGTGTGTGGGAGCACGGGCTGTTGGGAAAGAGGAGGCATCAGAGACCCCAAAACCAAGCCACAGGGTAGACTTTCTTCAGTGTCAGTTGTAGGTTCAGATCCTACAGGCAAATCCTTAATTTGGTCCTATTGCCAGGATGACCTTTAGCATCTTTAATATGAAGTGAGGGAATCTTTCCTTTGCAGATCATTGTAAAAAACAAGACAAAGCATGAGAGGGGTTGGAGACACAGCTACTGTCATTATTGGAATTTTAAGCACTGGGGCCAGGCCAAGTGTGGTCCTGAAATTTAACTGGCCTGGAGCAGAAGAGGCCACAGGCAAATGACAATGCTCGGAATGGATTACAGAAAACAGAACAGTAGCCTGGGGGTAATTCTAAGGTTGTTCAGTGGGCAGTCCAAAGAGTGATCTGGAGCCCAGTGAGACCAGATCAGGAATGAAGGGAAAAGGCGGCAGTCTCCAGACAATGTAACTTCAGGGCAGACAATGGGAACATTGAGGCCTATCAGGGATGCTGAAGGCGGTGGATCTAGATCAAGGAAGAAGGATGAGAAAGTGGGGCAAAGGCTTGGGGGACAAAGGAAGAAAAGGGTGAAAGTGCAAGCCGGAAGGACTGGCTGGAGGAAGAGAAGGAGCAGGGATGTGTGCTGAGGATGAAGCCTGTTCTTGTGGCTACTGGGGTGCGGCCATTCTGGCGCCCAGGGCTGCTTCAAAGGTGAGGGAGGCATGGAAGACACCGCGTTTCCCAGATATCTGCTGCACCGTGGGCCTTTCAACAGGGCGTTCACAGCACGCTACGGTCTAATCTGTGCTACTCGGCAAAAGAAACATTTTACAAAGAAGGTACTTGAAGTTCAGTGATTTGCTCAAGGTCACAAGAAGGGGGTCCTGGCCTCAAGCTCAAGAAACCTGAGGTGTGTGAAAAAGGCCAGACAAAGGCAAGAGCTATTCTCTGGCAGTAGAGATGGGTTCCTCTTGCACAGATACCCAGGCAGGGGCATACAGCAGGCGTTCAGCTTTCTACAGACCTGAGGCAGATTCTTCTGTGTACCCCACTTTGTGACAAAGACAAAATCAAACATTTAAACAAATCAGTGAAGGAAGACAGGAAGTGACTGAATGAACAAATGGCGCCTCTAAAGTACATTCAGGGATGCAGCCCACTAGACCCCCTCTGGGTCTATACCTGGGTTCCAAGATACCAGGAATGGGGGTCAAGACTCACCGCGTGCACTGTACATCCAGGGGGCAGTCACCTGACACCCCGAGAGTACTCGGACCAATACTACTAATAGTGCTCTGGGGAAGTATGCCTGGGGTTCGAGATACCAGGCACGGGGTGGGGGTGGGGGCCAAGACTCACCGCAGTGCACTGCCGAAGCAGGCACGACTGCTTCATGCGCCCGGGCCCCCCAAACTTCTTCATGTCTCGGCAGAAGTGGCAATCCCCGCACTCAGTTCGCACACAGGCCCGGCAGCGACGGCAGCGGGTTCGGCGTCGGCGCGCTCCGGCCCCCGGCCCCCGGCTGCTCGACGACATTGGGGGCGTCAGCAACGCCGAGGGCTGTGGGCAGATGGTGGTAAGGTCAGACAGGCCTGCTTAAGCGGGCCTGAGAGAATCCTGGCCGCAAGCTCCCTGCACCTCTGATGGGGCAGAGCTTCTATTTCTACCCTCCAAGAAGGTCAGCCCTCTAGTGCGTGTCCTGAGCAGAGGGCCACTCCCACTCTCAAGACCTCCCTCCTCTAACATTCCCTCATCCTTATTCCCAAGCCCTGGAAGGAGACACACTGGGGCCCCTCCTCTAACCTCCCAAGCCCAGGTTCCTGGAAAAGGCTTCACGTCTGCAGTGTGACCTAAGGGAGCTTCCAACTCATACCTGTTAGCCACACATCCCGTGCTGTCACAGATTTACCTCCAGATGGCAGGGGGCAAAGACCACACTTTTCTTTCTCCCTCTCCTTTCTCTTTCTCATGGGTACTGGTCATTCAAACCTTTCAAATCTCGGTACTCTAACGAGATCCACTCCATTTCTAATGACCTACTGTGCTCTCAACTTCCCAGGGCTGACACCCCAAGATGCTTAAGTGCCCCTTCTCAGCCCGCACAGAAGTCCTTCTGCTCCAAGATATCCAAGAGGATTCTTCAAGCAGCCTGGGTGATCTCCCGGGTTCCCTGGGATTCTACGAGCCAGCCTAACATCTCAACAAAATTCAAGGTGGGTTCGGTTTTAGACACTCCCCCCCACTACCCCACATCTTACCAGGCTGCTTTTCATCCCTAATTATCTGGAATCCCTGGGGCTCTCCTGCCCATGGAAACCAGATCCTCTGAAATCCCACATGGACTCTGCAAGCCTGGAGGGGTCTCTTCCCAACCAGTCTTAGACCTGCTTCCCCCAGGCTTCTCCCTTTCCAAGGACTTCCAGACCATCCACAGGGTATGGGGCCCTCCAGCACTCCAGGGGAGGGGCCTAGAGGGCGGCGACGGGAGGCGGGGGGTGGAGGAGGAGGTCTGCAAGGGGCAGCAGGGTCGGGGAAGGAAGGCCAGTTCCCTAGGGTTGGGAGGTTATAGGGAAGAAGGTTGGAGAAGAGTTTGGAGCAAAGGGAGGGTGAGGCTGGGGGCGGGGAAGGCAGGGAGAGGCCAGGCTGAGGATGAATGGGAGTGGGAGCTGCCCAGGTCTGGGGGTGAGGAGGAGCCGCATGAACCCACCTCACACGTGTCCCGGGAGCCATCTCTCCCTTCTCGGCAGCTCCCGGCGGGTCGGCGGCCATCGGCGGCGGGGGGGCCGGGCGGCGCGGGGCGCGGAACGCTCAGAACGCCGGGGTCCACGGCCCCCCGAGGGCGCTCGGCCCCTCCCTCCGGCGGAGGCCGGGACAGCAGCGAGTGGAGATGGGGAGCGCCGGGGGCGAGGCCCTCCCACGGGCTGCGACGCGGCCCTTCCAGGGGGAGGTCCTGCTCTGGGGGGCTCAGTCCCTCAGCCCCCCCAGGCCAACGGGGGCTCCTCGGGCGCAGGGTGCTCAGCTTCTGCCCGGGCCCCACTCAGTCCCGGGTACGAGTCTCAGCTCCCCACCCCCACCTCTCCCCAAAGCCCCCGACCCTTAACTGGCCCCTTCCCAGCTCCAACTGCCCAGGGGTCCAGGGACAGACCCGGGGCCCCCCCACTGTTTCCGGGGTTCAAACCCCGCCCACCGCCGGTTCCCGGGGAGGGGGGGGTCACTGCAACCTGCCCCCCTCCCCTGGGTCCGCCCCTGTACTGCGGCCCCCTGACCTACAGAGACAGGGCACGCAGAGGGGGGGTGAAGGAAGCTGCTCCGGCCCCGCCCCCCCAGCTTGCGCGCGCCCCTGCCCTCCCCCCTTCAAACGCGCGACCCTCAAGATATAGGGATTTAAATAAAATTTGAATAAATCCTCTCCTAAAATGGGAGAGTGTAAGGAAAGGATGGGGCAGAGGCAGAAAGGGGATGGGGGCAGTTGGAGTGTCTCAGCACCCCTAGTCCCCTAGCCTGGCGCTGCTTCGGCCCCAGGCCCTGGTCGCCGCTCTCATCCCTCCTCAGCTCCTTCCTCCTTCCTCCTCTCCTCCCTCTCCCCTCCCTTCTTCCCACCTCCTCCTTTTTACTCCCTCCTTCTCCCAAAGGAACCCCGCCCCCTTCTCCCTCCTTCCTCCACCAGCTCTACTTTCCAGGACAAGCGCGTGCAAAGCACGACGGGAGATGTAGTCCTGCAACTTCTGGAGCTATCGTGGGAAAAATGGGATACTGGGGCCAGCCGGCACTACAACTAAGATGGTGAAAGGCATGCCATGCTGGGAGCCGAGCATGGCGGGAATTATAGTCCAGTTGACCAGAGACTCCCCGTAGCAGGACATAGAGAAGGAGCGGGAATGATGACTACAAACAAGATGGCCTTTTTTCCCGACCCGACCTCCTTTCCAGGCACTCACACGCCCTCTGGTCCACAACCCTCCGCGTGTGTGGTACCTGACGGGAGTCGCAGTCCATCTGCTGCCTTCCCGCTGCCATTTCTACTCGTCAGGAACAATGGAAAGGTGAAAAGGAACAAGGACTACAAGCAAGATGGCGAACGAGGGGCGTACACCAAATAAGTCGATTTTATGAAGTGGGATGGGAATAGTAGTTTTCTAGCCTTCCTGTATTCCTTAAGAGTGCCAGAACCAGGAGGATAAAGAGACTACCATAAAGATGGCAGGTTACCTAACCTTTCCTGGTCGCTTCATTCTACCACTTGGAGCGCCTCGCCCGCCTGAACTATCAAAATCCCGCACTCGGGTAGTGCAAAGCCTGCCGGGAATCGTAGTCGTCCCCGCTCCCCTCTTTTATCTTCTGTCGAGACAATGGAAGTGAGAGGGGCGGGGACTACCGCAAAGATGGCGGGTGTAGGAGCAGACGATGCTATGGGACTTGTAGTCCAACCGCTAAGACTAGTCTCTGCGGATAAGTAGGAAAGGACTGCTGTAGAGATGGCAACCTAGTCATTTGCCCTCGGTGCCAGTACCTGCTGGGGTATGTGGTCTCTTCTTTAGCTGTACAGAGAAAGGACTTTAGCTGTTGAAATATGTATCACCGTGAACACGCCAAATTGCAAGCGAACGGAAACGGAAAGTCTATTTCCTCCTGGCCTTCTTTTCCAAAGGCTTACAGGGAAATGTAGTCTCAGGCTTTCATTCTCCCGTGGAAAATTGATGTCACCTGTGGGAATCAGAGCGGGTGAGAGACAAACATCGGGGTGATCAGGGAGTCTACAATGTCGGCCTTCTCGGATAGTGAGGATTTCATATTTTAAAAGAAAGCAACCGTAACCAATATTGTTGCGCCAAGGGAGGCGTGGTTCTCGCCGGAAAGTACACCCACGCTGTTGTCCCTTAGAAAGCCTGGGCTTCTCACTATGCTCCTTCTCCCAAACCTTTGCAAATCAATACCTTACACGTCAGGCGGACCAAAGGAAGAAGACTTTGGACTGTACAAAATCTCCTTCCTGCCTTTGGAAGTCATCAAACCTCGGTTTTTTACCTGAAAGGGGGTATGATAATACTCACCTCCAAGCAGAGTTAGCGTTAAAAGTGTTCAAGAAAGTAACCAGCTCTGGTACGGAGCATGTGACGGCACTTATTTTTTCGAGGCCCCTTCCATCCCCGTCGTTTAGGAAGCCCAGGAATCCATCATGCCGGACAGTTAGCTTCTGTGAGAAGAAAACTGACGAGTAGATTACCCCCATCTTAACCCCCACCCCTCTCCCGTCCTCGGCTGGGTCTTCCCACCATCTCTACCCAGCACTGTTCCCAGGGGGCGCCCTCTCTCCTTTTAACAGAGGACGCGCACACTGACCAAATTTCCTCAACCCAAACTTATAGCGTTTGGGTGCTGTAAAGCCTCGTCTTTTCAGCCTGAGAGGCCTCCTCTGAACTCTCAGCTGCCAATGGGTCTGCTTTATGCCATCCTGATCTTCCTCCTGCGCCCTGGAAAATTCGCTACGACGAACCCAAGCCAGTCCCACCGCTTCCTTGTCTCCTCCGACTTTCCAGTCCTGCTGAAGACTTGGTGGGTGTGGTTTTTCTGGCTGGGAAGTTAACTCTGACCAAAACTGTGTGAAGTCGCAGTTAGCTCGGACTACTAGCCTTAGGGTAAAAAGAGGCTCCTGGGAGCTCACACTTCGCTCCCTGTTCCCAGGGAAGCGTCTGTCCATTTTAAATCCACTCCGCTTTTACTTCAGCGGGCAAGGACTTTCTAGTGCTGTTCACACAGGCACCAAAGTCGCACTTTTTCACCTGTCCCACGTCTCTAACCATCTGTTTATCCTTCGAGTCTCTATTAAAATTCCACTGCCCCAATAAAGCCTTCCAGTAATTCCCAAATGAGATTTCATTTATTGTCCTTTCCACTAACTTGTAAGCTGAATCCACCTCACAGGTTTTGTTTGGTTTTGCTGTGCTAGGAATCAAAACAGGGATCACTGGTGTGAGGCAAGCCCTCTACCACGAGCTACGTCTCAGTTTTGCCTCAAATACTGCTAAATACTTTCGGCTTCTCATTTGATCCTCTAAGAATCTTGTAATAGTCGAACCTGGCAGCCCGTACCTTTAATCTCAGCACTCCTGAGGTAGAGGCAGGCAGATTTCAGAGTCTGAGTCCAGCCTGGTATACAGAGTGAGTTCCAGGACGGTCAGGGCTACACAGAGAAACCCTGCCTCAAAAGAACAAGAAAAAGAACTCTCTAAGAACTCTTATGGGTGTGGTAGTGCAAACCTGATCTCCCCGTATTTGGGAGATTGAAATGAGAGGATCTCACATTCAAAACCAACCCATGCTAAATATGAAGACATTGTCTCGAAAATAAACAATGTGAGTTGTGGGGCTCAAAATTTTAATTCCAAGCACTTCGGAGGTGGAAGCAGGAGAATCAAAAGCTCAAGGCCATCCTAAACAGCATGAGACCCATAAAACAAAACTGCTAAGTGAGGATCCCATTTTATAGATGGAAGAAGCTGAGGTTCTCAATGTTAGAAATAAGCTCAGAGTCACAAGGAAAGGCAAGCCTTGTTGTTGGTTGTTTTTACTCTTTACTCTTCAGGGACTCGCCACCCCAAATAAATACAGAGTCTTATTATTATTATTTTATAATAAATGCTAGACCTTAGCTTGGTTTATTTCTAGCCAGCTTTTCTTAAATTATCCAGCCTACCTTTTATCCTCCGGGCTTTTTTTCTTTCTCTATTTCTGAATACCTTACTTTCACTCTTACTTTTTGGCTAGCTGGGTGATTGGCCCCTAATGTCCTTCTCCCCTTGCTCTCTTGGTTCTTGATCCCTGCTTCCTCTTACTCTCTCTTTTTCTCCTATCTATTCTCCCTACCCACAAGCCTCTCCTATCCTTGCTCCTTCCTGCCTTGCTATTGACTGCTCAGCTCTTTATTAGACCAATCAGGTGTTTTAGACAGGCACAGTAACACAGCTTCACAGAGAAACAAATGCAACATAAAAGAATGCAACACGGGCTGGAGAGATGGCTCAGAGGTTAAAAGCACTGGCTGCTCTTTCAGAGGTCCTAAGTTCAATTCCCAGCAACCACATGGTGGTGTACAACCATCTATAATGAGATCTGGTGCCCTCTTCTGGTGTGCAGGCATACATACCAGCAGAACATTGTATACGTAATAAATAAATTTAAAAAACAAAAAAGAATGCAACACATTTTTGCATCACTAAACAAATGTTCCACACAGGCGGTGGTGGCGCACGCCTTTAATCCCAGCACTCGGAGGCAGAAGCAGGTGGATCTTTGTGAGTTCAAGGCCAGCCTGGTCTACAAGAGCTAGTTCCAGGACAGGCTCCAAAGCTACAGAGAAACCCTGTCTCGAAAGAACAAAAAAACAAAACAAAACAAAAAAACCACAAATGTTCCGCAGCATAAAATGTAACTCATCTTAAAATAATATTCTACAACAGCTCAGGCCTTTAAACCCAGCACTCAGAAGGCAGAGGCAGGCAGATCTCTGAGTTCCAGGTCAGCCTGGTCTACAGAACAAGTTCCAGGGCAGCCAGGGCTAACAGAGAAACCCTGTCTCCAAGGGGGATAGGGGTGGGGGGTAGGACTTGAAAGAGCAAACACAAAAGGAAAGGTTTTGGTTTTTATTCTAGTGCATATGGTGACAGGGTGTTTTCCCCATTGGCTGGGATCTGACCTCAGAATCCTATTCAGTTAGCTAGTCTGAAAAGAATTGGAGCACAGGAAATGGGGTGGGGGGCAGGGAGGAGTCACTGCTTCAGGCTATCAAATTCCTAGACTAGAGTAGTGGACCTTTGTATGAACAAAGGTTTTACAAGGTAAGGGGAATGAAAACATTTTGCATAAATATCTTACTTGGAGAGAGAAATTAAGAGTATTTAATTCCCTGTCCTAAACACATTTTATAGTAGTTGATAGAGAAAAATCACATTTGGTATTGGTATTTTGGTATTTCTTTTGTTTGTTTGTTTTTTCTTTTCTTTGAGACTGGATTTCTCTGTAGCTTTGGAGCCTGTCCTGAAAATTTCTCTGTAGACCAGGCTGTCATCGAACTCACAGAGATCTGCTTGCCTCTGCCTTCCGTGTACTGGGACTAAAGGCGTGCGCCTTACTGCCCAACTCATTTGATATTTCTTACACTCAACTATACACAACAGATAAATAATAAAGTCAGAATTCAAACTCAAGTCCAGAGCCCAAGTTTAGAACTACTGAAACATCCTCAAATGATCAAAACCCAGTTCTGTGTGTTTGACATAAGTACAGGAAAACTCTCATGCAAACAGACTTCTTCAAAAATTCTGAAGTCTGGAATTCTGAGTTAGTTTGTGTTATTTGACAAAGGAACTGCTAGAGTCAAGTACCTGCTTCCTCTTTTGAACAAAACAAGGGCTGTAGAGATGAATCAGCAGTTAGAAGCACTTGTTGCTTTTGTGGAAGACAGAAGTTCAATTCCCAGCACCTGCATGAGGCAGCTCATAACTGCCTATAATTCAACTTCAGTGGATCTGACACTTCTGATCTGAGAGAACCTATGAACAGAGCAACACAGAGATACAGAAGGAAGGAAAGAAAGAAAGAGAGAGAGAGAGTACATCTCAAATACCAGAATTTGTTTCAGATACAAAAAGCACTATATTCCCCCTGGTTCTCCACAGTCTTCACATGGAAGCATCATAGGCCTCATTCTATTAGCTCTGACAGCTAGAACAAGATAATTGAGGACCAAAGCCATTTCTCTTCTCCCCCCCCCATCTCTATCTCTCTCTGACAGATTCTCAGTGCATAGCTCCAGGAGGTAACCTAAACCTACTTGTCATGTAGACCAGGCTGGCCTCAAGTCATAGAGATCCTTCTGCCTCTGCCTCCTGAGTGCTGGAATTTAAAGGTGTGTGCCATGACACCCAGCTACTACTCCTATATAGTATACAGTGCTGAGTGGTGTTTTTGCTCCCTAACCTACAAGCAGATAGGAGACTGCATAAAAAAACACAGGAAAAGTCGGGTGTGGCTCAGCCTTAGCAGTGGGAGAGCGCTGGACTACCTTGCATCAAACCCTGAGCTCCACCCCCACCACTGAAAAGGGAAAAAGGAAGGTGTTTAGGTGAAAGCGGCACCCAGGCCACAAATCCAAAGAGTATTCCAAGCCCCTACCCTGGGAGTTGCCTCAGTCCAGACTCCGCCCCTGAGAAAGCCCACCAAAGGATGACCCCACCCCAGAGATACTCAAGACCACTCCCAAAGGGTATTTAAACTAACCCCCAGAGAACAAACAAACACGTGGTTTTCCCGTCTTCCCTTCTGGTCTTCTCTCTGGGGGTGGGGGTGGGGGGGCTGGAAAGCTATCCCAGAGCATTGGTATCCACTAAACCTGAACTTTTCTAATTCAGTTTGATTTGGTCTGATTCAGATTATTGTGACGATGGAGAGGCTTATGGGGTGCAGAAACTTTTCAGAAGAAGGAAAAAACACCTTTTCACTTCATAAATGAAATTTTTACCACCAACAGATACTAGTTGTGCAGTTAAAACCTGAGTTAAGAGCTGGAGGGACAACCCAGAGGTTAAGAGCACTGGCTGCTCTTCCAGAAGTCCTGTGTTCAATTCCCACCAACCGCCTGGTGTCTCACAACCACCTATAATGAGATCTGGTGCCCTCTTCTGGCCTGCAGGCATACATGCAGGCAATACACGGTATACATAATAAATAAATCTTAAAAACAAAAACAACAAAACCCTTTAAGTTGAGTCAAGGAGGCCAAGGTGGAAGCATTCCCTGAGCCCAAGAATTTAAAAACCAGCCTGAGTACCACAGCAAAGATCCCATCTCAAAATAAAGAAAGAAAGAAAAACAAAACGTGAATTAGAAAGTCAGTAATTTGCCTAGACTGGCCTGGTACCTGTTTTAACAGCCCAGCGGTTTGAAGACTTCAATGAGAATGGTCCCAGTTTTAGGATGTGTGGACTTATTGGGGGAGGAGTGTCCCCGGAAGAATGGTCCCAGTTTTAGGATGTGTGGACTTATTGGGGGAGGAGTGTCCCCGGAAGCAGGCTTGAGGTTTCAAGAGACTCCCACCATTCCCAGTGAGTTTTCTTACCCTCCTGCTTATGGATCAAGATGTGAGGCTCAGCCACCATGGACTCTAGCCTCTGAACCTGTAAGCCTATAACCCCTTTCTGTAAGGCATGCTGGTCACGCTTTTATCACAACAGGAAAGGAACTAAGTAAGACAAGTTGGTGTTCCTCCTGGGCAGTCAGTGGGGTTACAAGTGTGTGTTCCCTGCTGCCATGGTTTGTGAGGCCTTTAATCCTCTCTTCCTCTTTCCCTTGAGACAGTCTTACGACGAAGCCCAGGCTGGCTCTGAACTCATGATCACCTGCCTCAGCCTACTGACTGCTGGCAATACAGATGTGTGGGGCCAATGAGCACCTTCATGTGCACCCTCAAGCTCTCAACCAAGAAGCTATCTCCTGGAGCCCTTTTAAAAATCTTTTCTGGGCTGGAGAGATTGCTCAGAGGTTAAGAGCACTGACTGTTCTTCCAGAGGTTCTGAGTTCAATTCCCAGCAACCACATGGTGGCTTCCAACCATCTGTAATAAGATCTGGTGCCCTCTTCTGGCCTGCAGGGACACATGCAAGCAGAATGCCATATATATAATTAATAAATAAATCTTTAAAAAAAAAAAGACCTGGAATCCTATGACAAAATAAATAAATAAATAAATAAATAAATATCTTTTCTGTCGTGCTGGAGACAAAACCCAGGGAGTTCAGCACATCACAGCCCAGCTCCTTTCTACTTTTCTGCAAAGTAAGCTATGTGGCCGTAATTCTAGTTGGGATGATTTTGAGCAAAAGGGTTAAGTGAAAAAGTAAAATAATGGCCGGGCAGTGGTGGCTCATGCCTTTAATCCCAGCACTTGGGAGACAGAGCACAGGTGGATCTCTGTGAGTTCGAGGCCAGCCTGGTCTACAAGAGCTAGTTCCAGGACAGGCTCCAAAGCCACAGAGAAACCCTGTCTCGAAAATCCAAAAAAAAAAAAAAAGTAAAATAATGTACAGAACAATGTACGTGGTCTTCCATCACTGTTTCAGAAAGACAAAAAAAAAACTAACAACAAAAAATCAAATATACATAAAGTATATGTAATCAAATACACATAAAATTTCCCCGAAGTATCCATGAAAAACAAGTAATCATGGAGGCCACCTTGGCTGAACAGTTAGACCTATTAAAACATTTTAAGTGTGTGTATCTGTGTGTGTTGGTGTGAACTTATGCGCATGCAGACCCAGGGAGGACAGAGAGCAGTAGATCGCCTGGCCCTGGGGTTATGCTGTGGCTACCTGATGTGAGAGCAGGGAATTACACCCTGGTCTTCTGTAAGAGCAGACAGTGCTCTTACCCATCGAACTGTCTCTCCAGCCCTCCAGTGTAGCAGGCTTTCTTGTCAGACTATCTTTGGACCACCAGCCTGCAAATAATGACCCAGAGACTTATTATTAATCATGAAAGCTTGGCTTAGGTTAGGCTTTCTCCCAGCTAGCTCTTAGAACTTAATTAGCCCATATTTAAATCTATGTTCTGTCACTAATTTACCCAGGCTCACTCTATAGCCTAGACAGATCTTGAACTTAATACTCCCCTGCCTCAGCTTCTCTAGTAACTAGGATTACAGCCCTGTGCCACTGGGCCCAAATTGTATTTGTTTTGGGGTTGTTTGTTTTGAGACAGGGTCTCATGCAGCCCAGGCAGCCCTTGAATTCACTGTTGTCTGAAGGGTGACTTTAAACTCCTGATCTTTCCCGCAAGGATTTGAGAGGTAGAAGCAGATGCTCTGATAAAAAGCTGAAAGGGATAGCAAGACAGAAGAATTGCTGAAACTTCCGGGCCAGCCTCTGCTACAGAATGAGTTCTGGGCCAGCTCAGGCTACAGATAAGCCCTTGTTTCAAAGTAAAAAAGACATGTAGCAACTTTAGAATTTATTTATCCTTTCACCTTTGTGTCAACTTTCAGAAGTGTTCTGGATTGTTATGATTCAGAGAGAGCAATGAATTCTCTTATGCAAATCCAGTCTATGTGTAATTCATGTTATGTAACAGGCTTATTTGCTGCACACTTGTCTGTTAGTACCCATAGACTGGTCCCAGAGCACTGGTCTGAGAACGTGCAGGTCCGTGTGCACATTTGTCTGTTAGTACACACACAGACTGGTCCAGAATGCTGGTCGGAGAACGCGCAGGTCTGTGTGCACACTTGTCTGTTAGTACACACAGAGACTGGTCCAGAACACTGGTCTGAGAATGCCCAGGTCTGTGTACACATGTCTGTTAGTACACACAGAGACTGGTCCAGAGCACTGGTTTGAGAACACGCAGGTCCATGTGCCTCCAGTCTGTACACATCTCCTCCCTGCTCCAATCATCTCTGTTGCTGGGAATGCCTGATAGAATGTAAACTTTATGTAAATAGCTGTTGCACACATCTAAGAATAATGACAAGAAAAATGTCTATGCATATTTGGTTCAGATGCAGTGTTATTTTTGTTGTTGCTTTTACTCCTTTTATATGATATTTTACTTAAATTTTTAAATTTCTTTTTAAAGATTTGTTTATTTATTATGTACAGTGTTCTGCCTGCATGTATGCCTGAGTGACAGAAGAGGGCACCAGATCTCATTATAGATAACTGTGAGCCACAAAATGATTTCTGGGAATTGAACTCAGGACCTCTGGAAGAGCAGCTAGTGCTCTTAATCTCTGAGCCATCTCTTCAGTGCTTAAATTTTTAAATATTTTGAGACTTTCATATATAAGCACTACTGATATAGTGTTTTAGTCTGAATTTTTTTTGTCTGGAGTCAATACTGTAGAACCACAAATATGGAAAACTAGTTGTGCTTACCCATTCACAAATAAAACTCAGTCTGGGTATCTGGCAATGGCTTACCTAGACACCAAACGTATTCCTTCACTGTTGATGCCCAGGACTTATTACCCTTGCCAGTATGTACAAGACCTGTCTTTATAGGATGCTCACGAGGCCACCAAAGAGACAAGGAAGCAGCTACAACTGGAAATCTAATGAAGACAAGCACTATGAGTTTCCATTGAGTTGGAACTCAAAAGGGCATAACTTCCACTTTTTCTTTTTTCTCATTTATTTTTTCTTTTGGTTTGATGAGGCAGGGTCTCCCTTTTATGTAGCCCTGGCTGTCCTAGAACTCACTGTTACCAGGCTGCCCTCAAACTCACAGAGACGTGCCACTGCCCCTCCCAGTGCTGGGATTAAAGACATGCGCCAAAGTGTCAATTTTATCACATCTCCGGTGTTTATGTACATGAGTCTGTTCCTCCATAGACTTATTTAGTATTTATTGAACAGTCTTCTGTTTTCTGTGTGTTGTGTTTTGTGGAACCCTTTATCTATTTCTGTATACCTTTCTTTACTTCTTACTCCATGACTGGTTGTGTAACTGGGTGGCTGGTCCCTTGAGTCCTCCTTCTCTCGCTCCTTGATCTTTTCTCTCTCTTTTTCTCCTTCTATTTATTCTAACTGCCTGCCAACCCATCCTATCCTTTCTCCTGCCTAGCTGTTGGTCACTCAACTCTTTATTAGACCAATCAGATGTTAATTAGGCAAAACATCACATCTTTACATTGTTAAACAAATATATAAATAGTTTAACAAAGAGTTAAGGTAGTATTCTATAACAGAGTGAATTGGGTGCCCCTTATTATCCCCTTTGCCCTACTACTCCACTGAGAGGAGGCACGGGCAGCCTCAAAGTCTTTTCAGAGCTCAGACTCTTGGGTGCAGTTTGCTTTAGCCCCAATGAGAACAGTTCTTTCTGTCCAGAGTCATGCTTGGTTTTTTGTTTGTTGGTTTATGACAGGGTCTCAAAAGCCAGGCGGTGGTGGCACAGGCCTTTAATCCCAGCACTTGGGAGGCAGAGGCAGGCAATCGCAAATGAGTCCAAAGCCAGCCTGGTCTACAAAGTGAGTTCCAGGACAGCCAGGACTGTTACACAGAGAAACCCTGTCTCGAAAAACCAAAAAGGAATGAATGAATGGATAGATGGATGGACAGGGTCTCAAGACAGGTTACTAACCTGTTTCGAAAAACAAAAAACAAACAAACAAACAAATAAATAAATACATGGACAAGGTCTCAAGACAGGCTACTAGCCTGTATCCCAGGGTAGCCTTGAACACAACTATGTGTATATAGCCAAAGCTGGCTTTGAACTTTATATATTAAGCATTTTTAAATAATTTATTGTTTTATGTACATATGTATAGGTTTTTTTGTTTTGTTTTTTGTTTTTTTTTTTGTTTTTGCCTGCAGGTATGTCTGTATGAGGGCATTGGATCCCCTGGAACAGGAGTTACAGACAGCTGTGAGCTGCCGTGTGGGTACTGGGAACTCAGGTCCTCTGGAAGAGCAGTCAGTGCTCTTAACCGCTGAGCCATCTCTCCAGTCCCTTAAGTATGTTTTTTGTTGTTGTTGTTGTTGTCATTGTTTTTGTTTTGTATACATGTGTGTTGGATTTTTGTTGTTGTTTATTTTTGTTTTTTGTTTTTCAAGACAGGGTTTCTCTGTGTGGCCCTGGTTGTCCTGGAACTCACTCTGTAGACCAGGCTGACCTTAAACTCAGAGATACAGCTGTCTCTGCCTCCAGAGTGCTGGGATTAAAAGTGTGTGCCACTACTGCTTAGTTTAAGTATCTTTTTAAATTATATCCTGATTTATGGGAGGGGCACTTGCGTGCCACATTGCGCCTATTCAAGGACAACTTGTAAGAGTTGGTTTTAGTCAAACTCAGAATCAGGCTTGGTGGCAAGTGCCTTTTCCCGCTGAGCCATCTAGTCAGCCCTGGTCTTAAGCCCTTGATCTTCTTGCCATTACTCCAAAGTGCCTGGTGCCCTCAAAGGTCAGAAGACATCACATCCCTTGGAATTAGCATTATAGAAGGTTGTGAACCACCAAGTGGGTCCTGGGAACTGAACTCAGAACCTCTGGAAGAGCAGCCAGTGGTCTTAACCACTGAGCCACCTCTCCAGCTCCTCCTCCCCTGCATTACTCCTCTTTATTTCCAGTTGCCACAGGTGAGCAGTTTTCCTCCTCTATGCCCTTCCACCCAGAGCGTCCACCTCACCATAAGCCTAAGTTCAACGGAGGCACTGAAACCATAGGTAAAGGTCCATCTTTCAGCCGAGCGGTGGTGGCGCAGGCCTTTAATCCCAGCATTCAGGAGGCAGAGGCAGGCAGATCTCTGTTCAAGGCCAGCCTGGTCTACAGAGTGAGTTCCAGGCTACACAGATAAACCCTGTCTTGAAAAACAAAAACCAGAGAAAAAAGAAAGAAAGAAAGAAAGAAAGAAAGAAAGAAAGAAAGAAAGAAAGAAAGAAAGAAAGAAAGAAGGGGGGGAGTACCTCTGAAGGTTTTTTTCCCTGAAATGAAAGTGTAACTCACAGGCAGTGAAGCCTCTCTCTCTATTGTACCTGGCCCAGTGGCAGGATGCAGAGATGGCAGGGGGTATCAGAGACAGGATGATAAGGAAGAGTGATCAATCAATGGACGAGAGGCCACCAGGGCTAAGAGTCCAAAGGAGCTATAGCCTCCAGCAAGGTTAAAGGTTGGGAACCTTCTCCACAGAGGCAGAACTCAAGGGGAGGTTCTGGTGTGACAAAGGCTGAATCAGAAGGAGGATGCACCGGAGGGCAAAGATGTGGTGTCACATGAATCCGCAAAGGTGTGGGGTGTGACGTCAGGCAGGCGTGCAGAGACAAAGCCGAGGGACTTAAAGACAGAAGGTCTTGAAAGCAAGGCTGAAGGATGGAGACACTGTCCTGGGGACACTGGGAGTCACAGAAAGAAAGGCACAGGATAGGAGGAGACAGAAAGACCCTTGTTGTCCCCTAAGTGTAGTATGTCATCAACCACCAATATCTGTGTTTTTTCCTATGGCCTTGCTCATTTCTGAAGCCTGCCACCCTGCCCCCATCATAGAGAGTAGTGATGGTTTATAGTCAGGAATAGAGCTGGGGTAAATAAATACTGGACCTCCACAATGCATCTGGATGATTCTAGGATGGGGCTTGGGTGTCTTGGGGGATGAGTGGCCATCAGATCTCTGAGGAGCACATTTTGATTGGGACAGAGATTAGGCTCAGAAGTAAGGCATGTTGAGACATTAAGTCGTTATCATTGGGGGAACTGAGGAGACAGCTCAGTTGGTAAAAAACTTTCTACACCAACACGGGAACCTGAGTTTGATCCCCAGCACCCTCATAAAAGTCTAGGTAGAGCTGGCAGTGGGGTGCATGACTTTAATGCCAGCTCTCAGGAGGATCTGTGTGCATGTGAGGCCAGCCTGGACTACAGAGTGAGTTCCAGGACAGCCAGGGATACACAGAGAAACCCTGTCTCAAAAAACCAAAGCAAAGCAAAGCAAAACAAAACAAAACTAAATGTAGGGTTTGGGATTTAGTTCGGTTTTAGTTCAATGGTAGAGCACTTGTCTAATAAGCCCTCAGTTCAATTCAAGAACTGGGGGAAGGGCTGGAGAGATGGCTCAGAGGTTAAGAGCACTGACTGCTCTTCCAGAGGTCCTGAGTTCAATTCCCAGCAACCACATGGTAGCTCACAGCCATCTGTAATGAGATCTGGTGCCCTCTTCTGGCCAGGAAGCATACGGACAGAACACTGTGTACATAATAAATAAATTTTTTTTAAAAAATGATGAAAAAAAAAAAGAACTGGGGAAAAAGATAAAATCAAGTTATTAAGATTAAGATACTTAATTTAGTCAGGCAGTAGTGGCACATTCCTTTAATCCCAGCACTTGGAGGCAGAGGCGGGTGGACCTTTGTTCGAGGCCAGCCTGGTCTACAGAATGAATTCCAGGAAGGCTAGAGCTACACAGAGAAACCCTGTCTTAAAAAATGAAAAAAAAAGTTAATTTAAGGGTCTAGAGATGGTTCAATGGTTAAGAGTACTGGTTGCTCTTGTGGAGGACCCAGGTCAGTTCCCAGCACCCATACATTGGCTTACAACTGTCTGAAATTCCAGTTTCAGGAACTTTGACATTCTCTTTGGCCTCCATAATCCCCAGGCATACACATGGTATATACACACATACATGTATATACACACATACATGCAAGCAAACACTTTTTTCACCTTTCTCTCTCTCCCCTTTCTCTCCTTTTTTTTGTTTGTTTGCTTTTCGTTTTTTCTTTTCTCTTTTTTTCTCATATTTATTGAGCTCTACATTTTTCTCTGCTCCCCTCCCTGCCTCTCTCCTCCCCCTTCTACCCTCCTCCAAGGTCCCCATGCTCCCAATTTACTCAGGAGATCATGTCTTTTTTTTTTTAAAGCATTTTTGGTTTTTTTGGTTTTTTTAAGCTTTTTTTATTAAATATTTATTTATTTATTATGTATACAATATTCTGTCTGTGTGTATCCCTGAAGGCCAGAAGAGGGCACCAGACCTCATTACAGATGGTTGTGAGCCACCATGTGGTTGCTGGGAATTGAACTCAAGACCTTTGGAAGAGCAGACAATGCTCTTAACCACTGAGCCATCTCTCCAGCCCTGAGATCATGTCTTTTTATACTTTCTACTTCCCATGTAGATCAGATCTATGTAAGTCTCTCTAAGTGTCCGTATTGTTGTCTAAGTTCTCTGGGATTGTGGTTTGTAGGCTGGTTTTCTTTGCTTTATGTTTATAAACCACCTATGAGTGAGTACATGTGATAATTGTCTTTCTGTATCTGGGTTACCTCACTCAAAATAATGTTTTCTAGTTCCATCCATTTTCCTGCAAAATTCAAGCTGTCGCTATTTTTTTCTGCTGTGTAGTACTCCATTGTGTAAATGTACCACATTTTTTTTTATCCATTCTTCAATCAAGGGGCATTTAGGTTGTTTCCAGGTTCTGGCTATGACAAACAAAGCTGCTATGAACATAGTTGAGCACATGTCCTTGTGGCACAATTGAGCATCCTTGGATATATACCTAAAAGTGGTATTATTGGGTCTTGAGGAAGGTTGTTTCCTAATTTTCTGAGAAATCGCCACACTGACATCCAAAGGGGTTGTACCAGCTTGCATTCCCACCAGCAATGCAGAAGTGTTCCCTTTTCCCCATAACCTCTCCAGCATAAGTTGATATCAGTGTTTTTGATCTTGGCCATTCTTACAGGTGTAAGATGGAATCTCAGAGTTGTTTTGATTTGCATTTCTCTAATGACTAAGGATGCTGAACATTTCCTTAAGTGTCTTTCAGCCATTTTAGATTCCTTTGTTGAGAGTTCTCTGTTTAGGTCTGTACTCCATTTTTTTTTAACTTTTACTAGTTTTCTTTTTTTTATTTTTATTTAACTTTTATTTTATGTGCATTGGTGTGAAGGTGTCAGATCCCCTGGAACTGGATCTTCAGACAGTTGTGAGCTGCCATGTGGGTGCTGGGACCCGAACCCGGGTCCTCTGGAAGAACAGTCAGTGCTCTTCTTAACCACTGAGTCATCTCTCCAGCCCCGACTCCATTTTTTTTTTATTGGATTACGTGATCTTTTGGTGTTCAATTTCTTGAGTTCTTTGTATATTTTGGAGATCAGACCTCTGTCTGATGTGGGGTTAGTGAAGATCTTTTCCCATTCTGTAGGCTGTTGTTTTGTCTTGTTGACCGAGTCCTTTGCTTTACAGAAGCTTTTCAGTTTCAGGAGGTCCCATTTATTGATTGTTTCTCTCAGTGCCTGTGCTTCTGGGGTTATGTTTAGGAAGTGGTTCCCTGTGCCAATGCGTTCAAGTGTACTTCCCACTTTCTCTTCTATAAGGTTCAGTGTGGCTGGCTTTATTTTGAGGTCTTTGATCCATTTGGACTTGAGTTTTGTGCATGGTGATAGATAGGGTTCTACTTTTATTTTTCTACATGTTGATATCCAATTATGCCAGCACCACTTGTTGAATATGCTTTCTTTTTTCCATTTGATATTTTTTGCTTCTTTATCAAATATCAGGTGTTCAAAGATGAGTGGATTGGCTGGGCAGTGGTGGCGCACGCCTTTAATCCCAGCACTCAGGAGGCAGAGGCAGGCGGATCTCTGTGAGTTCAAGACCAGCCTGGTCTACAGAGCTAGTTCCAGGACAGGCTCCAAAGCCACAGAGAAACCCTGTCTCAAAAAACCAAAAAACAAAAACCAAAACAAAAAACAAAGATGTGTGGATTGATATCCGGGTCTTCTATTCGGTTCCATTGGTCCTCCTGTCTGTTCTTATGCTAGTACCAGGCTGTTTTCAGTACTGTAGCTCTGTAGTAGAGTTTGAAGTCAGGGATTGTGATGCCTCCAGAAGTTCTTTTGCTGCCCAGGATTGTTTTGGCTATCCTGGGTTTTTTGCTTTTCCAAATGAAGTTGAGTACCGTTCTTTCAAGCTCTTTGAAGAATTTTGTTGGGATTTTGATGGGCATTGCATTGACTCTGTAGATTGCTTTC